>JAEAOA010002171.1:2263193-2760693 GCA_016746295.1 Potamilus streckersoni
AAAGTTTATTTAGGTCAAAGGAATATTACAATTTGTATACAATACAAACATTTTGAAAAGCTATAGTCCAACATTAATAACATCATCACATCTCTTGTTGTTGGCTAGGCATGGGTACAGGAGACAATAAAAAAAAATGAATGGCAGAAAACTTTTAGCAAAAAACGGTTTATATTATTTGACCAAATAAAAACAAAACATCATTGAACAAATCAACATATAGCAGGGTGTACCTGTACGTTATGCATTAAACTTCATTCATTCATTCATTCATTCATTCATTCATTCATTCAGGAACTAACATATTTTCATTAAATGATCCATAAATATACACAACTGTTTTAAAGGCTAATGTATTTGGGGAATGAAAAAAAAAAACCTGTTAAATTTTTAATGTATTGGCTTGCAAAAAAAATATTGTTAATGTCTTCAATATTCATGCCTGCAGTTCCTATCCAATTAATGTTAATGCATTTGATTTCCATTCATTCTATATAAGGTATAGCATTAGAAAATCCGACTCCATTTAATTTTTCATTCAGTCTATATAAATTATAGCATTAGAAATAAGACTCCATTTGATTTCCATTCAGTCTATATAAATTATAGCATTAGAAATAAGACTCCATTTGATTTCCATTCAGTCTATATAAATTATAGCATTAGAAATAAGACTCCATTTGATTTTCATTCAGTCTATATAAATTATAGCATTAGAAATAAGACACCATTTGATTTCCATTCAGTCTATATAAATTATAGCATTAGAAATAAGACTCCATTTGATTTCCATTCAGTCTATATAAATTATAGCATTAGAAATAAGACTCCATTTGATTTCCATTCAGTCTATATAAATTATAGCATTAGAAATAAGACTCCATTTGATTTCCATTCAGTCTATATAAATTATAGCATTAGAAATAAGACTCTGATTTCCATTCAGTCTATATAAATTATAGCATTAGAAATAAGACTCCATTTGATTTCCATTCAGTCTATATAAATTATAACATTAGAAATCAGACTCCATTTGATTTCCATTCAGTCTATATAAATTATAGCATTAGAAATAAGACTCCATTTGATTTCCATTCAGTCTATATAAATTATAGCATTAGAAATAAGACTCTGATTTCCATTCAGTCTATATAAATTATAGCATTAGAAATCAGACTCCATTTGATTTCCATTCAGTCTACATAAATTATAACATTAGAAATCAGACTCCATTTGATTTCCATTCAGTCTATATAAATTATAGCATTAGAAATCAGACTCCATTTGATTTCCATTTAGTCTATATAAATTATAGCATTAGAAATAAGACTCCATTTGATTTCCATTCAGTCTATATAAATTATAGCATTAGAAATAAGACTCCATTTGATTTCCATTTAGTCTATATAAGCGAAGTTGAACTAAAAGGCTTATACTACCTTTATCCTGATCTTCACTATATTGTAAATAGAACACAAGTTGACCCCATTTAAGGCAATCAATATACCTTTTCAAGTCTCTATGGGTGTATAAATACAGAATTGTATATAGATATATATACTTGTATCAGTACATTTTCCTGCCAAAATACAAGCAACAGTCACAAAAGAGACACGATTATCTCAATGGGCAAATCAACATTACTGAAAACTTGAGTGAAAAGGGTGACCCTGTGGAAAAAAGTAGCTACTTACTTTAGTTAAATACATGAGAGGCATGTCGTGGGAAAAAAATCTTGCATAAAACAGGATTACACTATATATATCCCATTCTGATGAAGGGGGCAGTCAAAATAGATTTACCCAAAACATAATTAAATTGATTTACAAAGGAATGGATCATAAAAATTCTGTAAAATAGATTAATATGGGGGTAAGTCAAATAGATTTACACAGGTCATATATATATATATATATATATAATCAAGAGGCAGGTCATATATATATATATATATATATATATATATATATATATATATATATATATATATATATATATATATATATATATATAATCAAGAGGCAGGTCAAACAGATTTACCAAAGGGCCAGTCAAATGGATTACCAAAGGGCCAGTCAAATGGATTACCAAGGGGCAGGTCAAACATTTTACAAGGGGCAAGCAAAACAGATTTACAAAATGGCTAGTCAAATAGAATTACTAAGGGACAGGTAAGAATCACCAAGGAGCCAATCAAATAGCTTACCAACAGGCAGGAAAGATTTACCAAGGGACCAGTCAAACAGATTTACCAAGGGGCAGGTCAAACAACATTTACTATGGGCCACTCAAACAAATTTACCAAGGAGCAGGTCAAATTTACCATGGGACCAGTCAAATAGATTTACCAAGGGGCAGCTCAAACAAGATTTACTACAGGCCACTTAAACAAATTTACCAAGGAGCAGGTCAGATTTACTATGAAACCAGTCAAATGGATTTGTCAAAAAGAAGGGTCCTGAGTATACTTAAAATTAGATGAAAACATTTAACAAAATTCTAGATAAGTATCATATATGCATATTTCACTCAAACAAATTATGCATTTGGATTGTACATATTTAGTTCAAAATATTATTGTAAACATTGAGTCCAAAATTTTATTGTAAATATTTAGACCAAAATTTAATTGTAAACATTTAGCCCTAAATTTGATTGCAAACATTTAACTGTAACAAGATATATTTTACAGTAACATGATATTTTTAACTGTAACATGATATACTTAACTGTAAACATTTAGTCCAAAAGTTGTTAGGGTATTGCTCCAGCTGTAAGTAAAGTCAGTCATTGATGATGTTAGTAATTTGATCAATACTGATTATGAGGTTAGGACAAGTTCTGCAGAACACTTTAGAATAACACTACCTATGTGAACTACCTATGTGAACTACCTATGTGAAAACAATCAAACTCCACCATGCAATCAAATGCACCCTGATTCATGATTACAACCATCTGGTATTCAAAATATGTGTATTACAGTTTCATAGAGATCCAATCAAACTTTTAAAAGCAGAATTAGTTAAAATCACTTGTAAAATACCCAACACTTTTATAAAGACAGTGCCAAAATAAGCAGAGTAGGCAACGGCCTATGGACCCCACACTTTTCAGCGGCCTTGTGACAACAGATAAAATTATATTGAATTGATTTGATATTGATATATGAGATAATTTGCAAGGAGTTCCCAAAATTTCAACCGCCTAAGTGCCTCCACAGGGTTTAGTCAAGCACTATATAAAAAGCTAGAACTTTGTCTTTTGAAAAATATTTTCCAATATTTTTTTTTTGTTTAAAAAGGGTATAGACTTATGATACGAAATTTGTTTAACATTAGCTTAATATGGTAATAAATAACATTAGTAAGAAAAGAAATTATTTGGTCATTATTAAAAGATGTTATTTGGTCATTATTTCATTACATTTTAATGTCATTGTTTATAATATGTAAGGAAGACATTTTGTATGTATGCTTAGAAGACAAGAAGGATTGGGGAAGTGAGGGATGGAAAATGTTTCAACCTTATCTTGAAGGTTGAGTTTGGATTGCAACCTAATGAATCCCATTTTTAAAACAGCTAGTCACTGACACTGTTTTGAATTTATAGAAATAATACTAAACAGAGTGTCAGTCAGATTTGGTCAGAAACTGTGTCAAATTTGAAAAATGAATGTGGAAAGTTATTGTACAAGTCACATAGGTCATGTAGACATTCAACACTGACTATATCTGTGATGGGTGTCATTTTTTAGAATTTGATTCTACATACCCTTAGCATTTGCTTCATTTGGATTCTAATACAGCCATATTCTTTGGAAAGTCATTATTTAGATGCCTGAGAGGTGCATATGGCAAACTCAATATTAAAGTATGTAGACATTTTTGGATGAAATGAACCTGAAGGTGTGATCCAGTACAAACTGGACTGAATGTCACATTCTGTGATGTCACTATAAAAGCTATGCATATTGATAAATAAATTCATACTATCTCAATTGTGACAGTCCACTCTTATTTTGACCCATGTTTAGTACATGGCCACCACTGTAAAGTCCATAGCAATAAATTGTTTTGGTCTGAAAGTTTCTTGGTGACAGTTATGGTGCAGAGCATTCAATAATCAGTTCTGAATAGACTTTGGTTAAAGAAACTTAGTGCAATTTTAAAAGAACATTTTATATCTAATTTAAAATGAGTAAATGCTCATACATGACCCATATGACTTGTACTATAAAGTTGATCAGAAACTGTCTAATTTGAGAAGAGTGGAAAATCAGAGTTGGTCAGAAATTATCAAACTGGAAATATCTATGTATTCAGTAATGTACAGACATTAATCAAACCTTTTGAAATTCTATGTGAGACATCTACAGTATTGTACAGACATTAATCAATCCTTTTGAAATTCTATGTGAGACATTTACAGTAATGTAGGTAAACTACACTTTTTGTTCCATTGATATCAGACAACTAAGTAACCTGTATGAAAAGCTACCCAGTTATGTGCCAGATTCACTTAACTTGGGACTGCTTTGAAAAATAAATTATTATTATTATTATTATTATTATTATTATTATTATTATTATTATTATTATTATTATTATTATTATTATTCCTGGCCTGGTTATACCAAGGACTTACAAAAATAGTACAACAGATGTCTCACTTGTCACTCAGCATTAAGAGTACATGTCTGCAGCATGATGCCCCAGTGCTAGACATCACTATAAACTGACACACTGAAAAATTGTTAAAGCTATCTTAAAAATCCAAATCACACACATTATTATTATTATTATTATTATTATTATTATTATTATTATTATTATTATTATTATCATTATTATTATTACTACTTACACATTATCAATAACATGAACAAAGACCAGTTTATTGGAAGAGTAAAGAGGCAGTCGAATATATATTTCTTACTGGAATAAAAGAGTAGAAAATGTCCATCTGAATTAAATGTATATCAAAAGTACTCTCAGTGTCTACTACTGTTGTCCTCTGATGAATGAGAGTGTTAAGATACAACAGAAAGGAACAAGAGAATAGTTTTTAAAAATATATTCTCAGCCAAAATTACAACAACCTCGAGTCTAATAATCACTCAAAGTCTTTTTGAAATTCTGATAATACCAAGGGACCTTTCATTTAGCCTTTTTAAAAGGAAATTGTTCTGGTTTTTTTTTTTCATTTTTAAATGGAAAATGTACCTGCTGATGTAAAAATTGCTTTTCAGTACATTGACAATGTGTTAACATGTTTAACATCATCATTATCACTTCCAATGTTTTTATTATTTTTTTATAATTGTTGCCTCATTTGTTATCTTTATTGTTCTTATCACAATTCTTTTTTATTTGTATTATCATTACTACCATTGTTGTTATTAATTTTTATCATCATCACTACTGTTATGATAATCATTTCATCATTGTTATTATCATTGTTATTATCTTCCTTAAATCATTGTTTTTCCTTCATTCTGGTACACATTTTTTAAGTCATAAAGCTACTCAAGAAGGCAAACATTTTGGTCTTCAATGTATTCAAACTAAGGTCTTGTTTAGAGTTCAGAATATCTGACACTTGCATTTGAAGGATAATTTTCTACCTTTATCACATGACATGCCTTTAACAATAAATCAAAAGCTATAAAACCTTCAAACTCAGCATTAAACACTTATCATGAAATAGAAATACATATTCTTACAAACACACACACATACATACATACATACATACATACATACATACATACATACATACATACATACATACATACATACATACATACATACATACATACATACATACATACATACATACATACATACACACACATCCATGCATGCATGCATGCATACATACATACATACATACATACATACATACATACATACATACATACATACATACATACATACATACATACATACATACATACATACATACATACATATATACATACATACATACATACATACACATACATACACATACATACATACATACACACACATCCATCCATCCATCCATGGATGCATGCATGCATGCATGCATACATACATACATACATACATACATACATACATACATACATACATACATACATACATACATACATACATACATACATGCATGCATGCGCACGCAATCACGCATCCATCCATTCATGATCAATATATATATATATATATATATATATATATATATATATATATATATATATATATATATATATATATATACCTAGTCTAACTTGAGCATTACCGCTTAAATGAAAGAAATACTACATTCTTAATGTAACGAAATCAAAACTTTGGTATTTATATAATTTAACAATCAAGTTGACAACATTTTAACAAATGGCTTTGGATTTTTATGTATTTGATTGATCTTGTACGTAAATGTAGTAATGATTAACATAGTTTATTACATGTGACTGGTGATTGGGGAGGAGGGTGCGCGATCTCTGTCTTTCACTTATATACATAGCTACCGTCCCGTTATAACCCAAATCTGTGCCATTTCTCCTTTACTATCATGACCTTGTCGCGCTATCGCACCTAATCATAGTTAAAGTTACATACAAAACGACGGTCTAGATCTGTGAGGGGAATGCAATTACATGCTTGAGTAAGCATTAAGTGTATGTTTTCAATGTACTCTTACGTTGCACGAGATCCGCCTCCTTTTCCATGGAACATTACAAAACAAAAGGTTAATAAAGATATATTCACCTACCTTGTGTGATTTTCGCTTATGCTTTTTCTTTGGAGACAGAGGTACATCCATTCCCGTAATGGGATTGTTTAATTCATTTTGTTTATTTTTAACTGAATTTCTGGAGCAGTTTTGCCGGCGGTTCCTAAACAGCTGTTTACACTCACTTCATGCCTCAGTGGTAATTTGAACTTTAACCTTCCATATTGCCGCTTAGGTACTTACGAATCGCTGTCTGGCAATGTACGCTGCATTTAAGATTATGATTACTATATTACTTTCATTGAAAGTGAATACAAAGACTATAACTGGGTTCTATTTAATCGCTCATTCAATATGCGCAGCAAAAAGTCCACATGTATATTTTATGCAGGGCATAAGTGTGCCTGCTACGATTAAGGTAGCACCTGATGCTATAACAGAGCCTTCAGCTCAAACATGTATATTTGAGCATGTTTTTATGAGAGCAATTAATAAAAATAGAAACAATACAAATAAGAAAGCAAAGAAAACGGATGTTATTTGTTCACATTAAAATAAAGACATGAAAAAGCATTTAATAGGAAGAAATGTTAAACGAGATTGGAAGTACGTGTCGACAAAATATAACCGCTTAACTTTTATTTGTTCCTACGTTTACTTTTTCTTTAATTTTTCCTAAATTTACTGCAGTGACATGAGTATTTGTTTTCAAAAGAAGCTGTGATGTTCCTCATAGTTTTACCATGAAACTTGACACACTCTGGCAACCACAAATGTTTCAAATTAATTATTTAATTTTTTTTTTAGAAAAGAAAGAAGTCCGTATTCGAACTGTGCATGTCAAGTTTACATGACACATTAATAGGCTCTGTCCACCAAAACAAACCTCATTCATCGCATTCGTTTGTTTATATAGAGTGATAAATCTGCTTGTTTGACTGTAGAATACAATAGTTAATTTTATACTTGATTCTAGTATATTTTTGAAAGTTTACGCTACTTAATATAATATAACATAATGGATCTCAATATTGATGTTATATAAGGCGAAGCTAAGGTAAATGAAAAACATACCAAGTCAACATACATCTTCTCAAAGCTAAACAGAAAACTAAAAACTAAACTCCTCGATAGAAAGCTCTCTTTAAAATAACAAATAAAAGAAGCCAAGGAACGCATACCTGTCGTTTTTTATTTTCCAGCTCGATCCCTAAACTTACGACTATAGATAATATAAATGACCGAACAATCGAATCATACGAATTTTCTGTGCGAATATCGTAATGGAAAGTTGGTTTCTAAATCTTCGTTTGTTTACTGACGAGTCGCGCAGCATTTTGTAAAAGAAACAAACAAGAAAACTGTAAACTATACAACTTTGGATTCGTTTATAAGAGAAAAAATTAAAACCTGATAAATGTCCTGAAAATCAAACTCCAACACACGTTAGACCTCATTATAAGGACACAATTTAAATAGTCACTCTGACACACGTTAGACCTCATTATAATGACCCAATTTAAATAGTCACTCCAACTCCAACACACGTTAGACCTCATTATAAGGACACAATTTAAACAGTCACTCCAACACACATTAGACCTTATTATAATGACCCAATTTAAATAGTCACTACAACACACGTTAGACCTCATTTTAATGACACAATAGTCACTACAACACATGTTAGACCTCATTATAATGACACAATTTAAATAGTCACTGCATTCTCAACTTCGAAGTGGATCCTCAGCTGAACACAACCAACTGTCTTTCTTTCTGAACTAAATTACATCCCAGATACATTTTTTAAATATCCGCTGTTTAACAGAACCTGTTAAAGACAATTATTGTCCTTCCTTACGTACGGTATGTCTTTCACCATTATAAATAACTGATGGTGTTTTGCCAGCCCTCGTCAATAGCACAATAAGTTTGTAGCTTTTCAATACTTTATCAATAATATTAAGTTGCTATTATATGTACAATAACGTAATAAATATATCTTTTTACCCCGAATACAGCTTGCCGTACGTTCTATTTCTAAAAATAACCTAATAGGGAAAGATGTCCTCGTCATTCTGAACGATTTCTCATCATCCATCTTCACGGCGTTGTAATATGTTTACTCGATTGATTTGTTTAATCCAGTAAGTGTATTTCATTTGACATGGTTTGAATTTATGGTGAAATAAAAATTCACTGCTACACAGAATTTATTACACATTTCATTCTTGAATGAATACAGTTATTTAGTCATCCAAGATATGTATATATAATATAGTTTTTTAGCCAACCATTATATATATATATATATATATATATATATATATATATATATATATATATATATATATATATATATATATATGTATGTATGTAATAATAGTTATTTAGCTATGAAAGATACATATATGTGATAAATATAGTCATTTAGTCATCCATGCTACATATATGTAATAGATATAGATAATTAGCGAACCACAAAACAAAAACAAAATTGGTATTCTAACAAAATGCCAAAAGAGGAAAGGATGAAATATTGCATGAAACAGTTTTATTGACTTTCCCATATATGAAATCAATTTTTTAAAAAAAAAGATTTTTTTTTTTCTTCTCACAGGAAATTCTATAAAATACTTTGTCTCGTTTGTTTGTTGGGGTTTTTTTCTTGTTTTTTTTTTTTTCTTTTTCGCACCAGCATTTAATCCCACAATCGCAATATCATTGGCTGTTTCCGTCAAGCTGACTTGACTGAAATGACCGAGTGATATCCCGACGGATTTAATATCGCGCGTGCCATGCATACCATTCTCTTAGTATAGTGAAATATTCTTACATAATGCTATGAAAGAATAGTCCACCAAGGATATTCACCTCTGCTTCAAGGATAAGAAATACCATTACGAGGTGGCTTATGTCATAAAAACCCAACCCACAAATTGTTTAGGTCACTCCACCCCTCTCACAGACGATATTTTTTTAATCTGTCACATACACTTGAGATTTGTTATATTGATGTTTGATACATTTAATATAATAATCTTCAATCACATTATAATGACTAGTACCTCAGGCCTTCCGCAATCGAATTTTGTCAAGCAGTTAAATATAATTTTCGTAACATTTTGTTTTTCATTATATTAAATAAATTGCATGTATTTAACACAAATTTCAGACGCATAGAGAAACGGGGTATTGTGTTAAACAACTGAAATGCCATTTTCCTTGATTGACAAAGTTTTCTTATATTTTCTTCTTCATAAGGGGAATTAATATTAATCGGCTCGAGTAATAGATCTTTAAAACACAGTAGACAAATTTAATTGGTTACAAAAAGATGTGTCGATCAAATATAGTAATCTGGTCAATATAGTACGCATATCTAGGATGACTAGATCACTAAATGTGTATGAATATATTTGATCACAGTACAGCTAGAATGACTGGATCACTGCAGGTATAGAAAGAGCTGGTCGATTCATATCTATAATGACTTGATTAGAATCGTTTGATTACTGCATATTGAGAATCGTTCGATTACTGCATATCGAGAATCATTCAATTGCTGTATATTTGGATAGAGACATAAATATTAGCAATTCCGAGAATTCTATTTAAAATTTTCCTTTAACCTTTATAGATAAGGATCGGGGATACAAGCATCATGCAAAGTTATTCATTTTAATGTCTTTCTGTTTGTGTTCATTGCTTGCTTTATCTTCTGTGTGCTCCGTGGGCCGTGAAAACGCTTGTACTGGTTTAGCACTAATTTTCATTGCATAATGACAGTTTATTTGATGTTTCTAATCATCAATTGAAAACTGATAAATTATATGGATCCAATGTCATTCGAAAAAAAATATTGTTAAGCATATATAAACAATTGAAACATACTTCATCTCCTAAATTATACAAATAGGGTTGGACTACAAGTTCTCACAATATTAGATAAGCCCTTTCCCCCATACAAATATAATAATTCTAAATAACTAAACATGACAAGATGCAGAAAAGATAAAAACAGAAAAACGATCATGTAGTCTGATATAAAAGTATGGAAAAAAATTTGTAATGCAAATATTTAGATGTAGCTTAACATTTAAAAAATAATATGTAATACACCTATATCAAACATCAAACTGTCTTTATATTATGATGAGAAAACTCGTGTTGTTGTTTAGATGTTTTCTATCATAACCTTTTTCTCGTGCCTAGTTACGAGAAGGAAGAACGTTCGGCATTCTTAAGAATAATTTTTCTCATATGATGGTGTAGATACAGTTACATCTTTTTGTGGGAAAAGCTTTGGCTACGAGAAGGTACCAAGAATCTGTAAGAAATAGACACGACACTCTCTGATCCTGAAATCGCACTTTATATATATATATATATATATATATATATATATATATATATATATATATATATATATATATATATATATATATATATATATATATATATATATATATATATATATATATATATATATATATATATATATAAAACTAAAGATACAACATGTAAATTTATTTATGTTGAAATTACATACAATACATATTACAATACTTATTAAATAGTTTTCCACAATCTACTATTTCATTTGTCCATTCATTTTTCTGCATTTTGAGTAGAAGTGATTTAAATATTCAAAGAGCCTAAAATTCAATAACTGTAATAAATGTATTTTTTTTATTTAATGTAAGATAACGACCTGAAAAAGATATGTGAGTGTTATACCTATTATTTAAAGAATATATATTTATTCTCAAATAAATTATAACATGAAGCTAGTAATTATTTCAAACAAATACTAATGAACATCGAAGCTGTAAAATATTTCATTACATTATGATTGTGGAAGAAGGAAACTCAATAATATTACATTATAAATATAATGAACATCAATTCAGTAAAATATCAAATCAGTAAAATTATTTCATATTAGAAAAGATAACTCACTATTACCTTATATTGATAAAATAAAAATAATTCAGAAGGCTATTACAACTTACTATAAAATCTTTAACTTTTAAGAGCGAGTATAAAGCACAATTTTCTTACCTGTAAGAAATAGACACGACAATTTTCTGAGCTTGAATCACACTGAGAATTACTAGTTCACAGCCCTTTTTTATATCTTGGAAGCTAGTGATCATCAGTATACCACGTTTTCATTCAAGATCAGAGAGGTCTGTCTAATGAATTATGCCTATGTTCTAAAAAGTCAAGCGTGTATCTTGCGTGATAGTCAAGGACAGCTTTAACCTTATATCAAGTTTTAGAGAGAAAGTGTGTGTGTATGTGTGGTCAGTATTTTTCCTAAGTGAACGACCTTTTGAATCATACATTGTCTATAACCTCCCTAATTGTAAGTGGTCATTCACATTCCGAACTTTTAAACCCAAACTAATTTCCTAGAATGATTATCAATTACTTTGTTCGCAGCATCACAACGCAATTAATAAGGTTTTATTGATTGAATTGTGAGATAGCACGTTATTCGTAGCTTCTATCTGTTGTTGAACTATCGAACTCGGCTATTAATTAGGCTTTCTCTATTACCAAGTCAAGCTGAGGAAACAAGAATAATGTTTAATCTGAATTCATTTCAATGTCCTATTATATTCAGGATATGAATTATTGATTGGGCCATGCTTCTCTTACAGTCCACATCAATATTATAGCATTACTTTTTAAATTCGTAGGTTTTGTCTTCCAATAACTAGAGATTTCAATATATTCTACACAAGTTAATGTTATCGTTTCTTTCTTTGAAAATTGATATCTTGATATTTATATTATGAAAACTAATTATTTCTATATATTTAATATCTAAGGAAGAAGCATTATAATATATATATATATATATATATATATATATATATATATATATATATATATATATATATATATATATATATATATATATATATATATATATATATATATATATATATATATATATATATATATATATGTGTGTGTGTGTGTGTGTGTGTGTGTGAAATGTCATGTATTTATTGTTCGGTTTCAAATATGGGTAAGTCAAATTAAGGAATTTTCGCTGAGATGTTAGCGCTCATTTCGTTAAGGCCAATTATTAGATTTTGCCATTGAACTATGTATGGAGTACAATTCAAAATATCCCATTGTAGCATAATGGATTATATAGTAGACGATTGGGATATTGATATTTCTGAAGAATCGTTATATTGTTTTTTTTTTTTTTGCTTTCCTAGATAGAGTGAATAACAGTATTTGCGATTGTCAGAAAGATATTAATAAAAAGGCCATTGTTTTCTATCATAATATACTTTTTTAAATTTTAAGGAATTGCATTCCGTTTTGATATTTTGATCTAGGGTTTCCGTATTGGAATATAAGAAACGAAGAAAGAATTTTAAATATATTTTTTGCTGCGGTGTGGAATTAAGCTATAGATGTTTTGCTGATTGTGAAAATTGTGCCGTGCCGTCTCTCCCTCTAAAGGAGGATGCAATTCTTTTGCATAACAAGTTGAATCGGTATAAATAATATGAAATATACAGTGTGTGTGTGATCTTTTTATGAGAGATACTAGCTGCATTCCAACCAAATATTGCACACGAGTGCACTTCTGGTTAGACTTGTAACCACTTTAGCAACATCTGTCTGTAGTCTCTGCAATTTAGCTGCGTCTCCCCTTGAACACCCATCATAAACGATATCTGCATATGATATCACCATACCAATTGTTTTTCCATAGACCTTAATGCTAATGTTTGGGGAAATAACTAAATTTTCTATGCTTTCACACACTCTTCTAGAACGCAGTGTTAGATTGTCAATTTGACAATGACAGAATCAGGTACTACATGATGCACCAATCACAGCTGGCACCAGTACACAATTAATAAAGTCCGGTTTAGTCCCAGTCTATTTTTAGATCACTTATTCCTGTCTGAGTTTGGTGGTGATACTAGAGTTAGATTTTGGCATTCTTGGTAAGGATTTAAAGGCAATTGTTTATTCTTTAAAATGTGAGCTTATGGTGTGGTTGTCTGTGTGTATTTCGGCGACAGTGCACATTGAGTAATAAGGTCATGGTGACGATCCTGAAGTGAAATCTGTGTTCCGTTGCCTGGTGTTTTGTTTACAATTCAGCCTCTCAAAAAAATGCAGGTCAACCCATGACAAAAACTTCACCGTAAAATCATCATTGAAGGTATTTTAGATTAACATATGATTTGTATTGATTGTCACACAGTGGAAAGTTCAGTACTGAGAAACAAATGTAGAGACAATATAGTAAAATTAATTGTGTTCTATGGCCAGCTAGTGTTGTTGTTTATTTCTGAATACCCTACACACTAGGCTCCTCCCACCTGGACTTGCGCAATTGGCACCGTTATACCATATTCTACTACAGACATAAGATATGATAAGAACTATATCATTATATTTTCTACTCATATTACATTCGATGAATTTGTAAATAATCAGCAAAATATACGTTTTTAAGTATATTTGTAATGAGTTGTTTCCATGTGCATGTTTCATTAAATCTATTGATCGGATGTTAACGATTGTTAACAAAAGCAAGCGATTCTTTTAGTAGCTTCAATTTAGGAAAGAATGGGTTATTCTTTTTTGCTGTAATAATACGACTTTAGTTTTTGATGGGTTAAATCTTTCTAGCCAGTGACTTGACTAGTCATTTAAAGTGTCTATTTCAGTACTGAGTATGTATT
The DNA here is from genome assembly GCA_016746295.1 of Potamilus streckersoni. Lineage (NCBI taxonomy): Eukaryota > Metazoa > Mollusca > Bivalvia > Unionida > Unionidae > Potamilus > Potamilus streckersoni. The sequence continues at coordinate 2,277,650 of JAEAOA010002171.1, forward strand.
ATATATTTTGCATACTTCTCAAAGCGTAAGAATGAGAACTGTCGTGAGCAAAATGTCAACCTTAGCTAAGTAGATCATCAGCAATGGCACCAATAGATGCAAGAAACAATAACTGCCCCAGAACTGAACCCTGCAGGACCCCAGCGGAAGGAGGCTGAGTTGTTATTACTGTAGCTTTTCATAACAACATTTTCCTATTTGTTGGAGAAATAACTGGTCAATCAGTCAGTCAGATAAGTTAAAAGCCTATTTCGTGAAAATTAACTCAATGTTCGTTGTTACACTTGGCAGCAAGTATCCAACACAATAGCTTGACCCACGAAATGGCGACCGGAAGCTACTTCCGCTCACATGATAGCGTAAGGGGAACTATGTATTATATATCTATATCAGTTTATGATCTGTACATTTACGCCAAAGGCAATGATATACCTTTGATAAATCACAAAACATTACACTGGTTTCTTTTCCACTTTCGAGCACTTGTATATCGTCGTGACCTCAGTTTCGGAGCAGCCATTTTATTTAATTGCAATTACGTGATAACACGTAACTATTGACGAAATTTTCAGAAGTTGCAAAAGAAAAAGAAAATATTTCCCGGAAGTATGCACATTATGCACAAAAACGTTCAATTGTTTAATATAATTTTATACCCACCGGAAATACCTTTTTTTCGATTATGTAAATGAAAGCCCTTGTTGCAACATGTGTGTTGTTAGCCGCCTAATGAATAAATTCAAGTGACTTCTTGTCACCGCCCACTTTGCATTTGGTTTTTACATATAGAAGCCACTTCATTAAATAATTATAAATTTTGCTGTTGAATTTAATGACATTTTCTTTTTCGTTCTTTACTTATTTCCAGGGTTGAATACAGAACAAAGTATCTAATGTATCGAAATCAAGACCAATCTATTTATAAAAAGATAAATATTTATATTTTTGTACATTAACAGTTACGTAATTTTAGAAACAAAATAGCATGCAATGTTTATAAATCTGTCATAAATGAATTAATTGCATGTTTCTTCAGAATGCTAGAAAACTTCATCTTTGTTTATTGACCAAGAAGCTTAAAAAACATTTTTAGATGTTAAGGAGAAAAAAAATATTCGTTCATATTAAGATTATTAATTGTTATGCTCACCATTGATGCAATTTTCTGTGGTAAGTTATATTTATTCTCAACGATTTTAGCAATTGCCGCCATGATCAATCGTTCCGAAACAAATGACGTTGTAAACAAGGCAAGCAAAACGTGGTACTTATAAATAAACATTTTGCAGAACAAATGTCTGCAGCCAATAATAGTTTTAAGTTTTGACTGTTGGTAGACGTATATGATGATTCAAAGTGTAAATGAGCTTTCAATAAAAATACATTAAAAATCCAACACACACACACACACACACTCTCTTTATATATATATATATATATATATATATATATATATATATATATATATATATATATATATATATATATATATATATATATATTAAATGTAGTTAAAATATGTAGATAAAAATCTCCACTGAATAGATCCATCAACACATTATTAAATATATGATTTATAATTGTTTTATTAAGGCACTAATCCTTTGAAATATTTTTTAGAATATGAATAAATGGCTATCATATTCAACCTTATTCTTTGATTTTTCTTCATATTTTTAAAGTAACTAATGTATAAATATGAAGATGTAGATTTAGTTTTTAATGTCAGCTTCAATGCTTATTAGTTTAATGATAATGAATGTCACTTAATCTTATATCTGTTCGAAAAGATGTATTTGAAAAGAAAGCACAATGTGAAGCAAATTTAAATAAATAAATGATCATCGATCGAAGTACACCAAACCAAAGCAGTTGTTTCGTTTACAGCTACCTTAATGTGTATATGTGCTATGAACGGAGTCACAACGAGGCTTGCCTGCAGCAGTCGGCGAAAAGATGGCTGCTGCGGCGCAGTACAGCCGAACGGAGTCTAATAAAATATCGTTAGAAATTCGTACGAAATCGATTGAACAAACACTGATACCTCTTGTAACACAGGTAATGTATTTATTTTGTTAATTGCTTGACGTTTCTTAAAATTTAACCATTTTATTTTTCGCAGTCATTCATTCTTTGTCGCCCAGAAGTCATAATCGGTGACCCGCACAATATGATTTTTGACCCCGATAAGCTGTCAGATGCAGCAGCATTTTGTTGCTTAATCATCGAGTCATAATTCGAAAGTTTGACAATAAATCTAGTATGTGTATTAATTTTGTGCAAGCTCCCCTTACCCTTTTTTTTATGCACCGTTTTTGTTTGGTCATTCAGTATCGGTCTTATTACGGACTGCTTAGATTATAGTAAAACGTCATTGCTCCATTGTCACATTATAAACCAGATGCTGAATTTAGATTAATTTTAAAGCAACCTGGTTTTGTTCATAAACATGTTTAATAATATATTGCTTATAAAGAAGTTACTTATATATATATATATATATATATATATATATATATATATATATATATATATATATATATATATATATATTTCACAGCATTAAGAGATGTACTTTTCAACTTTTCATTCAGCCACTTTATTTAGATGTTTTCTATCTATTTCTATTTATTTACACTGATTAAAACAAAAATGCAGCTTATAGTTTGCAATCAGTTTTTCAAAGATTCAAGTTTGTCTTGGTCTGAATTATATGCATATTTATTATTCATATTGTTTTCTTTCTCATTGTAAGTTTAATGTACATATTTGTAAGACTAGTGTTTATACCAACCTACCAGACAATGTAGCTTGTGTTAACATACCAAAAATATGTTTATAGAAGAATAGTATTAGGACTGGTTGGTCTGGTGTCAGGATAAAGTGACTGGGTGGGAAATGAGGATTTATGTCTGTGACATGATGCTCCAGTGCTAGACATTGTTTTAAATTGCCACACTGAAAACTTTGTAGTGATGTTACTGAAAACTTGTTAAAGCTACATTAAGAATCCAAATCCCCTACACACAGACACACAGAGCATTATTTGCATGTGTCAAGGATGTAAGCCCAAGTCTGGTTATTTTATTAATTTTTCATCACATGCATGTCTGTAGCGTATACATGTATCCTAGTGTCCCACCCAGTCATAAATGTTATGGTCTTGTTTTTTTTTCCATTGTAATATTATATATATATATATATATATATATATATATATATATATATATATATATATATATATATATATATATATATATATATATATATGAAGCTTTCTTCAAGAAGCTAAATTGAAAACTATTGTCTTACTTAGCACTGGTCTTTTGCATTGAGGATGACCAGTGGACAGTGGATGTAGGAGGCAGTTGTATTCTGGAATACCCATTCATTTTGCCTTCTTTTTAAATCTTTTCTACTATATGCTACAAAACCTACCAGCTGCAAAGGTTCATTGCCTGTTGGATCCCTTTTCACAGCATTTTTATTTTCTCCTGTACAATCTAGTGCCATGACTTGAGTAAGAGTTTGATGCATGAGACCAAAAACATCAAAGAGAACCTTTGCATGTATTTATGATGTTAATGAGCTTTCACTTGATGTGAAAGACATACTGTACAAACACTATAGTGTGTTTCAAAATGTGAGAAGGATACCCTATTCAAATGCTATAGTATGTTTTAAAATAGATTTGTAACAGCCTTTGGACATTGATAAAGACACAAAACACAAAATATGTATACATGTGTCTTGATGTAAGTGTCTAAGTGTCTAATTGTCTTGATCTTGATGTGTACATGTAGGTGTCTTAAAATATCTTGATGTATATGTATACATGTGTCTTGATGTATACATGTAGTGTCTCAAAGTGTTTTGATTAACATGTATACATGTAGGTGTCTTGAAGTAATCTCAAAGAAATCACAAGCTTATTTTTAAGCTTGTGGCAAGCTTGCTGCAAGCTTGTTATGTAATTTTGTGGCATGCTTAGATTTGAAACCAGTTAAATCTTGCACAAGCTTGCCCAACTAGTAATGGGGAAGATTGCAACAAGCTTGCCCAAACTTGCATGAGCTTGTAATGTAAGCTTGTGGCAAGCTTGCTGCAAGCTCAGATTTGAAACCATGCAAGCTTACCAATTACTAGCTTGCAGCAAGCTTGTAAACAATGCTGATATAGTTAGCTGCATCAGAAGAACTGAAATGGCATCAATTAAATTATTCTCTACATGGTTACATACCTCCATTTTTCTAGATGTCCAAAAAGTCAGTAATATCAAACATTAAAATGAAAATGTTAATATATGAACATTAATTAGCATGAGATCTTATAGTCACAAAGAAAGAAAAGAATCAAGTCATCAAATTATTTAATAATATTTAATCAGATAAAAATAAGAACATTTGAATGGGATCTACATGATTAAACTTTTTTTGTACTTTTGTTCTGTATGGCTTTGAAAATGTTCTACTTATTATTATTATTATTATTATTATTATTATTATTATTATTATTATTATTATTATTATTATTATGATGATGATGATTATTATTATTATTATTATTATTATTATTATTATTATTATTATTATTACTTTATTTAAAGAGGTTAACTCAATTAACTAAGAACTAATCTATCTTAAGGCCCTCATTCAAAGGAATTTACAAAATTTACTACAGATTTACTTCCATGTAGAAATCGATTTGGGGGAGGATGGTGTCAAATGGTTAGGTTCCCTGTCTCATCAGTCAAAATGATTAACTATTTGTGAAAACAAGAATATTTGCCAATTGAATAACTCTGAACCATCTCTTCTAAAGAAAATCCTTAGAATAAAATTCTGCATCCTCCTCTGATTCTGGTGTGATTCATCCACTGAAATTGATTACTGCAACATGTATGTACTATGTAACCAGGAAAAACCCCAGAGTATTTACCTCATTGGCAAAAGCATTTAATTTTTAGTTCAACATTTCAAAATGACTTATCAAGTCCATGTTAGTACTATTCAAGATCAGCCTTTAATGATAGACTAGTGGGATAGACTATGATCTGTTATCCTTTAATGAGCTCCTACATTTTAGTTTTATCAGCCATTTTAAAAGGGCTATGACACATGTCCAATGAATGGCATTTCAAAGCTTTAGACAAAAAAAAAAAAAATCAGATGAAACTGATTAGGTACCTTAAGACATTTTGAAATAAAATAAGTGCCATCTTCTTTGAGGATGAAAAGAATTAAATGTAATGGCCACAGAACTTGTTGAATTTGATATGTGAGAGTAAAAAAAGACCCAAAGAATAATGGTAATGAGATTCACAAGCGTTTAATTTTCTGTGGTAATCATATTGTCGATAACTGACAGCACTGCATTGATTATTGCAGTTTGGCAAGCACAGCAATAAATTATGACCTGCAGAATTGTCATCTCAATCATTGGGTGAAGTAATTTTTTGAAATATTTAAATTGTAAATTTAAATTGTAAACAACTCTATGCCAATCTACAGTCCTGAAAAATACAACACACTCTTTGAGTTTACTCACCAACATGATAACTGTGACTTCAAGTTATCTCTCAGGTTATAGGATTGGTTACTGCACATGTATTGGTTCTGTGTCAAATAAGAGTTTGCAAACCAGTCTGCTGACCATAAACAGAGGAAGTAACCACCTTTAAGGACTCAATACTGAATTAAGTCTCAGTTGTGGATACCACATTTCATCTTACATGCTTTTATTTGATTTATTTTTAAACAAGCAAAATTCACAAAGTTCAATTCTTTATAGAATGTTGGAAAAAAAGAGATGCATCTCTCTCTCTCTCTCTCTCTCTCTCTCTCTCTCTCTCTCTCTCTCTCTCTCTCTCTCTCTCTCTCAAAAGAAAACAAAATTGTATATATTTTTAAATTTTTTATTAAGTAAGTAAATAACTGACAAGTATTTTTTTTCTCCAGGCAGCAGATTATCATTGAAACAAATATATGACAATTTCTTTCAAAAACTTAATACTAGAAGTTAATATTACAAGATATACTGAGACTATATTTGATGGTGCATACACTGTAGGTAAAAAAAACTCTCTAACATGTATATTAATTCAAGTTCTTAGCATTTTGAAACGCTGAAATTATATATTTTTTTAACTCAAGTGCATTGTCAGATGCTATAATAAAAACTAGACTACCAGTAACATCTTCTAATTTGACTGTATAGTTCCTTATATATAGAATGATCTAGTCACAGCATATATTTTTCAACATTTCAGTAAGTACTGATCTCATGCAGAATTGCTCTCAATTATCAGGACTGATTATTGCAAGCTTATGGAAGCTTACATCAAGTATTTTAGATTTTGCAAGCTTGCAGACTTGGAAAAATTCCATTTGCAATCTTGAACTTTAAATTTTGTAAGCTTTCACACTTGGAAAAATTCCTTTTTGCAAGCTTGCACAAGCTTGAAATTTTAAATTTTGAAAGCTTGTAATCATGCAGACTTCGAAAAATTCCTTTTGCAAGCTTGTGCTAGCACCCTTACTATTTTGCACAACCTCAGCTAGCTTGTTATAAACTTGCTGCAAGCTTGTCATAAGCATGCATTTTGGTTTGGGATTGTATACATGTAGATGTCTTGAAGTACCTTGATGTACAATTGTATGCATGCAATGTGTGTGTTTATTTAATGTAGCTACAGTTTTTCAGTCATATTGGTACAATGTTTGCAGTGTGACAGTTTATAGTGATGCCTAGAACTGGGGCATCATGTTGTAGACATAGCATCATGTCCCACCCAGTTATCCTTACACCAGGCTGATCATTCCTAAAACTAACCTCTTAACTCTGTCAAGGTTCACACCCATGACTTCTGGTATCTGAGTCTGATGCTTTAACCACTCAGGCCACCATTGCATCCCATGTATGTATATAAATGTCTTAAAGTATCTAGATGCATATGTATATGTACTACAATACAATACAATACAGCCTCCACCTCCTAGCAGAATTTCTTTGGCAAGTTTGGCATTTCATGTTTTGTAACTTTTTTAGTCTCCATTAATCTTTCATCTTATCTGTCTATCTGTCTCCTTTTCACCTCCGTTCACCTTTTTGGCATGAGAAGTAGCATCTATCATCTGTACTTGCTTATAAGTTGAGTCAAACTAGTGGGATAGACTCTGATCTATCATCCCCATCACATCTGTACTTGCTTATAAGTTGAGTCAGACTAGTGGGATAGACTCTGATCTATCATCCCCATCACATCTGTACTTGCTTATAAGTTGAGTCAAACTAGTGGGATAGACTCTGATCTGTCATCCCCTTCACATCTGTACTTGCTTATAAGTTGAGTCAAACTAGTGGGATAGACTCTGATCTGTCATCCCCTTCACATCTGTACTTGCTTATAAGTTGAGTCAAACTAGTGGGATAGACTCTGATCTGTCATCCCCTTCACATCAACTAATAAGGTTCACTGTTGTGTGTTCTACTGATTATTCCCAACAAACTGCACAGGCCCAGATCTGCCAGTGCACTATGTAATGGGAGAGCTCAGGCCTGTGCTGTTTGCATTCGAACTCTAGTTCTGATTGAGAATGGAGAGTACAGAAGAAATCTTCATGAGGCATATAAGGGTTATACAGGAAATCATGAGGTATGTAAGGATTATACAGGGAATCGTGAGACATGTAAGGGTTATACAAGGAATCATGAGACATGTAAGTAAGGAAGCTTGAGACAGATAGGGGTATAGACAGAAACATGAGATGTCTGATGTTTGGACAGAGAACCATGAGACATTTGGGTATTGATGGAACCATGAAACAGGTGAGGGCTATAGAGGTAACTATGAGACATAGAAGGTCTTTACAGGGTTCCATGAGACATATATGGATATATATGGAATCATGAGACATGTCTCTACAGGGAACCATTAGATATTGGGGTATACATGGAACTATGAGACATGCAAGGTTTGTACAGGGAACCATGAGACATGGATATATACGGAATCATGAGACATGTTAAGTCTGTACAGGGAACCAGGAGACATATTGGAGTGTAAGATGGAAGTATGAGATATGTAAGGTCTGTACACTGAACCATAAAACATGGGAATATTAAGGGAAACATAAGGGCTGTAGATGAAACAATGAGACATGTATATATGGAACCTTGAGACATGTGAGAGCTGTAGAGGAAAAATGTTATGGCATGATACATTATTAATAAGAAAAGTTTAACTCAGTATGCAGCTTTTAATTTGTAGCATCAATATTCTTCTCATGTGCTTCTTATTGGAGGTGTGAGGGGGTAGGCTGTTTGCTGCAATTTAGCCCTGGATTGTGTTTTACCTGTACAGAGGTTCCGACAAGACTAGTTCATCTAGTTAATTTGCCTTAAAGTCTCTATCAAGGGCATAGAGAAACAAAACTAGTTTCTTTTGAAGTTTTATATTGGCTTGGGTCTATCATTCTAAACCATCACAGATGGGAATCCAAACCTCTAGAAAAGCAATTGAAGTAATATAAAAACTCTTTTCACTGTCTGATGCTGGAGATAGATGAGAATTCAAGAGGTTATATTTTCTTTTCACAGGGTTTTCATCAGTGAACCCTTTTAACCTGACAGGTTTTGGGAACATTTGGGTTTATTTGTGACTTTTGAAAAAGAAATTTAATAGATGACAGTAATTAAAATATAAGAATTTTTATGGTAGTAGGAGAGACTGGGACTGAAATGTCACCTTGTATAGTAAAAGTCATACAGCTTCTATAGTAAAAGTCATACAGGTCATATATGCATTCAACACGACTATTTCAGTAATGGGTGTCATTTTAAAATTTGATTCTACATACCTTTCAGGGGCAAGTATTCACTTAATTGGATTCTTGTAAATCCATATTCCTTTGGATACAAGTACATACATCTGAATGTTAAAGTGCATAGAAATTTTAGAATGAAATGAACCTTAAAGGTGTGATGCAATGCAATCCAGATTGAATATAGTCTGCTGTAATGTAACAATGAAAGCTACACATAAACAATTTCGTACTACCATGAATTGTGATAATTCCACTCAAAGTTCTCTTTATTTTACCCAAGTCTAGTACATGGTCAACATTGTTAAAGTCCATATAGATTGATAATTTTCATCTGAAAGTTTCTTGATGATAGTTAAGCGGCAGAGCATTCAATAATCAGGATAGAATAGACTCTGGTTAAAGAAATTTAGTGTTTAAATTTTAAAAGAACAATTTATATTTAATTTAAATTGTGTAAATAAGCAAACATGACCCATGTGACTTTTACTTTAAATAAAATTTATAAAGATTTTGTTCACATAAGAAACAATCAGGAGCCCACTCCTATTATGTTGAATACTACTACTACTACTACTACTACTACTACTAAAAATAATAATAATAATAATATTAATAATAATATTATTAATAATAATAATAACGATGATGATAATAATATTATTATTAATAATAATATTATTGATAATAATAAAAAAAATAATAATAATAATAATGATAATAATAATAATAATAATAATAATAATAATAATAATAATAATTCAGGGCCAAGACTTGGTACTACTATATAGACAGCTTGAGCATGTCCTTTATCATTAGTCCATATATGAACTTCAGTTTGGGGAAGTTTTGATTTAGAAATCCATACAATATCATAAATTTTAGCAGAGATCTTGTAATGTTCTAAATAGTGAATTTCATCTTTGGATGCTGGAAGTTACTTCCACATGAGCACAGTGCATTTAGAGTGATTATTGTGGAAATCTGTGTGTCAGTAACATCTGTTAGGACCAAAATATTGACCCAATTGGTGATGAACTTGCATTTAATGCAAGTAATGTGTATATAATGTGCTGTGGTATTATATACATGTATTGATCAAAATAAATTGGTGTATAATTAGAGCAAATGGACATAAGTGTAATGGGCATTTATGTAAATAAGTGTAATGGGTATTTATGTAAATAAGTGTAATGGGCATTTATGCCCAAGGCAGTGCTTCAGAATGACCTTTCAGCAATAGTTTACAGTAGTTACCTGTCAAAGTGTCTCCTAAGGTATTAAACTAGAGAAGTCTTTTATTTAAAGTTTAATGGAGATCAGATTTATTAGACAGTTACAATGAAAGCTGGATCTACTTATTCATGTTGTTTGATTCATACAAAAATGATATAATAGTATGCTGGTCCAGCAAGATTATCAACTTTTGTTATGATCTTCTAGACAAACAATCCATATGTTGTTTTTAGGCCCATTATAGACAGTTCTTTTTTCACTTATCATGGACTTCCCTACAAGGGATATGCTGTTAGTGGTGGATTTTAGGCTTAGTAATTGGTAAGCTTGCATGTTTTCAAATCTGATCTTGGATCAAGCTTGCCACAAGCTTAAATTAAAAGCTCATGCAAGCTTGGGCATGCTTGCTGCGGTTTCAAACTTTTATCTTAACATATTTAGAGGCATTGAATTCTTGATTCTTAATATTATGTCCACTTATTCTTGATAGAGAATTAAAAATCTTTCATGTTGGGTATCTTTAATTCTATGTAGTGTCTACTGTTTTACTATGAAACAGACCAGGAGTTGGGATGAAAAAAATCTAATCCATTAACATCCATTAACACAATTTTGTTGCTGGTAATCTACTTAAAGTACTTGAAGCATTACCGTGAGACATTCATCCCACCTTCTAGTTGGGCCAAGTTAAAAATGTTTTGATCAGATGTGTGATGTGATGTGATTTTATTTTTTAATGTAGCTCTAACAATTTTTCAGTCATAGCGCTACAATGTCTGCAGTGTGGCAGTTGATAGTAATGTCTTGCACCTTGGGCATCATGCCGCAGACATGTTGCATGATGTCCCACCCAGTCACATTATCCTGACACCAGGCGGACCATTCCTAACACTAACTTCTTAATGCTGAGCACAAGTGAGGCAGCTGTCAGTACCATTTTTGTAAGTCTTTGGTATGACTCGACTGATGATTGAACCCACAACCTCCTGAATCTGAGCAGATGCTCTAACCACTAGGCCACCGGAGCGGTCATTTTGTTCAGACATCCAATATAGCCATCATTGTACTTAAGTCCCATTGCTGCTCATCCAGATTGGATGCCATAATAAAATGTGGTTTTCTCCAACTTCTTATGTTATCTACTTGCTCCTTAATAAAATGGTACCAGCCATATGATATCGCTGCCATGGCAGTCATGTTCAAAATTTTGTTCTTGCTACTCCATAATGAAAGTCATATCATCGGGGGTAATTTTTATTACAAGTTTTTTTATGTTGTATAGATTGGTTTAATGAAAATGGTACCGATGTAATGTTCAATATGACTTCCACTTCAGCCATCTTAGAATTGTGCTGCAACCTTTTTCCAGAATGGAACCTGAAGACTTCTTATGTCTTGTTGGTTTTAAATTTATAATGGTTCCACATGGACAGCCATTGTGAACATATTGAAAATCATGTTATTAATTCATCTCTTGAATGGATGTTCATATCTACATGGAAGTTTTCACATAAAGACCTTTTTTATGAAAATGGTGATGATCTGATATCCAGTATGACCACCATGGCAGCCATCTTTAAAATCTTGTTACTGCTTCTACTGATTGGAAAGACATGATGACATAGGATTTTCACCAGAATCATAGACTATATAATATGGTCATCACTGAAGCAGTCTTTAAAATGTTGTGTATATTGCTTCAGAATGGAAAATTGCATCAGCATGGGCTTTTCACAGGAAGACTTGTTTTGGTATTAAAAATGTCCAAAATGAAAATGGAACGATGGTGGCTCAGTGGTTAGTGTACTGACTCACAATCAAAACTACTGGTTCGGATCATACCATTGTTGGGTACCAGGTGTATTCCTGGGCAAGACATTTTACTTTATTTGCCATATCACTAAATAATTTACTTCTGTTGATGTGCTATAAAACATCAAACCAAACTGAAATGAAACTGAAACCAAACAAAATGATCTTAACCTCCAATATGACTGCAAAAGTGTCTTATTTGAGAACACACTCCCAGATGTACAGTGATATGTGAAGTCCCAAATTTATAATGATCTTTGAAGTCCCAATTTCACAGTGTTCACATTGATCAAACAATAATAATCCCTCATAAAACACAGGTGGTTATGGATGAAATGTTGATTTTCATTAACATTACATCATTATAAAGACCACCTCATTTATAAAGGAGTACACTTGTATGACTTCTTTAATATTGCTATAGTGTGGTACCATAGTAAAGGATTTAATTGGTGCTCTTATTCATTTTACTGCCTGATGACATTTGCATATTTATAATATAATTGATGCAAAATTGAATAGTTTGTTATCAGTAAATAAATTGGTAAAAGGATGCACAAGTCAGAAACTTGTTTATGTAAAAGATACTTGTCTGTGACAGACATGTTTATGTTAAAGATGCTTGTCTGTGACAGACATGTTTATATGAAAGATACTTGTCTATGACAAACATGTTTATGTGAAAGATACTTTTCTATGATAGACACATATGCCCAGTTTCACTACTGATATTTTTGAGAGGTTTAAATTTTTCATTGATTACTGTTGCACTTCCTGTAATTGTGAGACTGCAGCAGGGGTCAAGCTAGACTTAAATTGTAGGGAGAAGTGACTTCTCGTTTTTGTCAGATTAGGGAGAAGTGGGAAAACAGGGAGAAGTGGAAGCTAAACCTGGAGAAGTGAGATCCAAGCAAGAAATGCTGCGAAATATATATAAGATATAATATATATGATAATGCAGCTATATATATATATATATATATATATATATATATATATATATATATATATATATATATATATATATATATATATATATATATATATATATCTGCATTATCTTATTTATGTGCTCCATTTCTCAGTATACTGTGCTCCATTTCTCAGTAAGCTTTTAACAGTTTTAAACAATTCCTTATTTTCAAGTTTACAAATATGTCATGTTAATTATCAACCCATTTTGTACATGTATACAAAATATTATATTCATACCCATTCTATTCATACTTGTATATGTGATTGGATTGAGATACAGGTAAGTTGGCAATATGACTTAAAAGGCACAGCAGAAGCTATAAATTGTAATTAATTTTAACTAAAATCATTAATAAGATTATTCTTGTAATTTCAAGTTGGCAAAAATGCTTAATAAACTATCACTTAATTTTTGTATTTTATTCTTTTTCTGTACAAGTTTTGTTTAAAATTGTAGTAAAAAAAATTTCTAGCATTCTTTGAAACAACCCTGAATTCATGAACATAGGAATAAATGCATGAATGACTTCAAAACATATTCTTCATCCTGATTTCCTTGTTCTCAAAAAAACATTACTGTAACTATTCATAGACAACACACAGAAGCACTAAAGTAAATAGATATCTAAATTGGACCTTTTTTCCCCCCAAAACCGAAACATCCAAAAACATGTATTGCACCAAGCGAATGCATCTACTTTTAGAAAGAGGGTTTTTCTAAATATAACTATTCACTTACTTGCTTTGTTAAAACAAATTCATTACTAGGACTGCATATTTATGGTTGAATTATTTGTCTACTTACTGATATTAACGATATAAATCGATTAAATAGTATTTGCTTCACTACTATATATCTCTTTTGTAATTTCGTGAAAATTAATTATGGTAGGTCAGGAAACAACCTTGACCTTTCAGCATTGTTTCGAATTCCACAAGAGATTGTCATGTGTTTTTGTTCTACATTATTAAATATTTAGGCTAAATCTACTATGATATAATATTTAAACTTTGTTTTCATTATATTTTATATTTTCCTGAATATATTTGGCCAATTATTTACGAATAGAGACAGGTTTAATGATGTGGTATATTGTATCTGTAGCAATGTCTGCCATTACAAGTTCATATATGGTTTCAAACTGATTTTATCAAGAAAATACGCAATTATGGCCTTTAAAATCACCATTTATAAAAACAAGAAATACATTAGAAAATACTATTCACTGATCACATTTTTTTAAAGCAAATTACTATTTATATATTGATGCATTTCACCTTTGATGCATTACAACAGTGCCAGAAATTACTGGCTACTGTGAGGGGGCATATCAAAAGTCATAATCTACAGCCATTTTACGAAAGATCGAAGGCGATGTAATTTTTGCTGTTCTTACAGAAAAAGGCGAAGTTTACAGTTCTTAGGCTACTTTTTCGCCCACTTTGCCTGATATCGTGACCCCTGTGCAGATAACTATCAGCTGTAATCTTTAAACAAAGATTATAATATGATGATTGCTGAATGTGATACTGCCACCATTCTTTGTTTATGTGTGGATTTTTCAGACAAGCCATCATCAACATCAATATTGACTATTTCGTTTTATATCATCATTTTGGTGGTCATTACTTTCATTTTGATTGCCTTGCATGTTCAACACTGTATTTTCCTTTCATACCATTGACTTGGTTGCCATTACCTGTGTGTTTCCTTTTGACTGAATTGTACGTTCATCACCATATTTTCCTTTTATACCTTTGTGTTTCATTTTGAATTAATTGCTTGTTCATCTCTGTATCATCAATTCATACCATAGAGGGTCAGTGCTCATGCCAGATATGGAAAATGTAATGATGACCAGTGGCCTCTACCAGGTCAAAAAGTGGGATATTTTAGGAAGAAAAACAGTTGCAAATATTCTTGTTTTTATCCATTCATACATGTCATAATTATGTGCATTTGTGTCATAAATTTATTAATTTCTGCAACAAATTGTAACTTTTCCAGGATTTTATGCTTTGAGTCAGTCTTTGTATAGCTTTGAATCAGTCATTGTACAGCTTAGAATTAGTGTACAGCATTGAATCAGTTATTGTACAGTTGGTTTTCTATAATTCCCATATCCACTAAAATAATTGAGTCTGTTACATAGTCAGTAAGACATATCTGTAAACTTTTGAAATTGCTGTATCCCTCAAGGTCATTGAGTACACTCTATTAAGTCTGATTGGGATGTGTTCAATTCAGTGATTTTAAAATCAGCTATAACAATGTCTGATGTTTATTTTTTGGGTTCCAATAAGATCATGGAGGCAACATTCTTGTTTCAAAGGTGAAATGTAGAGGTCTTGTGATACAGAAGTTAAACTTAAATGGAGGGGTTATATAATAAATACAAAATTGCATTAATATTTTGTACCAAGTTTGGGGAAAGAACTCTTGATACCCACACTGTATCATTTCAGCTATATCAAACTCATTATTTAAGCTGAAACAAAACATTTTTTTAAAAAAATATTGAGAGTTTATTGAGTTATCTTCAGAGAATTATTGCCAAAATCACATTTGTAATCCTTTAATATTTTGAAGCACATTTACTATTACATTACGATATTGCCAAAGTCCATATCACATTTGTAATCCTTTAATATTTTGAAGCACATCTATTGCAGTATGATAGTGGAGAAATCCATATCACATTTGTAATCCTTTAATATTTTGAAGCACATTTACTATTACAGTATGATAGTGCAGAAATCCATATCACATTTGTAATACTTTAATATTTTGAAGCACATTTACTATTACAGTATGATAGTTGAGAAATCCATATCGCATTTGTAATTCTTTTATATTTTGAAGCACATTTACTATTACAGTATGATAGTGGAGAAATCCATATCACATTTGTAATTCTATTTTGAAGCACATCTACTATTGCATTACGATATTGCCAAAATCCATATCACATTTGTAATTCTATTTTGAAGCACATCTACTATTGCATTACGATATTGCCAAAATCCATATCACATTTGTAATTCTTTAATATTTTGAAGCACAATTCTACTATTACAGTATGATAGTGCAGAAATCCATATCACATTTGTAATACTTTAATATTTAGAAGCACAATTCTACTATTACAGTATGATAGTGCAGAAATCCATATCACATTTGTAATTCTTTAATATTTTGAAGAACATTTACTATTGCAGTATGATAGTGCAGAAATCCATATCACATTTGTAATACTTTAATATTTAGAAGCACAATTCTACTATTACAGTATGATAGTGCAGAAATCCACATCACATTTGTAATTCTTTAATATTTTGAGGCACACTTACTATTGCAGTATGATAGTGCCAAAATCCATACCACATTTGTAATTCTATTATATTTTGAAGCACATCTACTTTTACAGTATGATAATGCTGTTTATGTTATTAGGGTTTGCAGGTGTCTTGGAATCTGGAACAGTTTTGGAATTTAAAAAGTAAATTTCAAAGTCTATGAAAAGTCATGGAATTTCTCAAAACCTTGCAAAGTTTTGGAAAAGTCATGCACTTTCTGACATTGGCAATCAAATTATTTATAACTGATAATTTGGTAGTGCACCGATTAAAAAGACTTTTTTGAACACAACATTTGTGATCAAGAAACAGTTTTATTTCATATAACAAGAATAAGTTCCCCTGACAGTAGATCTCTTGTAATTTCCATTAAGTTCATTTAAAAAATTCATATAGCCTGCCATGCAATTCTTGACAATGCAAGATATTGTTTTATGTATTGTGCATTATTTTCAAGCACTTCACATATTCAATGCCCCTACTCAAAGATTATTTAAAATTTATTTTGTACTTATAGAAGGTGTGTGTGTTTATTAATAAGGGCAAAGAAAAAGAAAGTTGATTGTTCAATCTGGAGTAAACCTGCAACCTTCTGACCACTTGTCCAACACCCTCTATACTGAGCCATTGCAACTCGTAGATGATAATCTCAGTAAATTCTGAGTTAGGAATGTCAGGGAAGGGTCCCAAGGCATTGATGGGTGGAGGGTAACGATCAATCTAAAAACCAATACTGACTACATAAATTAACTCCCCTTAATGCCAAAATAATTCTAGATACTTTAGGTGTTAGGCTGTGAACAGTTTCTAAGTTTATTCTTTAAAGGCTATGGGGCATGTAGAGCTCAGGGTGCAATTCTAGTAAATGACTTGTCCTTTTTATGCCAAGATCAGGATCCTATACTATTTTATACTGCAAGTTTTTCTTCATATAAAGTTTGACTATGGGGTGCATTTGTATCCACAAGCAGATATATGTCAGTTATGCAGAAGAGCACTCTCAGGCCAACTCATGGTTCTCCTGCTAGCATACCTTGGCCAGGTGAGCTTGTGGCATAACCAAGTGTCAGTTGTCCTTCTCTTAACATTTGTTACACTCAGAAAGCCGTGATTTTGATCTGGCTTTGTTCATGCTGTGAATAAAGGTTAGTATTATCAAAACCTAGAACAAAGTTGAGTATGGGTGAGATCAGGCTATGCATATTATCAAGTGCTTAGAGAGATGTCAGAAATTTGGGAAATTTCTACTGGGTACCAGTCATCCTAAAGATTGGTTACCCAGGTACCCAATCAAACTGTATTAAATGCAAACCTGAAAGAGTAATCTATAATTACATGTAATAATTCCAAAAATGTATGAAAAACATACATTTGTGCTACTTACCTAGATCTGCAGTTAAAATTTTGTCATAAATCTGCTAAATCCATGTGGATTAGTAGTTATACAAGTGTATAAACACAAAAAAGATGGTAGGTTATTTATGTCTGTAGTAAGTTTCAGAAAAGTTGTAATGTCCATGATGATTGTTTAATATCATCCTCAACCTGCTATGGTTTGTCCCTTAACGACGGTATGGTTCAACACATTTGTTCTGAAACATTTTATCAGTCATATAATATTCATTAGTCATGTAATTAGATAAAGCATTTATTATGATATCTGGCAAACTTTTTTTTTCTTCTTCTCAATTTAAACTGGTCTGCTATGTATGTGGTATCAAATGAGAATGACAAGTGGTTTCACACTAAAGAAACATGTCTCTTTTCTTGGAACTGTTTTATGTAAAATTCATATTTACACACTTGGTGAATTTTTATAAGATTTTTTTTCATTGATATTAAATAATAAAAACTTGTTCCTTTATAATGAAATATTTCGGTGGAGAAGTTTATTCTGTATATTTGTCCATTTTGTTAATTTTACAGTAACCAAGTTTTTGTGTTGCATTTGCTGTAACAAAAATATTCATCTTTGGTTTCCCGATAATTAAAAAGGTAAATGAACAATGGCCCTGACTTGAACAGCTAACACTCTCACCATCCACAAACTTGAGGCAAAAATGTTATTAGTTAAACCAGACATTTCTATTGTGCTTTCATTTGTTTGAATTGTAGTACATATATAATTTTATTTTGTTGAATTGTTCTTAATCACTGTCACTGTTGACGAAAGGTATTGACCCAGATAATGTCATTAGGATAGGGGCCGAGTGGCCAAGTGGTCTAAAGCGCTGACCGTTAGGATCACTGCCATCTCACCTATGTCTGCGTGAGTTCGAGTCCAGACTCTGCTAACCTGGGTAAGTGAGAAAGCCTGCCAGTAGCTTCTCGTGGGTCGGTGGTTCTTCTCGGGGTTTTCCAGTGTTCTTCCTCCACCATTAATACTGGCCGCCATGTATAGCCTATCTTGTGCTGAAAAATGGCGCTAAACCCTACAACAGCAACAGCAGTCATTAGGATCTGAAAACAAGTGCATTAGGTTTTAAGAATAATGGCACACAAACCAAGGATGGCCATGAAGTTAGGAAGGTCTAGCTTGAAATATCAACATTGATTCTTAAATAGGCTGCACTATAGTACATGTATGACAAGTTAATTGTAAGCAATGATACAAGCCCCTGTGATGATGAATAAATGTGCACACAACATGAGCCTTGAACTGTAATCATTATTCTGTGTCTTGATCTAAACTCTTTTTTTAGATGGGTACCCAATTGTTTATTTTATTACCTGGGTTATTATCAATGGGCGGGTACCCACTGGTATCTTTAAAGGTGTTGTTACATTTGTTTGGCTGTAATCACTGCAAAAAGGACATATTTCTGATTAGATTTTGATCAAACTTGAAATGTACGCTTATACCAACAAGATCCATCATACTAATGAGATGATCTTTTATCTGATTGGCTGGTTATTACACTAGTGGCCATATTTCTGATTAGATTTTGATCAAACTTTGAATATAGGCTTACATAATCATATATGAGTTTGATAATAAGGGAAAGTTACATATACTAATAAGGTGATCTTCCATGTGATGGGCTGAACTTGTCACAAGTCTATTTGTATTTTTGATATGATCTTGAATAAATTTGGACCATAGATGGAAATACACATATTAACGATGTTCACTAGAAATAGCTCCCAGACTGAATGCAGTGCTCTAATTTAGTTTTGTTTTCCTGTAAAAATATCTGTGTTACTGCTGAAAACTCATGCTATTGTCATTGAGAATCAAATATTTGCAGCTACAGAGTTCTTCCCCTTGTAAAAATTAGGCAAACAAGATAAAATAAAGTGCACTATAGAAATCATAATGCAGCAGGTGATAAATATCAAGAAATTGTTATACAGTGTAGAGTATCACTGAAAGTTAAAAATGTAATCCTTGTTAGAGAAAATGCACAGTTGCCAGCAAGCACACTTTGTATAGTGTTAAGGATGAGATTATCTTCATATAAATATGAATATTTGTCTGTAATTGTATTATTTTAAATCTGATATTGACATTGATCTCAAGAGAATACATTATTGCTTCTAAAGACCATATCAAAATTTTTAAAATGTTTGCAGGGAATTTTTTTTTTTAGAAACTTTGCCAAATTTGAAATTGCCATCACTTACAAATTATTTAAATTTTGCCTTTTTTTTCTTTTATTAAAAAAACAATAACTCACCTGTAAATTATTATTTCAGTTAAGGAGGAAGCCAAGTGACTTTGTAGACCACAAATCAAACCTTCATATATCAACTTAACTTTTACAGCTCTTGGATGTTTTTCATGATCAGTTATAGAAATTATACATAAGTCTTTCATTATCAGCTGGGAGCAAGGTTAATTACCAGGTTGCTTTTACTTAATATGTGTTAACTTCAAAAAAAAGCAATCTGTATCCCCCATTGGGATAGGTTCCCTAAACTCCCCACCTACTTTGACAACCCTCCCTTACACTTTAAATCTAATGGAAGTCCAAGTAGAGTCAGTTAGTTCCTTCATCTTTAAAATAATTTTTGTCCGATTTTTGTAAAATATGTAAAATCAACACGATATAAAATTTGGGATATGTTTTATACTTTCTGTTCTTTACACTACAATATAAGCCTCTTAAGTGAAATGGTCAACTGCTAGATTCAAAATAGCTAAGTGAACACCCTCAGGCCCACATCATCCTCTTGTTTCAGTTATAGGATGTGGCTTGGTCTTAATCATGTTGACCAGATTTCTTGTGTTATTATTATTTGGCAGACAAATTTGGTATTCGGACCATAGCCAAAGAAAGAATAAAAAAGCAAATAACATGATTGAGGAAACCATCCACTTTTACTGATTTTGACAAAATTTGGCATGTTGCCACACTAATGCAGATGCATTGTTATTTTGTACATCACGACTAGAGTTTACCATCCGGAATTTTTGCATTTGTATGCATATCAGCAGTTGCATTTGCAGGATTTTGCAAGAAGGAATATAAAAGCAAAAACTGCCAAGTGGAATTGGTGTTAATCAACATCATAGCCAGCTGACTCATATGTCTCAGGGATATTCTACAGTCTACTCCTTTTGGAGTTAATTTTGTCTCCAGCTGGAATTCTAATAGAAACTGTCTGTAGACTGTGCCAGGCTGCTGAAGTATCCTGCAAACAATATTGTTTTGTAATACACACCACATAGTCACAGACAACTAATTATTTTATGTTATGGAACCAGCCTGTATGTTTTGGTATATTAATTACCATATTTGAACCAGCCTATATGTTTTCAGTATCATATTTCAAAGAATGAAGGTTGCTGAATGGACACAAATAATTACTGGAAAAATTAACTTAATTTTTCAGACCCTTCCCTTCTGTATGGCTAAATTGCATGAACTGTAAACAGTTTTAATTTTATTGCCATTATCACACAGGTGCTAATTGATGTAATGGGAAGATCAGACCCTGCTGAATATTTATATTTTCTTAAACAGGAGGCACACAGCATATAATTTCAAATGTATCCTCATGAATAGATTAAGTCATAGATTGTAAGTGTGTTTTTCTAATAATTTGCATAGTCATTAACTGTATGGGTTGTGGAAACTGAAATAGTTGTCTTGGTTCAATAGCAACAGTCACTCTGGAAAAGGACCCACATAAAAATATGTGCAACCTATTTTTTTTACCATTTTGTCAGTCAGTCAGTTTGGATGATTTTGTTTTAATTTGAGGACTAACTTATCTGTTGAGTATATTTTTAGATGTTTTCACCAATTTTTAGTCATGCTAAGTTTATTTTATAAACAGGTTGCCTTGGATATTTTTACAGACTATTGTATAATACATTTTTGTGGTCACACTGTTAATAATGTATATCCTTGAAAATCCTCATAAATTTGTGCACATAAATGTATGATTAAAAATGCTGTACCTGTATAAGTAGAACTTGAGAACTATAATTATTAAGGTTGTGGAAGAAAAATGTAGAGTTTTATATAAAACAATACTGCATTTGTCCCTAATTTGACAATTTGAATACATTATCCACACTGAAAAGTAATTTTTGTAATTTTTACAGCTTGTGTTTTCATCATTGTAGCAGGTCTGCAGACAGAAATAAATTTCTCAATAATTTCAAAATGTAAATGTGTTGTCGCCCAGCAGTTATTTTACAAGAAGTTACAAAGAAAATGCCATTGAGTATGAATAATTATTATGCAAGTTAAATTTTATGTTATAGTTGGATAAAATATTTTATGAGCCTTGGAACCAGTCTATGTGTGGTGGCATATTAAATTTCAGGACCATGCCCCATAAAATTATATTGATGGTATTAATGGTCCCTTATGTAATTGCAGCATACCATTGTATTGATCATGATATTGTTTATAAATACTGCATGAAGTATTCTGAGGCAGCACACAATTGATATTAAAATTGTGGGTCAAATTAAAAATGTAGGTCTCTGAATTATAAATCAGGGTAGAGGGAATACATTGTTGCCATCTAGAAATTTACTCTTTCCAAATGGATGGCTGTATGATTTTTTTTTACCATTCTTATGATATTTTTTAGTTGGTCTAATATGGCTGCCATGAAGGCCATTATGAAAATCTTCTTGTTACTTCTTCTGCTAAATGAATGGTCATATTAACATAAGGTTTTCACCAAGTCTTTTAATGATGTCTACTTGGTCCGAAATGGATGGTCATATTGACACAGGGTTTTCACCAAGTCTTTTAATGATTCCAACTTGGTCTGAAATGGATGGTCATATTGACACTGGGTTTTCACCAAGTCTTTTAATGATTCCAACTTGGTCTGAAATGGATGGTCATATTGACATGGGGTTTTCACCAAGTCTTTTAATGATTCCAACTTGGTCTGAAATGGATGGTCATATTGACACGGGGTTTTCACCAAGTCTTTTAATGATGTCTACTTGGTCTGAAATGGATGGTCATATTGACACAGGGTTTTCACCAAGTCTTTTAATGATGTCTACTTGTTTCAAAATGGATGGTCATATTGACTTAGGGTTTTCACCAAGTCTTTTAATGATGTCTGCTTGGTCCTAAATGGATGGTCGTATTGACATGGGGTTTTCACCATGTCTTTTAATGATGTCTACTTGGTCCTAAATGGATGGTCATATTGACATGGGGTTTTCACCATGTCTTTTAATGATGTCTACTTGGTCCTAAATGGATGGTCATATTGACATGGGGTTTTCACCAAGTCTTTTAATGATGTCTACTTGGTCCTAAATGGCTGGTCATATTGACATGGGGTTTTCACCAAGTCTTTTATTGATTCCAACTTGGTCTGAAATGGATGGTCATATTGACACGGGGTTTTCACCAAGTCTTTTATTGATGTCTACGTGGTCCTAAATGGCTGGTCATATTGACATGGTTTTTTTTCTCCAAGTCTTTTAATGTCTGCTTGGTCCTAAATGAAAATTGTGCTAATCAGTATGTCCAAAACAGAAGCTGATGTTGAAAATCATTTGTACATGAAGATCAAAGGTGGATTCGAAACTCTCCAGTTAAAGGAAGGAAATGGTATTATTTTGAATTCTTGTAATGTCTTTTTCACCCATTGTGTCAGTCCCATCAAAGGACTCTTGTTTGAGATAAATACCTGTGCAAGTAACAGAATATTCTACATGCCCAGGAAAATTTCAGCTAGTCATATTTGCAGAGCAGAATGGATTTTTCCAGTCTAGCTCTGCACTGAATATGTATTTGGTTTTATGCCAGCTTGTCTTTAATGCCTTTTAATTGTTGACCAATAGTACATGTATCAACATTCAGACCTGTGGGAAAGCACCAAATATTTTGTTTTTTAATTACTGAGCAGTTGGTGCATTTTATTTTGCCATTTTATTTTCATTAGTAAAGTGTTTTATAAATGTGCCATATGGAGGAAACACCACATTTTGGCATCTCAGTTCATCTGTCCATCCATCCTTCTGTTCCTTGTTCATTTCTGTGCAATAACTCTACCATATGCTAATGTTTTGGCAGAAGAAGAGAAGAAGAAATCTGTCATTTTAATGGCTAAAAAG
The DNA here is from genome assembly GCA_016746295.1 of Potamilus streckersoni. Taxonomy (NCBI): domain Eukaryota; kingdom Metazoa; phylum Mollusca; class Bivalvia; order Unionida; family Unionidae; genus Potamilus; species Potamilus streckersoni. Next base: position 2,301,398 of record JAEAOA010002171.1, read on the forward strand.
GTTAAAGGTCAAGGTAACATCAGTTATAAAACCAAATCTGCAAAAAATGACCAGGTACTTTGTTTACTTTTGAGATAAGAAAGATTCCTATTAAAGTTGGAGGTTAAATTCAGAATTTGAGATTATTTTTTTGTGACTGGAAGAAGAAAAACTATGACCCATTTTGTCTTGGAACTTGGCCTTTCAGTTCTCTTTCCTTGCAAGAACTTTTGAAATTAAACACGCACATACAAGGCCACATTTATAATAAACATATTTTAGCTCCATAGCAGTGAAGTTGCAAATTCAAAATTTTTGTGCTTGGTACGATTGTCTTGTATCTTTGATTTTAATAAATACTCTGGCTCCATGTGGGTTTTGTTCTGGTCTCCTTACCTGATTTCCTGAAACATTCCACAAAGGTATTGGGATTTTGTTCTGGTCTCCTTACCTGTCTCCCTGAAACATTCCACAAAGGTATTGGGGTTTTGTTCTGGTCTCCTTACCTGTCTCCTGAAACATTCCACAAAGGTATTGCTAGTGATGTATCTTATTTTGGAATATCACTTGTATATCACCTGAGGTCATAAACATGATCTCCAGTCACTCTTCCCATTTTCATCTCTGAGAAACCCCTCATAGCATCAGCAGAGTGGGCTGGGAATGTCAGAGTAAGGTCAATCAATGCCAGAATATTCCTGCAGTTAGCAGAACATGATTTTACAACTGTAGACCAGGTCAAAGCATATATGTCTTTGTAATTGCAAGATAACAAAAATACATTAAGAAAATATTAATTTGAATAAATTTACATCAAGAAAAATGTAATGTCAATACTTGAATAATGTTTATATTAAATTGTTTTTAAAAGCTTTATTTAAATGGTTAAATTTTTTAATCAAGATATTATGCTAAAAATAGAATTTTTAATAAATCTGTTTTTCTTGTAGTTATTTTTAAAATATTTGAATATACACCTACTTGCTGTAGACTAAACTCTTTAATATGTCCCATTCCAATTTCACTTCATCAGCATCCACATCTGCATTGACTAGCACTGGCGGGATATGCTCCACCAAAACAAATTTCTGCCTTTTACTTCCAGCTGTGTAGTGCGTAAATGTAACAACCTGTTTATCAATCCTGTAAGTCTCTCCAATATCAACTCTTTCATCTCATCCAGCTGACACGCCCATACAAAATCAGTGTAGTGTTTTTGGTTCTTTAGGCTAGCATGTGCATTTCTAAGCAAATTAAAGAGCCATTCAAACACATTCCAATTTAAACTTTGGAAGATCTTGCCAGTGATTGAATCTTCTCTTGTTATCTGCATCTGTGCTTTTCTCTCTAACTCCTTTTGTGTTGTCCACAGCTTTCATGTACATTTACAGATTCAGTTTTAAAGTTTGAGCAACCCACAACAAAACTGGATGTTTTCTCTGTGTTTTTGCAAATTTTGTACATCAGTTACACCTCATAACATTCTTTTCTTCATAATTCGGCCATTCCATGTCTTTTTTCCATGCCTCCTGAAACGTTCAATTACTCTTTTCTCTATCATAAGACTTATTCATCTCTTTTATGTCCTTTTCATTCAACTTTTGCATTTTTTCCAGAAGTTGAACAAGATTTTATAAAACTCCACATTTTTGCCTGTCATATAAGGAGGGAATTGTCTCATTTTGAAATATGAGATGTTACAGTATAGCTAAGATGAATTATTTAAAGTAAGAAAAGGAATGTCACAGTGTCCTTTATAGAAGAAAGTCAGAGTAAGAAACAGTTTCAAAACACATGCTTTTGCCCCCCCCCCCCATTAAATGACCTCTCCCTGATAAAGACTTGACTTCAGTGGATGTTCTGCAAAATTAAAGCAGTGGCTATTGTAAACACTGTTATAAAATATTAGCATCAGAAGGTAATGTTAATTTTAGCTTAGGAAAGGTGTATTCCCACCAGAGAAAGCCATCTGACTTATTGTGTTGTATTTAACAGCTCCAATTATGGTCTCATCATTAATAGCCAAAGTTTGGTGATTGTTCCAAATTAATTGTACCTCATTGTATTGTTGAAATTAATAATAAGGTGGAAAATTTTCAAATCTTAGATGCCCATGCTCAGAGATTTTAATTCCCAACAAATGTAAGGCATTCAGCTTAGATATCTTTGTTCATTCTCATAAGGGAAAAAGTATAAAATCTATTGTTATGACCATAGAAAAAGTAGTTTATGGAAAGGATATGTCAATAAGGTAATCATAATAAATTGATTGAATTCTTGTAATTATTTTGATGCAAATGTAAAATATATAGTTTCCTGTTGTGACTGTTGGAGCATTTAGATAGTGAGCAAAACATAAAAAAACTTAAACAAACCAACATGCAATCTAAATTTCTTTGAATAGGTTTTGCCATGTTCTTTTGTGTTGTATACTGCTTTGTAGTTTATTTAACTGTAACTGTGGTCAAGTGAATAAAGTGTAATACTATGTCATTTTTTATTTAATTCATTATCAGGATTAATTACCAAGCTTCCATTCCTAATGGCAGGATCATAATTGGTGATGTTAAGTGAAATACACAAAATCTGATGGCTTCTTGTTATAAAAATGCACCTTTCTGAGACAGATATTGACTTCATCTTCTCATGCTAATATTTTATGATTGTGTTTACAATGGTCACTGCTTTGATTCCACAGAACATCTGCTGAAGTCAAGTCTTTATTAGGGAATGGCATAAACAAACACTGACTGTTGGTAACTGAAACTTACTGGCCTATCAGACAATTAACATTATGAAATTTACTAGTCCAAGAGAAAATCTACTAGCCTCGGGTTAGTGTCTACTGCTAATTTCCAGCCAATAAGCATTATTCCTTTCTTTGGTGTCATTCTGATTCAACTATAATGAAGAATATGACATATTTCCTCATGACTGCTTCAGTTTTGAAAAGCAGGAATTAGAACTGTAGTTTGAAATAGAAGTCAAAACCCAGTTGTCTTATTCTTATAGCTGGCAGTTGGGTCTTGAGGATTTTTGGAACTAGCTTACTGATAATCAGAATCAGATAACTCCAAAAGCAGGAATAGACCAGAACTCAGTTAAATGAATGGAAAACTAGTTGTCCAACCCAAAACAATAAGTTGAATGAATCTGTTGAGTGATGATGCTGTGTGGAAGACTGAAAGCCCTGGACAGGTCCTATGGGATGGTACTGACATTGAAGACCTTGTCCAGGGTGCCCAACAGTCTTAATAGTATCGTTGGACATTGATGCAAATTTCATAAAGCTGATAAAAAATTCCAAAGTACAGTATAAAAGTGTAACTGCAGCTTGTGTAAAAGCCATTCAAAAATATTGAAAATGTTTGGCAAACCCATTAAATGGTACAAAATTTTGTTTATATTGAGTTTACTTGTACTTCTTTGATATGGTCTGGAAATTTCCCATTTTCAGTAAATGTTTTAAAGCATAAAATAGTTCTTTTTTGAAAGGTTTTTACCTAACAGTATGGAATGTTTCATAGCAATGTATCACTTGGGGAAGGGGCTTAAGGTGGCTTCTTAGACCATGAAGTACATGCATATTGGCAAATTGTTTTAAAATCTTTCAATTTCTTCACTTGGCACCTTTTCCTTCAATTTTTTAAAGTCTTTTTTTAACTGGGCCATTATGTTGTGGTGCTGTGCTGTTTACTTGGCACCTGTAAGGAATCTAGACTGGTTTAATGATTTGCAGCTAATTTTTTCAAGTAGTAAAATGAAGATTAAGACAACCAGACAAACACCAGGGGTTTAATTAGTTAATTGGCATTTCCAAGAGAACATATCAGAGAATTTTAATCCTTAATTAAGGTTGATCTGTAGATACTGTATTGTGGACTAGAAAGCTGTGTATTGGGGTCATCAGATAAGAATCAAGTGAAAACTTGAGCCTTGCTCTTCCTCTTGAACCGTTTAATTGCTTTGCATTATTGAATGTAGATAAATCTTGAAACTGTAGAGGCACCTGATACCTTGTTATCTTGTGGTTAGAATTTAGTGTACACTTGTTGTGGCCAATTAATGTGAATTGCTTGTCTATTTTCTTAACCTAATTAGTAAACTTTAATTGACAATCAGAAACAAGTAGGGGCCGTGGATTCATTAACTTTTAGGGTTGTCCTGTTTGGTGGTTACTTAACTCAGTTGATTATGCTTCTGATGGGATAAGGGATCTTATAAGATTTCCATTTTAATGGTTGGGTTTTGGTTTAGTTAGCACAGCAACACAAACTTGCTATTATTATGTGCCTTGGCAATTGGCATAGAATGCCTTGCCCAAGAACACACATTGGTAGCCAGACTGGGCTATTCCACAGTAGGATTTAAAGGTGTAGGTATTCAGTCTTGAGACCAGTGTGCTAATCACTAACCCTCCTTATGGCTTCTATATGGTTGATACTTAATTCTTTTGAGATTATGTTTCAGATGGGATAATGGATCCTATATGATTTAATTATTTTGGTGGTTGTTACTTTTTATGTGTATTATTATTTCATTGGTGCACAAGGTCATATATAATTTCATTTTTTTGTTGTTGGTACTTAGTTATATGATAAAGTTTCTGCAGGGACAAAGAGTTCCAAATGATTTCAGCATTTTTTTTATTATTGGTAATTGATTTTGTGGCTTTTGTTTAAGTAAGACAAGGAGTCCTATGTGATTTTGTTTAGAGGGCAGAATGTTTGTTGGGTTTTTTAATTTGCCATATATAGTTTCCATGGAAACAGACTGAATTAAGTGTTGGGAATTTTGTCTTGACATTTGTAGATGATTAAATTCACTATTCTAGATGTCTGTACAAATTAAATTAATCATCATCCCATTGTCAGTTTTTTTTTTTAAACTAGAAACAAAACTGTTTCCAATATAAATATGTCTTTCCAGGTCATTTCAAAAATCAAAATTTTGTACTTTTATTGAAGTATGGATTTTAAAAAGATTTCTTGGACTTAATGCTATTATTTGTTTAAAAAAGGATTTTTCAAACCTGCTTTCCATTGTACAATAATCAGGACATCATATGACTCTCTCTCTCTCTCTCTCTCTCTCTCTCTCTCTCTCTCTCTCTCTCTCTCTCTCTCTCTCTCTCTCTCTCTCTCTCTCCCTCCCTCCCTCCCTCCCTCCCTCCCTCCCTCCCTCCCTCCCTCCCTCCCCAGCAACGAATAATATAAAATGCTTTCCAAAATGTTTTCTAGAATCAAAAGCTATTCATTGGGATTCCAAAATGTTTGCCAGAGCCAGGGGATATTCAGTGGGGTACCAGATTGTTTGTCAGAGCCAAAAGGGATGGTCAGTTGGGTTTCAGAAATTTTGCCAGTATCAAGGGCTAGTTGATGGAGTTCCAAAATGTATACCAAAGTCAAGACATAGTTAGTGGGACTCCAGAATATTTGCCAGCTTCAAGGAATAGTCAACTTTTGTGAGACAAATCATTTAAGGGTGTGGGGTTGGGATTTTCTTTTGAGCTAGAAAAGTTTTTTTTTCCCCCAAGTTTGTTTATTTTTTTATGATGGAATTGGTTTAATTAGTTGTTTTTTTTTTCTTTTACAAATGAGAGCAAATGGAATTTTTTGAAGCTATTTAGGCACTGGAGTAAAAAAAGAAAATCCAGTCTCTTCCTTCCCACCAAATGGTCCCATTCTCAGGAGTGGGATGTATAGAGATAAATGTAGCATACCGAACTTATGCATGTGTGAGAAAGAACATATTGGAAATCACAATTACAAATTTACATTATGTCATCCATGAATGGTCTCTAATAAACTCAAGGATTCACAAAGCCCACTGTACAGTACACTTATTGTACCTGAGTGTCACTCCTACAAGACTTTAACATGTTTTAAAACTTTTTCTACCTCAAAAGTCTTATATTATTTATAACCTGAAAAAAAATCCAAACCTCCATATCACTAAATGTAATCAACACATGTAGTAATTTTAGTCAACACTAAATGTAATAAGTACATATAGTAATTTTAGTCAACACTAAATGTAATCAGTACATATAGTGATTTTAGTCAGCACTAAATGTAATCAATACATGTTCTAATTTTACTCAACACTAATCAAATCTTTTACTCATTTTTGTAATGTACCTTGATGGATACAACATCCTTTCTCTTTTTGGTGTACCTTCATGGATACATCTTTTTCTTGGTGTATCTTGATGGATACAACACCCTTACTTTGCTTGGTATATCTTGATCACAACAACAACTCAGCTCTTCATGATATTCTCTGATGGATACAAAATCCTTACTCTTTGTGTACCTTGATGGATACAAAATCTTTACTCATTGTGTACCTTGATGGATACAAAATCTTTACTCTTTGTGTACCTTGATGGATACAAAATCTTTACTCTTTGTGTACCTTGATGGATACAAAATCTTTACTCTTTGTGTACCTTGATGGATACAAAATCTTTACTCATTGTGTACCTTGATGGAAACAAAATCGTTGCTCTTTGTGTACCTTGATGGATACAAAATCTTTACTCATTGTGTACCTTGATGGATACAAAATCTTTACTCTTTGTGTACCTTGATGGATACAAAATCTTTACTCTTTGTGTACCTTGATGGATACAAAATCTTTACTCAGTGTACCTTGATGGATACAAAATCTTTACTCATTGTGTACCTTGATGGATACAAAATCTTTACTCATTGTGTACCTTGATGGATACAAAATCTTCATTTTTCTTGGTGTACCTTGATAGATATAACATCCTCATTTTTCTTTGTGTACCTTGATATATATAATATCCTCATTTTTCTTTGTATACCTTGATAGATATAACATCCTCATTTTTCTTTGTGTACCTTGATAGATATAACATCCTCATTTTTCTTGGTATACCTTGATAGATATAACAACCTCATTTTTCTTGGTGTACCTTGATAGATATAACATCCTCATTTTTCTTGGTGTACCTTGACAGATATAACATCCTCATTTTTCTTGGTGTACCTTGATAGATATAACAACCTCATTTTTCTTGGTGTACCTTGATAGATATAACATCCTCATTTGTCTTGGTGTACCTTGATATATATAACATCCTCATTTGTCTTGGTGTACCTTGATTGATATAGCATCCTCATTTTTCTTGGTATACCTTGATATATATAACATCCTTATTTTTCTTGGTGTACCTTGATAGATATAACATTCTCATTTTTCTTGGTATACTTTGATAGATATAACATCCTCATTTGTCTTGGTGTACCTTGATATATATAACATTCTCATTTTTCTTGGTGTACCTTGATCAATACAACATATATAAGTTCCTATCTCTTCTTTGTATTCTTTGATGAATACACATCCTTTCTCTTCTTGGTGTACCTTGATGGATACACATACTTACTCTTCTTGGTGTACCTTGATGGATACAACATTCTACTCTTTCTCACTATGGGCACTTCATCTGACAGTGATTTTTTTGCCTACTACTAGCATATGTACTTTATCTCATCTGACTGGCCCATTATCACACAAGGGTACTTTATTCCATCTGACTTCATTTTATTTGCCTAGTATCAGACAAGGGCATTCTACCCCATCTGGCTGCATTTTATTTGCCTAATATCAGACAAGGGCATTTTACCCCATCTGACTGCATTTTATTTGCCTAATATCAGACAAGGGCATTTTACCCCATCTGACTGCATTTTATTTGCCTAATATCAGACAAGGGCATTTTACCCCATTTGACTGCATTTTATTTGCCTAGTATCAGACAAGGGCATTTTACCCCATCTGACTGCATTTTATTTGCCTAGTATCAGACAAGGGCATTTTACCCCATCTGACTGCATTTTATTTGCCTAATATCAGACAAGGGCATTTTACCCCATTTGACTGCATTTTATTTGCCTAGTATCAGACAAGGGCATTTTACCCCATCTGACTGCATTTTATTTGCCTAGTATCAGACAAGGGCATTTTACCCCATCTGACTGCATTTTATTTGCCTAGTAAAAGACAAGGGCTTTTTATTTCATCTGACTGCATTTTATTTGCCTAGTATCAGACAAGGGTACTTTACCCCCCATCTGACTGGGTTTATAGGCCTACTGTCAAGAAAAGGGTACTTTACTTTATCTGACTGGATTTATAGACTCATACTCAGAAAAAAGTACTTTACCCCACTTGACTGGGTTTATTTGCCCACTGTCAGAAAAGGGAACTTTATCCCATCTGACTGGGTTTATTTGCCTACTGTTAGACAAGGGTGCTTTACCCCATCTGACACTTTATTTGCCCACTGTCTGGGTTTTATAGGGTTACTATCTAACAAGGATTCTTTATTTAATCTGGCTGTGTTTTTGTGGGATTACTATTTGTCAGGGGCACTTCATCCCTTCTGATTTGGTTTATTGCCCCACTGTCACTCTCAGACAATGGTTCTTTATTTAACTGGGTTTATGGACCCACTATCAGGCAAGGGTACTTTGCTGCAATTGACTGGGTTTTGTTGGATTACTGACTGGGGCATTCAAATTACCCCCACCTGACTAGTTTGTAGGTCCACTATCTGACCAAAAACTATAAATGTATGGTATGTTATGCTATATCTAAACTGATATCCAAATATCAAAATAATAGAGTGCATGCATATTTGAACAAGTTAATTGCAAGCTTCAGTTTATCAGTTGCAGGCTCAGATCCTGCTCAAACCATCATTGTTTGGCTGCTATAGTGTCTCTTGGCAGGGACTCTACTCCCATTGCATCTACACTAAATAAATAGACTGTAGTTGCTGATGTGCTTATTAACACCAAGCAGTTAATTGGTCATTTAAATGTGTAATAATTTTAGATATGTACCTTTTACAAATCTAATTGTGCTATTTTAGTTATTGTAGACTTCATTTTGAAGTGTTTGACACTGCACATTGGTGATCATTTAGGTCATAAATATAGTGGTATGGCATCATGATCTGTCTTTGTTGCAGATTGTGTGTGTAAAAGTTGCCCCCACTGTGAGGTTTTGGTTGTTGGGGATTGGGGTTGGGGTGCTTTTAATATTTATTTAAATTATTGTAGCAGTCCCACCCAGTCTTGATTTTGGTTTGGAAGTTGATTTAGTGAAAGTTAGATGTATAGCTCCTAGACCCCACTTTAACAATGCCGACGGGTAAACGATGAAAGATACAAAAAAGGGTGAAGTTCAATAATAACAATTTAATAAAAGTTAAATGGTCAATAATTCAAATTTTCCAAATACACTTCTTCTGCTCAACCCTTTACTAGCCTATTGCATCATTTGATTCATAGTGTGAGAGATTTCCACCTGTTCTTGTGTTCTACTCATCTACGTATTCCTCTCTATCTCCTAATTCCCTCTCATCCTCCCTGACTCACTCCAAGTTCCTTCTCCTCCTCCTCTAAACCAGTTTCCTCCTCCCCTTCTATAGCTCTTTCCTATGTTGACACTGATTGCACTGTCCATCTCATTTCCATCTCCCTCTTAGAGAATTGGGACTATGAAACTTGCACCAGAAGTTCTGCCCCCTGAAAAGCTTCATGCGAAAACACAAAGATGGTACAATATGTTCCTCAGCATTCATGTCTCACACTACACACAGCCTATCATCAGATAATGGCTATTAAATTTAACCAGGCAATCATTCATTCACACTGAAATATGCATATATTCTAAGTATGGTAAAATACAATATAATATCACAACATAGTAAATGCATGGTATCAATTACTTGTATACATACAATAATAATTTGCTTCACATCAGTACATACTCCTAATTCCATTACACAAACCAACAAACAACAGACACATATCTTTACATAACAACTTGTACCAAATATACAAATATTCAAATTTCCATGCTCTGATATATTCAAACATCTATTGTAACTAATTTTACATAAATAAAGCATTTTCCTAAACTCCAATTCAGACATGCGTAAACTCTAACATAATGCATTACTAAAGGTACTGGATACTATGAAGTAACCTACCAGCAAATTACAATATTAAATCTGACGATCTAGCAGTCTACATAATTCTTTTCATAAACTCAAATTTGTGTCTCAAATATGCTTTTAAATGAAACACTACAAAGTAATTCTGCATACTAAACAATCCCAGTAATTAAGTATGCATGCTACAATGCTACAAATAATTATAATTATGATGTGGTAATGTTTTTAAAAAAATTGAACAAATAACTCCCTGACCTTTTCAAAGCTTTTCCCCACCAAATTATGAGTGCCCCCCCCCCAGCAATCCAGTTTGTACAGGGATCTATTTAGGTATCTACTGAGGTATACTGGTAATTTTACTGCAAGTTTTCAGTTATAATTTTGATATAAGATTTAATCCCACTCTCTGTCTTAATTCTGATTGGATGTCCCTGAGGACTGTCCCAATCAAACTCAGTGGACAATGTCTTCTCACTTGTCAGTCTATGTGGTGGGTGAGAACATGCTCCATTCACCCTGCAGGCTTTCTTTTGATTTTTTGAACCAATGTTTATTGCCTGGGTGTGAGGACTACAAGTCTTTGACTAGTGGCTATTCTATAGTCAGAGTGGCTGGCAACTTGCATAAGGATTAACACTGGCCTGTGTTGTTGCTTACACATCAAATGCCGTAATAATATCCAAGTTTATTCATTTCTAGATAACCTGGACTGAGCCATCCTGATAGTGTGATTCTCTTTAGGGTAAACTGCACCATTTATTTTTGCTTGCAGAGATTTTGTTCCATTGATTGATCACAGCAATTACAATGCATCATCAACAGCTTTCATAATTTATGGCCTCAGTCTTTTTTGTTTTGTGTTTAACATCATTTTTCAGCATATGATTGGTTACGTATGGTGACCAGTATTTTTTGGTGGAGGAAGAACCCATGCAACCCTAGGAAGAACCACCAACCCATGGAAAGCTGCTGGAAAACTTTCTCACATATCAATGTTGGCTGAGCCCAAGCCTAAAACCCCATAGAGATATCAGTGAGCATCAAAGGTGAGAGTCTTATTCCATGCAGCCACTTGGGGTGTGAGTCTTTTTATTCCACTATCATATCTATGGACAGGGTATATAGTGTTACCCATGTCATTAATCTTGTCCTGTCACATCCTGTCCATCACACTGTTATATCTCTGGAGGGAGTATATAGTGTTACTCATGTCATTTATGGGTCCTGTCACATCCTGTACATCACACTGATATCTGTGGAGGAGATACATTGAGTGTTACTCATGTCATTCATCCTGTCCTGTCACATCCTGTCCATGCACTATGATATATGTGGAGGAGATATATAGTGTTACTTGTGTCATTCATCCTGTCCTGTCACTTCCTGTCAATCATACTGTCATATCTATGGAGGGGACATGTAGTGTTACCCATGTCATTCATCCTGTCATATCTATGGAGGGGACATGTAGTGTTACCCATGTCATTCATCCTGTCCTGTCCGAGTGGGCGAGTGGGCGTGGGCGAGTGGGCCGAGTGGTCTAAAGCGCGGATCACTGCCATCTCACCTCTGTCTGAGTGTATTGAGTCTAGAGTCTAGGATTCGGGCTAATGTAGATATGTGAGAAAGCTTGCCAGTAGCTTTTCGTGGGTCGGGTGATTTCCCGGTTTCTTCCTCCACCATTAATACTGGCCGCCATGAAAAGCCTATCTTGTGCTGAAAAATGGCGTTAAGTCCAACAACAACAACATCCTGTCCTGTCACATCCTGTCCATTGCACTGTGATATCTGTGGAGGGGATATATAGTGCTACTTGTTTCATTTATCTTATTTATTTATTTTATTTCTATCACATAACACATCACAAATTTAATTTATGTGCATCAAATTTGAAGGATTTTTATTGATTTAAATTTGATTTTGTATGATGCTTTAGAGTAAGAAGTCCTAGATTAGGTTTGATTTTGAAAAAAAATCCAAACATTTTCTGGTTTAATTTTAAGGATTTATGGCTCTGAACAGAATGTTCAGAGATTTATTCTTGTTTAACTTGACACATTGTCCTTAAAGTTTTGCTCAGTAACTTTTGAAGCAATTTCATGGATTGTGAAATCATGTTTAGCATTAGGCTTTTGGAAAATATATGGAATTATGACCCCATGTTTGACTTAAAGCTTTGCCATTTAATTCCATGATTTTTGAAAGGCATTCATGGCATATGGAGTCATTTATAGTCTTTTAAATTATGCTATAGCAGTCCATTAGAACCAGTCAGTAATGACCACCTGTCTTGACACAGAGTGTATAATATGGGTATAATGTAACAAACACTGGCAAGGGAAAACATTCTCTAGGTAAAATGATTTCAAGTTCTAATGAGGGAATACATTGATGTGGGTACCGACTACTATGACACAGTGTACTGTGTATACTTTAGGAGTTAGTAAAATAGATTTCATAGAGGATTATCTGGAAAGATTGAAAAATATTTATTTCATAAATACCATGTCATGAAGCTGAAAATCAGAAAATCAGACCCAAGAGAGACAATATGTTGAAGATTGTCTTGAAAGATAAAATGTTTCTTCCATCTGTTTTATGTTCAGAGCTTTACTCCATCAGCCCAAATGAAGTTTGAAAACAAATTTCTAACATGCCCAAATCCATTCATGCCATTTGATATACATCTATTTTCCCTATGATCTGTTTTCAGAACCACTAAGTATAAACAGTTTAAGAAATCTTCAACGAAGATATGGGTAATAGAGAACTGCTTATTACCATATCGTCTGTTGTAAGCCTTCATGTATTTCTGACAAACCTGAAAATATATTTTAATTGCATCAGATGCCTATGGATTTGATTTGTAGACTTATTGATTTGCCAGTATCAAACAGTTTGGTAATGAACAAGTAGTCTCTCTAATGGGCTTGTTTATTTTATAATTGGAATTTAAAACTGGCATTCCAGCTAATCTTCTCATTACAGGTTTTGATGTCAGTTACTAAGGAAAGGTTTGATATCCCTTCTTAATGTACCTTGTATTAACCTCCTCTCACCTCTTATATACCTTCTGTCAACCTCCTCTCACCTCTTATGTACCTTCTGTCAACCTCTTGTCACCTGTTATGTACCTTCTGGCTCCCTCTCCTTACCTCATAGGTACCTTCTGTCAACCTCCCCTCACCTCTTATGTACATTACTTATGTCAACTTTCTCTCAATTCTTATGTACCTTACTTTTGTCAGCCTCAGCCTTCTCTCACCTCTTAGGACCTCCAAAAGTATGTACGTTTCCTGGTTTCCTGTTGCCTCTGGTTTAAAAGTTTGGGTCTAGGTAGGTATATCATTATCAGCATTATTGGAGTCTTTTGATGTTAACTCATTGGAACTAATGTCAGCTCAACATGGTGATGCTGAAGCTGTCATTATCAGTATCATTGGAATAGATGTCATATCCAAGTTAGAATTTTGGTGTTAGAAATGTTGGTCAAGGCCAAAAGAGACAAGAAATAGTAAATAAGAAAAAAGTTTTCTGCAGAAGATTTGTATATTAATTGAGAAATAATAACAGTTGTTTAAACAAGGTAGTCATAAGCATTGCTTACTTTGAGTTGATATACTTTCTCACAGACACTTGCAGCCTACTTTATAAACTTCAAGTCATTTGGATGAATAAACACATGTGCTTTACATAGCAAAGTCAAATGTTATCATTTACTTCACTATAGGTTACAGAGCTATAACATTTGAAACTTGATGTTGACTCCCATTGCTCTTTAATGTTGCATAACCACACAGTGAAACATCTGGAAGAGGAAATAACTACAAATGTTATGATCTTTAATGGTAGACTTTATTCATTTCAGTCCATAAACCATTCCTAAAAGCAATGCCAGTTTAAACCCTGTGAAGGCCCCTAGGCATTTAAAACTTGGGGTTCCCTTGCAGATTATCTCTTATTAAGTTTTTTAATTTTACCAACCAACAAAAGGCATGAAGCCCATAGGCTGGTGCTTGTTCTTCCTATTTGGTAATCTGGCACTGCTCATAAACACAAATTTTAATTGAATGGAGTAATGTGCTGTGATGTAATTATGATTTTTAATGTAGCTTTAACAATTATTCAGTCATATTGCTACAACATTTGTAGTGTGGCAGTTTATAGTGATGTCTAGCACTGGGGCATCATGCCACAGACATGTAGCATGGTGTCCCACCCAGTCACATTATCTTGACACCAGGCTGACCAGTCCTAACACTAACCTCTTAATGCTGAGCATAGAGTGAGGCAGCTGTTAGTACCATTTTTGTAAGTCTTTGGTATGACTCAGCGGGGGATCAAACTTATGACCGCCCACATCTGAGGCAGGTGCTCTTACCACTAGGCCACTGGAGTGGTTTGAATGGAGTAAAGATGTATATTTTTCTTTGGTTATCTTCAACATTGGTTACTTAAATGTCTTTCATTAAAAAAAATTCCAGGGACATATTATTAAACACAAATAATTCCTTGTCTAGCAGTCAGATATTACTGTTAGACATATATATCTGATATAATATTAGAGCCATATATAAACTTTTTCTGGCAGTTCCTGGCATTTGTTAGAAACAATTCATTGTTTGGCAGTCATTTGAGCCATGAATAATTCCTTGTCTGGCAGTCTTTGCCATATTGTTTGAGCCAGAATCAATTCCTTGTTTGGCAGCCTTAAACATAATATAAAAGCCACAAACAATTCCTTGTCTGGCTGTCTCTGCCTTATTGCTAGAGCCATAAGCAATTCATTGTCTGACAGTCCCTGCCATATTGTTAGAGCCATAACCATTTCCTTGTCTGGCAGTCCTTGCCATATTGTTAGAGCCATAAGTGATTCCTTGTCTGGCTGCCCCTGCCATATTGTTAGTCATAAACAATTGCTTGTCTGGCTGTCTCTGCCATATTGTTAGAGCCATAAGCAATTCCTTGTCTGGCTGTCCCTGCCATATTGTTAGAGCCATAAGCAATTCCTTGTCTGGCTGTCCCTGCCATATTGTTAGTCATAAACAATTGCTTGTCTGGCTGTCCCTGCCATATTGTTAGAGCCATAAATGATTCCTTGTCTGGCTGTCCCTGCCATATTGTTAGAGCCATAAGCAATTCCTTGTCTGGCTGTCCCTGACATATTGTTCGAGCTATAACCATTTCCTTGTCTGGCTGTCCTTGCCATAATGTTAGAGCAATAAGTGATTCCTTGCCTGGCAGTCCCTGCCATATTGTTAGAGCCATAAGCAATTCCTTGTCTGGCTGTTTCTGCCATATTGTTAGTCATAAACAATTGCTTGTCTGGCTGTCCCTGCCATATTTTTAGAGCCATAAGTGATTCCTTGCCTGGCTGTCCCTGCCATATTGTTAGAGCCATAAGCAATTCCTTGTCTGGCTGTTTCTGCCATATTGTTATAGCCATAAACAATTGCTTGTCTGGCAGTCCCTGCCATATTGTTAGAACCATAACCAATTCCTTGCCTGACAGTCCCTGTCATATTGTTAGAGCCATAAACAATTCCTTGTCTGGCAGTCCCTGCCTTTTGTTATAGCCATAAGCAATTCCTTGTCTGACAGTCCCTGTCATATTGTTAGAGACATAAATAATTTCTTGTCTGGCAGTCCCTTCCATATTGTTAGAGACATAAATAATTTCTTGTCTGGCAGTCCCTGCCATATTGTTAAAACCATAAATCCTTTTCTGGCAGTCCTTCCCATATTGTTAAAGCCATAAACAAGTCATTGTCTGATACCTCCAGACATACATGAGTATGACCAGAACCTGAAATAAGCCCTTGCTTGGCCTTCAGAGATATATTGTTAAAAGCAGAAATAATTCCTTAAAAACTGGCAGCACTGGACAAGTTCAAACTTTTTCTTGTCAGCTAAGATTTTTTGTTGTTCATAAAGTATTTTATATAACTTTGTCAGAAAAAAATTGGATTTTCATGTTTTTTACCAGTCCTGATTTCTCAAATATATTCATGTACATTTATTCTGAGATCATCAATTCACCACACCTCCAAGATTTCATCCAACCTTTCTCTCTTCATCTACCCTTCCAAGTTCCAACTATCCATCCTTCAATATTATCACCCATCCATCATCATTGGGAGGTTTTTCTGATGATGGGGGTGGGGTGGGGTGGGGTTGGATTTCATTTTTTGTAATGAGGTTATTACCTGGAACATTTTATCACAAGTACTATTGTTTACTTGATGTATTATTTCCTCTAATTGAGCAGTTATTAACAATCAATAGTAGCATATGCCTACATCTGACATGTTATACTGGGCATCTCTGTGATCAGCTGTGGCCTGTGCATACACTTGGCATGCTGTACATGGGTGGTGATGTGATCAGTAGTGGCCTAAGCATACAGATGGCCTATTGTGCATGTGGAGCACTATGAGCAATAGTGGCCCATGCCTACACTTGGCTGTTGTACATGGCCGATGCTATGATAGTGGCCCTATACCTTCATTTGGCAACGTTTTTCATGGGTGTTGCTTTGATTAGTAGTGGTTTATTGTTACTGTTGACATGTTGTGTATGCGTGATACTGAGCAGTAGTGGCCTATGCCTATACTTGGTATGTGCATGGGCAGTTCTGTGGTCAGTAGTTGCCTATGTCTACAGTTGGCAGTTGTATATGTGTGGCACTGATTAGTAATGGCCTATGGCTGCAGGTGGAATGTTGTTTATGTGTGGACAATAGTGGTCTGTGCCTACACTTGGCCTGTTGAACATCACTGTTGCTATGATCAATATTATCTGCTGTTGCATACATGTTGCACTGCTTACACTTGGCACCTCAAATATAATGAAGCCAGTCTTCATTTTCTGTTCATGCTTTAAAAATTTGTTTCCAGTGTAAGTAATACTGACCTAATAAACTTAAGATTTGATTTTTTTTAAGATCCAGAAATATTACCACTTGATATGGGGCAGAAACTGGGCACTAACTATGTTTAGGGTCACATTTTAGTGACTGTATAATTAATGGGGACTTAAAGGCATATGGATGCCAAGGACAACATAAAGGAGAACCCTAGAAGCCTACTGTATTTAAAGAATGGCAGTGATATCATTAAGTGAACCCTAGAAGCCAACTGTATTTAAAGAATGGCAGTGATATCATTAAGTGAACCCTAGAAGCCTACTGTATATAAAGAATGGCAGTGATATCATTAAGTGAACCCTAGAAGCCTACTGTATATAAAGAATGGCAGTGATATCATTAAGTGAACCCTAGAAGCCTACTGTATATAAAGAATGGCAGTGATATCATTAAATGAACCCTAGAAGCCTACTGTATATAAAGAATGGCAGTGATATCATTAAGTGAACCCTAGAAGCCTACTGTATATAAAGAATGGCAGTGATATCATTAAATGAACCCTAGAAGCCTACTGTATATAAAGAATGGCAGTGATATCATTAAGTGAACCCTAGAAGCTTACTGTATATAAAGAATGGCAGTGATATCATTAAGTGAACCCTAGAAGCCTACTGTATATAAAGAATGGCAGTGATATCATTAAGTGAACCCCAGAAACTGAATGACTGACATAATAAAGGAAACTCAAAAATAACCTCATTATTATAATGAATGGCTATGATATACAGGGAACCTTAGAAACCTGTTATATGTAATGAATTACTGTTACAATTTAAAGGAAACCCCCAAAACCTGTATATACAGTATAATGGATCCATTCTGCCCACATAATATAAATGCAGTGTTTTGTGTGAGAAATAGATTTTCATGGACTTTGAGCTTAATAGAAAGCATGGACAATGGTCGTTTTATGAACACAATAGAACCTCCAAACTAATGAACAGTTCCTTCTGTGGACACAAGAAGACCTAGTCTTGGTTAAAATCGGATCTCCACTGTCCAGTGTGAAGATCTGACAGCAACTGCTTAGGGGTTATTTTTTGTGAGGTATGTTGTTACCATCAGCCAAGTTGATGAAGTTTTTAACCTTTGTATCTGAGAGACTGATAAGTATGACTGAAGAACATCAATCAACAATTTGAATTACTTTCATATTTTTGAAAGTTGCATTTGTATTTACAATGATTTCGTTGGAGACACAGTAGGGACAGTAACCGTAATGACCAGTGATCCATATGTGGACAAAGTAGGTCCTTGACCCTATTAAACAATGATCTTTAGGACCTCTACCCTAATATGAAATTGAGTACAGATGAAATGACATGTTTTTGTAAAAGTATGGCAATTACTTCCCTTAAAAGTAAATGAATTTGGATCATTTAATTTCTTAAATTCTGGATCTTCTGTATAGAATAAAATAAGCATAAATTATATTATTCAGCAACATAGATATAAACCAGTACTACATCATTATAGCATTATGTTATTATAATTCTATTCTTATTGTAAGGGGTTATGGACATGGGTTTCATTATATTATATAGTGGCAAAATTATCAAGTTTAATGTATTTAATTATAAGGTGATTTCAAGGTTGTATACTAACTGTTCCTATTTAAGCAGTACAGTGAGGGAATACTATATTTCTTGGCACATGGACAGTGGTATTGTGAGGGGTGGATTTTTAACATAGCTTTAACAATTTTTAAGTCATATCACTAAGATGTCTGCAGGGTGGCAGTTTATAGTGATGTTTAGCACCAGGGGCATCATGTTGTAAACATGTGTAGCATGATGTCCCACCCAGTCACATTATTCTGACATCAGGCCAGCCAGTCCTAACATTAATCTCTTAATACTGAGTGCCAAGCGAGGCAGCTGTTAGTACCATTTTTATAAGCCTTTGGTATGACTCGGCCATGGATTGAACCCAAGACCCCTTGCATTTGAGCTTGACACTCTATCCACTAGGCCATTGGAGCATTTGGTATTGTGAAGGAGTAATGTACTTGTCCCATGGACAATAGTTTAGTGAGAGAGCATTATACTTGTCCCATTGACATTAGTATTGTGAGGGAGTGATATACTTGTCCCATTGACAGTAGGTAGTATTGTGAGAGATTAATGCACTTGTCCCATGGATTGCATTATAGTGTAGGAGTACTGTGCTTGCTGTTTATTTGACAGTATTGTACTTCTCACTCCCTTCACAATATTATAGTGAGGGAATAATATATCCATCTAAATGGCTATATTCAGGAAATACAGTACATGTGTACAATGTTATTGTGGAGGAACATTGTACACAAGGTCCCCTTGACAGTGTTATAGCAAGGCTGCACTTTATTGTGTCACAAAAGGTCCCCCTGACAGTGTTATAGCAAGGGTGCACTTTATTGTGTCACATATACAGCATCATTATGTGGCAGTAGAATATTTGCTGTTGTAAATATGTGTACTCATTATTTGAGTAAATTGGAATATCTCTTATCTACATTAATACATATGCTTCTAATTTAGATCCAGACTGCTGTCAGATGTGACTTCTAGACTCCTTTCAACTCACATTAATGTGGAATCCCTTAGGCAGAGTGACTGCACTTCTAATTTATAAGCAGATATTAGCATTCAGTGAGAACAGTTTTCCAAAGCCTCTTGTATACTAGTTCATTAATGTATCAAGTTGTGTTCCCTCCTACATAATATATAGTGTACTATTCAACTCAGAACAGGCCTATAATGTAATGCTCACAGAGCTCTTGTTTTACTGTTATGAAGGGGTGTTGTGTTCTGTTTAGTTCATAACAATGTACACGATTGTCCTATTACCAAAGTTCACCGAGATCATGTTCACTTCAGAGTGTTTGTTTTGGAAAACAACTATCAGTTGCAATCCAAAAGTTGTATTGATGACAGGTTTTGAAAATGAGTCTTGCTTTCTATAGGTTTTTGAAGTGCACATTGTTGAGAGGATTGTCTTGGTCTTGTTATCAGACTATAAACACACTTTGAGATAGAGCATGTTTTAGGGCTGGATATAATTATGTGCTAGTAATTAACAAGGAGATAGAGAAAGCAATTACTCTTGGTTAAAACCTTGAGTTAACATGCCCATGTAAAGTGGATTTATTTGCCAATTTCTTTACATCTTGTGTGGTAAACAATGTCATGGAAGTAACTCATACATGATGCTATCTAGTTTGCCTGACAGTAGAGTGCCTCTCTCCCCTCCAGTGATGGAATGATGGAATCCCCCTCCCCATTTATTGATGGAAGGTAGCCCCATTTCTTGGGTTGAGTTGTAAAGCAATTCTGATTTATTAGAATGATGATATCTTGAAGTATTTCAGTCAATCAATCTATCTTGTGTCAGCATTGAGGATTGTATTTGTATGGTGTCAACATTGAGGATAGTATTTGTATGGTGTCATCATTGAGGATAGAATTTGTATGGTGTCAACATTGAGGTTAGTATTTGGTGTCAACAATGAGGCTGGTATTTGTTTGGTGTCAGAATTGAGGCTTGTATTTGTTTGGTGTCAGAATTGAGGCTAGTGGTTGTGTGTCAGCATTGAGGCTAGTATTTGGTATCAGCATTATGCTTGTATTTGTTTGGTGTCAACATTGAGGCTAGTGTTTGGCTTAAATATTGAGGCTAGTATTTGGTGTCAGTATTGGGCTTGTATTTGTTTGGTGTCAACATTGAGGCTAGTATTTGGCTTCAACATTGAGGCTAGTATTTGTTTGGTGTCAACACTGAGGCTAGTATTTGTGTGGTGTCAACATTGAGGCTGATATTAATTTGGTGTTGACTTAGGGCTAGTATTTTTGGTGTTAACACTAAGGCATATAGTTCTAGTATCTTTTCAGTGTCAACATTTCTGCTAGTATTTCCATTATGGCCAGTTTATCAAATTAATAATATTTCTTAAAGCCACATGATGTGGTAATTTCATGGCAAGTTCTACAGCAATCAGTAAAACTAGGACACTGTGAACAATATTTTGTGGTTTGCAATTGCTCCTTACCACAATATTGTTTTTTTTTTATATATCTTTACTATGAAGTACAATTTGGAAAAATATTTTTAATTATTTTTTTTCTGGAAAGCTGCAAAATGCAGTTTCAAATCAGTGTATCAAAATGTTTTCATTATTACAGTTTGTACACAAAATACTTGTCAACCTTGAAATTACAAACATATAGAAGTTAATTTTTATGTTGCAGTCATTGCTATGGAAGTACATTTCTAGTCATATCAGTTTGTCCATCTATTTGTCTGTTTATTTTTTATGCAACAAATTTATGTCTACAAATGATTAACAGCTTCAAATAGAACTTTTGTATGAGAAGTAATGGTATATACATTGATTCTACAAGTTGTTCTGGAAATCAGCTGTGTGTGATCTGCAACACAAATATTGACAGGGACATAAGTGCCAGTCTTATCAGTCTGTCCATATATTTGCATGATCATCCAGCCATCTATTCATAACAATTGTGTTTACAATTTACTGGTATTTTTGAGTCATTGAGGGATGATTTTGGTCAAACTTTAATGTCAGATGGTTGTCACTTAGTCACATACTTAATCTCAGTTGTTGCAATCTAGAATTTTCCCCCTCCCCCCAACATGACATAAGCATATGCATCATTAAAGATACAAAATAGTGAAATAAAGATACAAAAATAATCTAAGCAGCCACCTTAGTACTGAGAAGTGGTCTAACCTGTGTTAAGCAGCCACCTTAGTACTGAGAAGTGGTCTAACCTGTGTTAAGCAGCCACCTTAGTACTGAGAAGTGGTCTAACCTGTGTTAAGCAGCCACCTTGGTACTGAGAAGTGGTCTAACCTGTGTTAAGCAGCCACCTTAGTACTGAGAAGTGGTCTAACCTGTGTTAAGCAGCCACCTTGGTACTGAGAAGTGGTCTAACCTGTGTTAAGCAGCCACCTTAGTACTGAGAAGTGGTCTAACCTATGATAAGCAGCGACCTTGGTACTGAGAAGTGGTCTAACCTGTGTTAAGCAGCCACCTTAGTACTGAGAAGTGGTCTAACCTGTGTTAAGCAGCCACCTCAGAAAGAAGAAAAGTTTTCTAACCTGTGCTAAGCAATTGCCTGGGGAAGGAGAAATTGATCTCAAGACAAGTGGCTGTTAAATATTGTTTCATTTCCATTAAATATGTGTTCTTGGAGCTTTTATTATATGCTGTTTAAAGCAGATGATTGCTAAATAAAGGTGATTTTTAAGGCAAGTTTGACCATTTTTCATATTTTGTGAAATTCGTCCAGCTTTATGTTAACATGTATTTGTTGCAAGGCACTGTCATTTTTATGTTATCATGCTGTAAAGCATGGATAACAGAAGGCAACAAGAAAAGAACAAATATAATCATTTCATAACACTAGCATGGAATTTTATGATATATGGATATAAAGGGTATTTGATGATTTCTTGTAGCACATAATTGATTCTGAAACTCATTAGAGGGATGTTTCTTTGACATGATTGTATGTGTTGATGTATAACATCTGGACTGGTTGCAAACTAATTGACAATACCTATCAGCTTTAGGCAGCATTTAACCTGACTATAGATCTATCACCAGACCAGCAGCAAAATATTTATGCCATATGTGAAGGATTACCTGAAAAATGGGGAAAAGGGTGATAATGCAATGTTTAGATAGTGTCCTTAGATTTAGCACCATCAGCACTTAATCAAATAGTTGATTGGGTTGAATAGGGCATTTCATAGTTATTATCTCCCCTTGAAAACACCAAAGGAGGTCTCAGTGCAACTCACTTCCGAATAGTTCAGACAATAAAGATGGCAGATGTAGATCAAGAAAATGTGTCAGACAGCTCACATTCTGCAAGCAAGATCAATATATCACTATCTTAAAAGAAATTCTATCAATATTTAATCAATTGTTTTTTTATCAGTTATTATTTCAGTAACTTGCGCAGCTTTCAAATAAATGTTCTCTGCCAATTTCAAAACTTCATTGTCTTTCCATTACTACCTCATGATCTAGTTTGTATATTATTTGATTGTGCGAAAGTCTATCGCTGCTTAAAATGATTTTTACTGCAATTTATCTCACTTAAAGAATAATGAAAATATGTTTATTACAGCTTTAATCATTACAGTTAATGGAGGTTCAACGACAAGAGAAAAAATTCTAACTTACATATCGTAGGTGTGTAGTGATTATATTGCACAGAAAATACCATGATTCCATAAATTGCCAAAAGTAAAATAGTAATAAAAAAAAATTAAAAAATAAAATTTTCACAAATTAGCTTAAATCCCTAATTGATCACTCTGAATGCTGTGTAATTTTCTCTACAAACTAAAACGAATCTCCATGCCAAAGAAATTCTGCCAGTTAACACCTGACATTTCTCTACTGTATATGTAAAGTTTTATTACCATGAATAAATTAAAAGAAGAAATAAAAACAATAACACTGCAGTATATATATATATATATATATATATATATATATATATATATATATATAAACGATTTAGACTATTGCATTTCTATTAATGTTCATTATATTATTCATGAAATAACTTGAGTTATATCTAGGAAGGATATGTGTTTTCAAAATGCACAAATGTCATCCACGGATTATTTTAATTTTATTTCCTTGCACAGTTGGAATTTTTAGAGTATACAATCTGGGGAAATATTGATATTATATACACTATGTATGTATATGATATTTGTGGCTCTCACCTATCTGCATGTCTGTCTATACATCTGTCTGTCTCATTTCATCTGGTGCATGGGTATGTATATGTATGTATATGCTTGAATGAATGTGTTTGCATACTTAAATAGACTTCTGGTTAAAACCAGCATATAATGGTGCTAAGATAGAAAGAGTGACTGATAGATAAAGACAATAAATATGAATATTTGTGACTATCCATTTATCATTGACTTGAAGAGTATGTTCTTACAAACAGTCTCTTTTAAATCATCATGTCTTCAATTTTACATCTGGTCACTTGGATCAATATTGATTTAAAATTCGAACCAAAGTAATAGGACGGAATCTGTAAAAAAATTGGATCTTTTAAATTTACATATAAGATGCATGGAAAGTCAAATAGAATTAAAGTAAATTTAAGAAAGCTGTTTCAGATGTTGTTGTGTTGTTGTTGTTGTTGTGGGGTTTAACGCCATTTTTCAGCACATGATAGGCTATACATGGCAGCCAGTATTAATGGTGGAAGAAGAAACCAGGAAATCACCAAAAAGAACCACCGACCCACGAGAAGCTACTGGCATTCACCCCAATCCTAGACTCCAAGACCCACGCAGACAGAGGTGAGATGGCAGTGATCCATAATGGACAGTCAGACCTCGGGGCCCCTGTTTCAGATGTTGGTAGCAATCAGAAATGTTGTCTAAAGACTCCAGCAAATTTTGGTGATTACAACGTGTCAGCATAGCAAAGAAATATCATGCCGAAAGTTATTGCATGCACCATCAGATGCATGTTTCAAGTTCTGAGAAAACCAGAGAGAATGTAAATAATTAAATATTAGGTTGAATGAATGCATGGCTATATTTAACTGGACAAAAAAAAAAATGGGTATGAGGAAATACTTTTTGATTGTTTAAAGATGTGAGAACTCTCTCTCCGACCACCACGAAAAAGAAAATGAAACAAAAAAAAAATGTCATCGGGCATGTTAATTAATCTGAATATTGTACGATATTTACACCCAAATATGAATAAATATTCAATCTGCATTAATTACATTCCTTTATCTTTATAATAGCTAATGTAATTATTTCTTTCTTAGGTTCCTCTGAATACATTAATGTACTGTGTTCCATTTAAAAAAACAAAAAATTTCTGGTATAAATTATTCAGCATTACAGATGCGACAAATTGGCCTCGACAAATTGGACAAATTGGCCGCGTTGAAAACACACCAACCTCTTTCACTACGGTTGGTTGCTAGGGAATGACCTCCCAGGGTAATTTGCCCAGTATGGATAGATAGAAAGAAGAATGCAGATAACTGAACAAGTATATTGAAGAAATAAACACAAGAGCCCCCTTTCAATGAACAAATATAAAATTTAATCAGTTTATCAACAGAATTTAAGTGTATTACATAATATATCCAGTGGAAATCAAGTGTATTACATAATATATCCAGTAGATATCTAGTGTATTACATATCATCACATGTATTTGGCAGGAGGTGGTGGAAATGTTTGTTTTTGGTTATTATTATCTAGGAGGTAATTGATTTTGGTGTTGAAGATCTGATAAAGTAAGCAAAAAAATAAAATTTGAAATTTATTGATGGAGTTTTGAGCACAGATATAGAATAGAATAATACCAACCCTAGCTTTTCAAATATAACAATCTACTCATTTACATAAAAAGAATCAAATCAGACATGACTTTTGAAGGATTTGTTTTGTTTTCTTCAAAAATAGAGTTAAAAATCTTATGTGAAATTCAATTATTCATTCTGTTATACTGATAGAACAAATTTCATTATGTGATCTTGCGATTGATTGATCGCAAATTGAAGGCATGTGCTTCTGTCTTTTCCATATTACTGCTAGTGACCATTTGCATTTCTATAATCTTTTTTCCTTCTTTCTCTCTATTCTAACCTCCTTGGGTCATAAACCTTCTAGATGCAAATGGTTCTCCTTCCATCATGCAGTATAGTATGGACCTATTTTCCTTCAATTTTTATAAAAACGAAATAAAAATTAACCAACCTAAATATATGTTGTGTTTTTCTTCTAATGGGATCAGTGGATATTCCCAGTGTTCTGAATCCGATATCAGATATCTAAATTAAACAGAACTAGCTGTAGTCCTTTTGCAGTCTAATAGGCACTCACCATCCTGTTAATTAATGACATTCTGCCTGACAGGATGACATACATATGCCCCTCTCAGATACTGCCCCACTGTGGTTATACATTTCCAGCTGAACTTATGCTAGTCTTTGGCACACATTCCTTTGATTCTCAGTTTAAGAAAATGCACAACTTAAATACACACCAATTAATGAAATTCACTTCTTGCCCTTAACTATGTTACTTTATTGCTTTGCTAATAAGAAATTCATTGACGAAGATGTCTAAACTTAGAAAAAACAATCTTCGGGTTAAATTATAGAAATCAAAGACAGATGACTTATATTTTCACACATTTTGTATAATGGAAGTAATGCATCAAATTTCTGAGGATATATAATTCCTATTACATACAAAACAACTAAATCTGAACTCATAACAAAATATTGTATGATATTCTTACAATTTATGAAAAATAAAACATGAATGATTATTTCTGAAATATGAATTTAAATGAACGATTTCAACAAATATTTACAAACTTTCATCAATAAACACATTGTATGTAATTGAGACTAAACATGTCTTTTTTTCTTATATCACCTGCTTTTTATATTTTACTGGCTCAAGTTTAAGTTTTGCATTTAACTTATAACTACATAGGCTTTTGCATATTTTCTACATAAATTACTCAATAAAATCATAAACTGGATAGGCACATTGATAAACACTTTTTTCTCATTTTGATGGTAGGTCTTTATGGCCATATTTTATGCTTTGCTGACTTGGGTTAAATTTTGTATATCAGGTTCATTTTTCAAGCACTTTTCATGAAAGAATGATAAGCATGTTAGTACTGTACCTTACAGTGGAAAAAAAACACATCATGATATATCTTTCATCTTTGACTAGATTTCATTAAGTTTTTTTTTTACTGTGACCAGAGTTAGGGTAGTGGTCAAGTGATCTAAAATGCTCACTGTTACAGATCACTGCCTCTCACCTCTATCGGCATGGGTTCAAGTTTCATGTTCAGCCAATGTTGGTACATGAGAATGCTTGCCAGTAGCTTCTTGTGGGTCAATGGTTCTTTCTGAGGTTTTTCAGGGTTCTTCCTCCACCATTTGTACTGGCCACTATGTAGAGCCTATCTTGTGCTGAAAAATGGCATTAAACAGCAGAGGGTTGGCATGCTATATTCATAGTAACCTTCCTACAATCATGAAACTTTTTGAGGGTTGCATTTTGACAAGAATTATGCCCTTATTACTGAAAAATATATCTGCAACCTTTATGTGAGGCTTCAGCAGCTGCCATGTTTTTTTATACTGAAGTTCATTTACTGGGTGATATTTTATGCTTGAATCATGAAAATTAATAATGTCATGTATCTGTAGTACTATAACCCTACAGCCAAAGACTCATGACCTATATATTATGCCTCATTAACATCTGTTAAGTGTTTCAATTTGTATTTAGCTCTGGACCACATACATTGTTTCATACTTTATACATTCCTGCTTGTACCAAGTTCCCTTATGACCAGTGCACTTGGAAGTAAATAAATATGTTTACACACTGATGAATCTTCCATATTAATACCTGTATATTTTTAAAGTTACCCATAATAGGTTAACTGTATATTGTACCTGTTTATGAGTTTAGAAATCAGATGAGTGCTTTTCATTTCAGGAATCAAGGTAATTACTGATGCAATGCATGAGGTATGCTTCTTAATCATTTAAAGGGGTGACTTTTCACCCAGTAAAATCTTTTAGGCCAATGATAATAGCTTCTGCAGCAGTTTTTAAAAACAATTAAAAAAAGAAGATAAAATCAGCATTAATCATTTGTTGTTTTCATCTCATTAGTACCACCTCTTTTTTGTTATTATAGAAAAAAAGTTTTTTCTTTCTTGTTTTATTTAATGTCCAGTCACATTATGTATGCATGCATTTGTTACAGTATATCAGCACAATTCCTGTTACAGGATGCTAATTTAAAGTTAAAATGTAGAGAGAAAAATTGCAAGAAATCTTTAGTTAGAAAATTGATAACATTTGTTGTCAGGATCACTTTAGTCTGAATTAATATGAATCTGTTATTAGTTGACAGTTATGGTTGTGGTATATGACAGCATATATATGGATCTATTTTGAGACTGCAGTTATATGGATATGTTATCGGGTCTATTATGGGATATCAGATATA
Organism: Potamilus streckersoni; assembly: GCA_016746295.1. Lineage (NCBI taxonomy): Eukaryota > Metazoa > Mollusca > Bivalvia > Unionida > Unionidae > Potamilus > Potamilus streckersoni. The sequence goes on from JAEAOA010002171.1 coordinate 2,329,363, forward strand.
TAGGGTATGTTATGGAGCTGCAGATACATCGTTCTTTTCAATTTGTGGTTGGGTACATGTTACAGAGATAAATGCCATTTTTGTGGTTGGGTACATGTTACAGAGATAAATGCCATTTTTGTGGTTGGGTACATGTTACAGAGATAAATGCCATTTTTCTGGTTGGATACATGTTACAGAGATAAATGTCATTTTTCTGGTTGGGTACATGTTACAGATAAATGCCATTTTTCTGGTTGGGTACATGTTACAGAGATAAATGCCATTTTTCAGCATATGATTGGCTTTACATGGTGGTAAATATTTTGGAGGAGAGAGAATCTGCAAAAATCCTGGAAAGAACCACCAATCCATGAGAAGCTACTTGCAAGCTTTATCACATACCCATGTTGGCTGTGATCTGTAAAGTAAGCAACTCAGGGCCCTAAGATTAGCTATTTATTTATTTCAACTAAAGACAATTTCTTTATTATTATAGTTTTTGTTGTTGTTATTGCTATTGTTTGTATTGATGTCTTTGTAGGACTCTAGGTAGTAAAGTTCATTTAATTACTAGCGGTTAGTATAATGCATGTGGAAAAGCAAAATCATTTCTCAGATCTTCACAATTTAGACATTTCTCACAGTATGTTTGCTGGCATACCTAAATGTACTATAGTTCTGAGATTTACAGTTCGTGCAGTGTTTTCTCATTATGAAATGTCTTTTATCAGATTACAAGGACAATATGTTCTTGCACAGCTTTTGTGGTTTTCTCATTATTAAACTGCTTGTAAATGGTCTGCGCCTTGTAGATATGTCAGTTATGTAGCTTCTTGATGCTTTCCAATCCTTGCTTTGTAACTGATGTTAATGACCAATACCAGTATAAATGCATTCATTTGCAGCCAGGGAAAAATAGGTATTAATATGTACTAAAAATTGAATTTAATACTGTCTTGGGAAGTAGATTGAATTAAGGTAGTTCCATTTAAGAGGTGGTATTTTTTTTCACAGAATTAATTGAAAATTATTATATGATTGCCTTTATGTGTAGAGTGAGTTTGGAATGGGTTGGCATATTTTGAAAAGTTTTTTGGTGGTGGTGGTTTTAATGATACTTTTAATACATTATAGGCTTATTTCATGCCAAAGAAATGGGGACTTAAAGCCTTTTTCCAAGTCTTAACAAGGAAACAGACCCAGGTTGGCTTTGGCAGGTATCTGACATGCAACACATGTTTACAAGTCCAATGCTCAACCAAAGAGACTTCATAGCTCCCATGTTGAAAGATGTTTTCCATTATTGTACTTGATCATTGTCTATTAACAGCATAAATAGCATAAGAACTTGATGTTATATAGTATCAGCATTTTCCTTTTTTCCTGGAATGTACCTCATATTTTTCATAAAGTCTTGATTATATCAACAGTATAATCCAGACCAAAACCAAAGAAATGACAATGTCAAATGAATATGGGAATTGTACATTTTTTCTATGTAGTCAACATTTCTTTAGAGGATTATATGATTCTGAAAATGCATAAAGTTGTAAGAAAAAGTTTGTAGCAGAGGGATTTATCATGGATAATTGGGAATAGGTATTGGGTCCATCATTAGGGCAACAAAATTGAGTTTTTTGATAAAATGTTCCGGGTATAATTCTGCATAATTTTAAAATCATTTATATTTCAGTGTTCATTTGGGGCCCATTTGGATTGCGGTTTATTTTTATTCACAAGGACCCTCTCCCTCCACTGCTAATTCCTGCTTGTTTTAGACACAATGCTGGTACTCTATCTACAGTATTTGAACTAATATTACATGCATGGTCTACAACTCCCAATTGCATTGCCCAAATCTGCCATTTTTGATGCATGTGTTGAATCAGTGCTGTTCATCTTATTACCGATTTCATGCAAAATTAAAGCCTAATTTACTTGTACCTTAGGCTGAGTCATTTGCATGGTCATCTTCAATAATCAGGCCATTTAATCTTGTGGAGAGGAATGGCAGTGGGGCTGGGATTTACCATAAAGACGTAAAACAAAACAGCCCTTCATTTGATGAAAATTCTTGTTTGCTATGATTGCCTTCCCTATTTGGCTTATATGTTATATATTAACATAAAAATTTCCTGCCCTTCACAGCAAGTAATTCCAGCCAAATAGGTCTCCCCAAAAAACCCCAATATTAAGCCCTCATTGCCCAAATGTTATGTGATCAGCATGTTACATGTGTCTGCTGCATATTCTAGCATAATCGGCATGTTACACGTGTCTGCTGCATCTTCTAGATAATTGGCATGTTACATGTGTCTGCTGCATATTCTAGCATAATCAGCATGTTACATGTGTCTGCTGCATCTTCTAGCATAATTGGCATGTTACATGTGTCTGCTGCATATTCTAGCATAATCGGCATGTTACATGTGTTTGCTGCATATTCTAGCATAATTGGCATGTTACATGTGTCTGCTGCATATTCTAGCATAATTGGCATGTTACATGTGTCTGCTGCATATTCTAGCATAATCGGCATGTTACATGTATTTGCTGCATATTCTAGCATAATTGGCATGTTACATGTGTCTGCTGCATATTCTAGCATAATTGGCATGTTACATGTTTCTGCTGCATATTCTAGCATAATCGGCATGTTATATGTCTGCTGCATATTCTAGCATAATCGGCATGTTACATGTTTCTGCTGCATATTCTAGCATAATCGGCATGTTACATGTGTCTGCTGCATATTCTAGCATAATCGGCATGTTACATGTGTTTGCTGCATATTCTAGCATAATTGGCATGTTACATGTGTCTGCTGCATATTCTAGCATAATCGACATGTTACATGTATTTGCTGCATATTCTAGCATAATTGGCATGTTACATGTGTCTGCTGCATATTCTAGCATAACCGGTATGTTACATGTGTCTGCTGCATATCCTAGCATAATGCACTGGCAGTTCATGTTCTATAGTATGTTGTTTCTTTTGCTGATTTAACTTCATAGTCCCAGATTTGCTAGTTCATTGCTCAATGGCAGATCTGGGTTGATGTATTTTGTAGTGGAACTTGATATAGAAGCAGGTATAAATATTATGCTGTTTGCAGTTAGATGCTTTATGTACAATACAGGGGTGCACATGGTAAATAAATCATATTTTGAGACTGGTTGAAGTTATTTTGTTCCCAGCAGTCAAAAGTGTTGTTGCTTTATGATTTGCCTCATTCAGACAATTCCCTGTAGATGGATTAATTGTGCTGCATTCACTCTACCATATGTCTTGTACAGTAGAACTTGATTATCCATCAGGGTGCAGACTGAGACCCTGGAAGATATGAGAATAGATGGATAATACAATATGTACATTGAAAATATTATACAATGGAAGGGTCTTCAAATAATCATAAATTAACATATTTACATGTACCTGTTTTAATATTTTGATGAACAACCCCCTGATGATGGACAGATAATAGAATATGTACATTAAATATATTATACAATAGACAGGTCATCAAAAAATCATAATATCTACATATGTACATGATGTACCTGTTTTTAATATTTTGATATACAATGCCCTGAGGTTAACAGAGACTGGCAATAAATAGAATGACATATTCGGGCTGTATACCTTACTCTATTTATCCACATTGAAGGGCAGAAATAACTTTGAAACTTAGCCGTTGTTACATATCTGCCTTTTTTAAACCTTTCCCCCAACTGAAAGCTTGAGATGATGTTTAGGATAGCAGCAAAATTTTATTTTGCATTTGTCCCTCACAATAAAGTGACTCAGTATAGCATGGTGCCAGATATAAGAGACTATTCATGGATTCCATATTCATTGGTCCCTTATTATAAAGTGGCTCAGTATTATATGGTGCTTGACATAACACATACATGTCATGAATCCTATATACATTGTTGTAGTAGAATAAAGTGGCTCAGTATAGCACAGTGGCACATATATAATAGGCATGGTCATGGATTCCATACATTGGTCATTTAGTATAAAGTGACTGAGTATAGTACATTGCCAGATATAACACAGACAAACATTGATCCCTTATTATAAAGTGGCTTGGTATAGCAGCTACATCCCAGATATTATATGGATATGATTGTAGATCCCATATTTTGGATGAATTTAGTTGTGCTGTTCAATCTACCTCAGTTTAAGACAACTCACTAATGGTATACTTTTATGTTAAACCTGGTTTACTACAGGACAACCTCACACTGATTGCTTTTATGTTAAACCTACCTCAGTATAGGGCAAGCTCATTAACATTGGACACTGATGTATTAAACATGCTTCATTATAGATTGACCTCAAATACACAAGATACTTTATTGAACCTTCCATATATTGGGGCAAACCCCTTAATATAGGATACTTTTATGTTGATTGTACTTCAATATAGGGTAACCTCACTAACATAGTTCACTTATGGTGAACCTACCTCAGTATAAGGTAACCTGACTAATTGAACACTTATGTTAAATGTTCTTTATACTTCAGTAGGTCAGCCTCACTAATGCAGTATACTTTCATGGCTGTCATGATAGTACTATAATGAGGGAGCAATGAGGTATGAAATGTGATTTATTACTGCCTCCATTTCCATAAACCTCTACCCTTACCCCTCATTGGGCAATAGCTCCATCCAGTGTCCGAAGGTTTCTATTTCTCTTCATCAACATGTCCTCAAGAATCATAACCACATATGATCATCTGCAGCCTGAGTATAGCTGTACACTTATTGTTTGGTGTAGACATAGTTCAGGTTACAAGGATAATATACCTTTGGGCAAACAGACAGACATTACTGATATAAAACATTTCACTAAAGAAGTGTCCCATTTACCATCATTAAGAATTCTTTTAACCTTATGCACTTAGTTTTCTGTACATTAGATTGCTTGAGACAATGCCCAGAGGACTGTAATTTCCATTTTTATGCTATGACCAGTTATCTGTCAGTTGTTCTCCATCAATTGACCCACAGGCATCAGTCAGTATGATTCTTTATCATCTGTTTTAGCCTGTGTTGACATTTCCTCATTTTTATTTATGAGTATGAGTAAACAAAATATACATTGTCAACAACACAATAAAACAAGCTCCCACATATCAATGAAACTGCACTTGTTTGTCATTTGATTAATGACTGTGTTTAGAAGAGGAACTTTGTCTCATTCTGAACCATGAAATATTATGTTGGGAGGCATTACTTTTGCTTGCAGATGTGATTGTTTAAGTGTGTTTTACATGTTAGTGAGAAGCAGGGAGATTTTAGTACATGCAGCCAAAGGTGATAAAGAAACGTGGTGGATTCTTGCATGTCTTGTCCTTCCATTATCACAAGTTTGTTCTTATCACTCCAAAACCTACTTGGAGGATTTCCATACAACATTAAACAATTTCATCATAAATTTGTACCAATCTGACTTGAACATATAACATGTTCAAGTTATTGAAGTCATAATTAAACTCCTGATGATCATATCAACATGATATTTAAGGAAAAGACTTCATATGATGTCTAGTTGATCCAAAAAGAGAATGGTAAAAATCTGACATCCTTATCATTACAGTAATCTTGTAAAAAGGACTGTCCCTCTGACATACTTAAAAGAAACCATTTTCTACAGTGTGTTATTTAAGTACCAACAATTAATTGGCAGATACCCTCTTTTGTTGTAACTAAATCCTGGCATCAGAGTTGACAGGCATGTAAAGGCCATCTTGAAAATCTTGTTATAGTCAAATATTTCCTAATGGATGGTAATTCTAATGGTAGAAATTGCAGACAAAGTTTCTTATATTTTCTGAGTGGATGGCCATATAATATGCAGTTTTTACTACAAGGCTTCTTGTGGTATTTGTTTTATCCTATTTTTGGAAATGTTGCAGATCTGATATCCAGTGTGACCACCTCCTGAATGGATGGTCAAAAAAATGCTGTTTTTACTGTAAGACATCATGTGGTGTCTATCTGGACCTATTTGAAAATGTCTCTGATCTGACATTCCACATATGCCATCATGGTATGTGGATGTTTTTCACAAATATCAGAGATAGATTCAATACTCAGCAGTTAAAAAAATGAAAGTACAGAAAAATAGTCTTATAATAGATTCATAGAAATTCTGTTTAGTCAGTGGAGTGTCCATCCCTCTGAGGGACTCTTGTTTCTGTATTTCTGTAATTTCAAGATTAATCTATACTTTAGAGACATATCAAGGATGGATTTATCAAATAGTCAGTTTATGAGAGATCTAATGACAGCATAGTAACCTGTGCAAGTCTTTAGTTTAAAATATTAGAGAAAAAGGACTTGAAGTTAGTTATATTTGATACAGTGGTAATTCTTTTTTGAACCATAGTATAAAATTTGATTAAAATAGTTGCACCATAAAATTGTCAAATACTCCTAAGTAAGGTTTCCAATTTTGGTATCTTTTAATCTGAAATCAATTTTGATGCCCAGACAGCTATGACCTATGCGATCTGAGAGTTCCATGTTTTTTTTTAATAATTTTTATCCAGGATAATATTTAGGTACTTGGCACAAAAATATTCCTAGTTCAATTCATTTCATATTTCCTTGTTTTATATGCAGTAGGATTTTTCAGATTTCTAGGTGAATGATGATATTTTGATGTATCTTCCTCGATGCATGATAACAGTGGAGAAAATAAACCAAATTTTAGGTTGGCTTGTCTGGTACATTGCTTCTGACTTTCGTCATGCTTAAATGGTCCATGCAGTTCTCCATGATTAATTGGAGACATGTGGTATATAAGCAGGCTAATAAATAATGTCTGTTTCCATGGAAATTTTATTTATTATTATGTAGGGCTTCAATATTTATCTTGTATCTTCATATGCAGTATGCTGACTTAATGAAAGAATCCAGGCCAAGAAGTCATAGGAGCAGAATGTAAATATAAGCTAATCTTGGTCTCCAATAAAAATAACTAAATTTCCATGGATGCATACTTCATTAGAGCATTCGGATTTCATGTGTCTTGATTGTATTAGTGTATATGTCTCTAAGGCTTAAAATAGACTGAAGTAAATCAAGGCCAAATTTGCTAGCTGACTGAGTGCCAGATTTATAATCCATTGGCCTTGGGTTCAGTATTTGCCAAGGCCAACCATCTCAGGTTTGTCTTGGGGTAAAGGATTTAGTGTGCTTTTCCTCATTGTGATTAAGCCAGTATTGTGTTAAAAGTGCTATTAACAACAAAACCAACCATAATGAAGGAATTAAAAGATGCTCTTTTAAAAATTCTTACAACCCCCTCCAATGGAAGCATGCTTAAGTTATGCAGGAGATCCATTAGATATTCCATTAGACCATCCTTGAACATTAGGCTTGGATTGGAAGTTACATAACCAGACCATCATTTAGGTTAGGCTTGGATTGGAAGTTAAATAACTGGACGGTCATTGGGCATTAGGCTTGGATTGGAAGTTACATAACTAAACCATCATTGGTCATTTTGATTGGAAGTTAAATAACTAGACCATCTTTGAGCATTAGGCTTAGATTTGAAGTTAACATAACCAGACCATCATTGAGCATTAGGCTTGGATTGGAAGTTACATAACTAGACCATCATTGAGCATTAGGTTTAAATTGGATGTTAAATAACTAGAGATCATTGAACATGAGGCTTGGATTGGAAGTGACATTAAGTAAACCATCTTTGAGCATCAGGCTTGGATTGGAAGTTACATTAAGTAGACCATCTTTGAGCATCAGGCTTGGATTGGAAGTTACATTAAGTAGACCATCTTTGAGCATTAGACTTTGGAAGTTTTATGGCTAGACCATCATTGAACATTTAAGGCTTGGATTGGAAGTTACATAACTAGACCATCATTGAACATTAGAAACTAGCACAAAGTCAGCATATTTAACAAGCTAAAATGGTGTTTTTCTTTAACCTGCCCCTTTGCAAACTCAATGCACACAGCAAGTGAAATCCATTTCCATTGAAATTGCTTGAAAGATGACCTGTAAAGCATTTGATGGGAGGTGAATACCAAGACAAGTGGTGGCTGAGTGGGGCTTGCCTTTACATATCACTGACATCTCACTTATGTTCATGTAGGTTCAAGCCACAGGCTTGACTAAAGTGGGTACATGAGAAAGATTGCCAGTAGTGTCCCATCAGTTGCTGGTTCTTCCCAGGATTAACCTGGGTTCTTTCTCCTCTACTGCCATGAATAGCCTGTCATATGCTGAAACATGGAGTTAAACCCATAGCAACAAGATTTACAAGATATCTATATACATGCACTGACTTGAAAAAAAAGGTTACTTTAGATGCTGAAATTGGCATGTTATATGTGTTATGACTGAAGGCTGTTTTGCTTATTCCCAACAATCTTCCAGTTTAGATGTAAGCCAATATCTGATTGGATCTGTTTTAGTTTCCCCAAATCAGAGAGCAGTGGTCTATGCCATTTCAGCTAGCTAAATAAGACACTGGGTTGATGTGCAATGAAGGGGATTTGTGACCTTTGACCTACATGTCTGCATGTCATTACATAATGTGGCAAACCTACCTTAGTTAATAATAGTATCTGCTGTGGGGTCCATATTTATCTTAATGTTTTAGAGTTTAAGGACTTTTAGCAATCATTGGCTGGTCCCAATCAGTACTTTATGTTAAAGTAATAATTGTTTTAATGGAAACAAAAATAAGATAATAAGACCAGATTATTTACAGAGAAAACAAGACATCATTTGCAGGATGTCCTGAATCCAGGGGGGGGGGACTAATGACTAATGAGATTGCCATCCACTATGCAGTTTTAATTCATTCATCACCTTCTTTTGATTTGTTTCTCCAAGCAGTGAGAACTACTAATAAGAGAAAACTCTTTGACACACTGATGGATTTTACTATGTTAAATCTCACTGGATAGTTCCATATTTTGACACCTCCCAAATTTTTAAGGCAAAAGGCATGAATCTAGTTATCATAAGGCAATACATTCACATGGAAGTTAAATCTGTAATGTTTAGATATACTTTGAGTTAGGCTTGAAAATGGGTTGGCTTATTTCCTGTTTGCCTGACTGCTTGTCACAGTTAGACTAGCTGGATATCAAATACCTAACTTTGGTAGCAAATGAATAGCTGACTTGGCTTACATATTTATGATGTCTGCTACAGAGGTAAATATCTAAAAATGGAGATGGTTGAGGAGTGATGAAAAATATGCTAATTTGTTATAGTACTAGTGAACTTTATTCATGCATAAGGCACACACTGATTGTTTTAGCATCTTGCCACAGGAAAATATTCAAAATAGCTCTTTGCTGTCAAAAATGAATGTAAAAAAGAGGAGTTGATGGTAGTGTTGGTTCAGTATTAAATCCACCAGTTGTATAAGGAATTTACCTGATTGCCTCAGTCAAAACCTCACAAACATGCTTTCTACTTATCATTAGTTTTTATTTGTATCTTCAAGGTCAAATTTTTTTTTTTTCTGCAATAGGTCATTGTCAGACAAAAATTCACCAAATAAACTGTCCAATGAGACCTTAAATGTATAATCCACATTGCCATAATCAAGGGGAGAGAACTCTAAATACCTTGATACTATGTTAGATGTCAAATTCACATTGCTTTAACTTATATATATATATATATATATATATATATATATATATATATATATATATATATATATATATATATATATATATAAACCACAAGAGTCCTACTAAACTAAATGTGCAGACTTTGAAAAAAAATCAGGAATTTTTAACAAGTTGATATGTAAAAGCATAACTCATACAGCCTCAGAGAGTTCTTACAATGTTAATCAAAAAGTTTCCAACTTCCAAAAGATTTTATGGTGGAGTTTTTTCCCACAGAAATTAAATGTTCCCTTCATCACTTTATTTATCACTCCACATAAAGGTACAAATGATGAACAAAAACCTGAAATAATTAGCATGCCACTACAGCAATGGGACACTGCTCCATGACTGGCAACTAGTAGCTACACATGGTGTGTATCATTTGATCTGTCCAATTTTTTCAATTCAGTTCATTATTTTTAAAAATATGTAAATAAAATGTTTGAATTTAAAGAACTATATACATTAGTCCGTTTTAACATCTTGGATATCTTCAAATAAAATCTAGGAATTTTTGAAAAATTCATGAAGTTTTTCAGCAAATTCAGAGACCTTTCCAGGCAAAATTATTTTTTTCAAGGTTATATGAACCATGTAATAAGAAGGAAGGAAGAGCTTAGTGAAAAGGTCAAATGAAGTGACTGGGAACTAATCAATTAAAAAATACCAGTGTTGTTTTATCACCACAATAAAATGAAGTTCAAAGGCATGCCAATAGGAGCAAATGTTCTTGTATTCATTACCATTATCAAATTTCATTTTACTTGACCAATCCAAAATATTTTCACATTTTATGTATTAACATCAATAAAGTATATAATATCAGTAAATTGTATCCTAATCATTTGTAAATGTGATCATAGAGAGCAAAGGAATTAAGCCAAAGGCTTACTTAGTGACTGAAAAGCTGTTCATCATAGATGGTGTTCATAATGACAAAGGGAGATAAAAAAAATTTGCAATGAACTAAAAATTGCTGAGTCGACATTTAGAGGTTGGCTTAAGCTGAGCCGAAACTTCAAAATTACTCAAATGATGCTGATTCAGATGAAGGGCTGAAACGAAAACGAGCACGGACTGCAAGCGATAACGAATTAGATGATGCTGTGTATGCATGGTTCACACAACGTGTCACAAACCACAAGTATTATTGTGGTCTAATTTAGGTCATTTAAAATTTTTAGACCCATTAATTTCATGTTGGTAATGGTTAACTCTTGTGAATTTATTTTTTTTCTTCCTTTTTACGTCTACCTTAATAAATATATACACATCGTTCGATCAACATTGTTTTTTTCCAAAAGTGTTGATCTTTCGTATTTTAAAAAAAACACATCTACTTTGGATCAAACAATAAAACTAGAATGTATACCATTCACAGGAATAATTAGTGACGTAGTACACAATGTGAAGTCGTACATGTGCTAAGTGAATTGAAACCACGTGGAATAATGTTTTGATGATCTGCAAGTTATCCTGAAATTAATGTTACTCTATGATGAAAAAATTAAACAAAGTACACCGATATAAAGAGATTTTTATTCACTGTTGATCTTAGCATGATTATTAATTGAGTATTCAACACTGTAACATGCCAAGCAACCCCCACCCCCTTTGCCTATATGTCGATTCCTTTATTAATTTTGTTGTTTGTTATAGGTCCCTCGATAACTCTAACTCGAGCCCTTGCTTATATCACGGTTGATGTTTTTGGACCTCGATGTCTGCGAGTTATCGAGGGAGTGGTGTATTATGGTATTTTATAAATATTACTATTAAAAATGAATAGAATCCTTGACAATTCATGCTTTTTAAAAGAGACATCCAGATTACTTAGATACCTTATAGTGATGGGCAAATGTACATTGATCATGTCTTAACTGTACTCAGGAGGTTCATTATTTCAGTACTATTCATGGATGATATGTCTCCAATGTACACTAAAGGTCTTTTATTCTAACACTGTACATGGATCATTGTATTATTCCAACTAGTTTAATTGCATATCCTAGGATGAGAGTAAGAAAAAAAATGTAAAATAAAACAATTGTTATAAGAAAGTTTAACAGAAAGTTTGAATCTAAAGGCACAAAAGAAGTTTATTGTTTTAAAAAGGAGAAAAAAATTTGGGTACTGCCATGAGTTGTCAAACTTGTGACCTTTTGTTTGGCAGCCAGGACACAGAAAGAAAGACAAATGTTGGTGCTTATATATGAAATACTGCAAATTGATCATATGTACCAGTTGTACTGCAAAGATTTGTATTTTAATACTGAACATTGATCATATTTACCTGTTGTATTAAAAAGGTTTATTATTCCAGTACTATAATTTTTTTATATGACCCTTTTTGCATTGTTAAATTTAAATATCCAAAAGTGTAGATTGATCGTATGTTTTTGTTGTACTATAATGGTTTATTATTTTAAAACTGTACATTGATCGTATGTCCCTTTCGTACTGTTAAATTTTAGTTTTCCAGTACTAAACATTGATCATGTGTTCTTTTTGTATTGTTAAATTTCAGTATTCCAATATTCCAATACTGTACATTGATCATATGTTGCTGTTGAATTATTAAATTTCAGTATTTCATTAGTAAATATTAATGATATGTCCCTGTTGTACTGTAAGGGTTTATTATTATGTACATTGATGATATGTCTCTATTGTACTATCAAGGTTTATTATTTCAGTACTGTAGATTGATCATAGATCCCAGTTATTACTGTTAAATTTCATTATTCCAATACTGTACATTGATATGTCCCTGTTGTACTATAAAGGTTTATTATCTCAGTAGAGTAGATTGATCATAGATCCCAGTTGTACTGTTAAATTGAATTATTCAAATACTTTACATTGATGATATGTCCCTGTTGTACTATAAAGGTTTATTATTTCAGAACTGTAGATTGATCATAAATCCCAGTTGTACTGTTAAATTGAATTATTCCAATACTTTACATTGATGATATGTCCCTGTTGTACTATAAAGGTTTATTATTTCAGTACTGTATATTGATCGTATGTCCCTGTTGTAATGTTAAATTGAATTATTCCAATACTTTACATTGATATGTCCCTGTTGTACTATAAAGGTTTATTATCTCAGTAGAGTAGATTGATCATAGATCCCAGTTGTACTGTTAAATTGAATTATTCCAATACTTTACATTGATGATATGTCCCCGTTGTACTATAAAGGTTTATTATTTCAGTACTGTAGATTGATCATAGGTCCCAGTTATACTGTTAAATTTAATTATTCAAATACTTTACATTGATGATATGTCCCTGTTGTACTATAAAGATTTATTATTTCAGTACTGTAGATTGATCATAGGTCCCAGTTATACTGTTAAATTTAATTATTCAAATACTTTACATTGATGATATGTCCCTGTTGTACTATAAAGATTTATTATTTCAGTACTGTAGATTGATCATAGGTCCCAGTTATACTGTTAAATTTAATTATTCAAATACTTTACATTGATGATATGTCCCTGTTGTACTATAAAGATTTATTATTTCAGTACTATAGATTGATCATAGGTCCCAGTTATACTGTTAAATTTAATTATTCAAATACTTTACATTGATGATATGTCCCTGTTGTACTATAAAGATTTATTATTTCAGTACTGTAGATTGATCATAGGTCCCAGTTATACTGTTAAATTTAATTATTCAAATACTTTACATTGATGATATGTCCCTGTTGTACTATAAAGGTTTATTATTTCAGTACTTTAGATTGATCATAGGTCCCAGTTGTACTGTTAAATTTAATTATTCAAATACTTTACATTGATGATATGTCGCTGTTGTACTATAAAGATTTATTATCTCAGTACTGTAGATTGATCATATGTCCCTGTTGTACTGTTAAATTTAATTATTCAAATACTTTACATTGATGATATGCCCTTGTTGTACTATAAAGGTTTATATGCCCTTGATCATATGTCCCTGTTGTACTATAAAGATTTATTATCTCAGTACTGTAGATTGATCATATGTCCCTGTTGTACTGTTAAATTTATTATTCCAATACTTTACATTGATGATATGCTCTTGTTGTACTATAAAGGTTTATATGCCCTTGATCATATGTCCCTGTTGTACTGTTAAATTTAATTATTCAAATACTTTACATTGATGATATGCCCTTGTTGTACTATAAAGGTTTATATGCCCTTGATCATATGCCCCAGTTGTATTGTTAAATTTAATTATTCAAATACTTTACATTGATTATATGCCCTTGTTGTACTATAAAGGTTTATATGCCCTTGATCATATGCCCCAGTTGTATTGTTAAATTTCAGTATACATGGATCTTATGTTGCTGTTGTACTTCAAGGTTTGTTATTCAATTCTTGAACAATAATTACAATGGAAAGTACTACACAGATTTTTCATCTGTAAAGCTAACAGTATGGCTAGATCATCTTGTTACCCAAGCTTCCATCATCTTGTAAGCTCTGTGGCAGGTCATGATTGCTCTTTTCCTGCCTATAATAGCTTCCAACTGCTGTATTAAGATTCATTTCCAGTCATTTAGTATATTCCTTGTCAATAGGAATAATTAATTCTCTACTAAATATTGATATCCAATTCACTTACAATCATTTATTGTTTCCTTGTCAATACAATAGCAATGAATAATTCATTACTAAATATTGACATCAGAGTTAGGCTACCTGGGTAGCAGTAAACAGAAGCCTTGAAATTCAAGAATGAAACCAATAAATTGATATTGATTTGTACCAGTGGGTTAGTGCATTTGAAACAGTGGGTGCAGTCAGATTTCATGTAATGCCTCATTGTTGACCATATTGTTTATACAGAAATAACACTAATGCAAGTAGTATAGTGGTTACCTTTATCAGACAAAAAAGCTAACATTAGGGTCATATAATACTGTTCATTTTTCAATGCTTATTTTCATCTCGGTTAAGGCCTTGTCCCTTGATCCATCCATTTGCCTGTCCATAAATGTTTGTTTGTCTGATCCATAATTTTGCATGGCTTCCAGAGATTTTACCCAGTCCACATTTTGACTTGATGGTGTGTTGCATGCCATAGCCAGGCACCCTTATGCAAGGTCAAGGCGGGGACAAGAGATGTTATTCTGTATCTTGTAAAACTTTATCATGCTTAGAAAAAGGTCACTATTACAGATCACTTCCATCTCACTTTTGTCTGTGTGGGTTTGAGTCTTGGGTTCAGCCAATGTGTGTATGAGAGAAAGTTTGCCAGTAGCTTCTCATGGGTTGATGGTTCTTTTGTGGGTTTTCCTGGTTTTTATCTGCACCATTTATACTGGATGCCATGTGTAGCCTACCTTGTGCTGAAAAAATGGCATTTAACTCTACATACATACATACATACATACATACATACATACATACATACATACATACATACATACATACATACATACATACATACATACATACATACATACATACATACATACATACATACATACATACATATATACATTTTTTCACCTTTAATCTGGAAATATAGAGTTCTTGGTTTTTTACATTGTCTCTCTTTCTTTTGTTGTTTTTTCCTTTAATGCTTGTATCTTTAAATAGCATTTATATGCATGTTTAATACACATGAATCTGTTCCATTATGTAATTTCTGTAACACAGTAAATGTAACAGTAAACAGATATCTTATCTTCTCAGATAACAACACTAGTCAACCACAAGGAGAGGACAAAGGTGACAGAGAAAACTGCTCGTGCCTTGATGCGGGTTGGAGAGGCGGTCAGTTTTGCTGTGGAGAGATTCGTCACAGTAGGTGAATCTATCGCAGATGAAAACCCTGATATTAGACAGGATATGTGTGAAGCATGCTGGGAAGCCCGGCAGGCCGGTACGTCGCTAAACATGTAAAATTTTATCAAATACCATTCAGTTTTTACTTCAAGTAAAAAATATTTTGTGTCACACTTTGTCATGAAAAATGTATATTAATATTGAAGTTTTGCATAGGAATGTTACAGAGTAATGCAGTTTTGTAATAATAAAATGAGATACTTTTGAATTGCAGACATTTATATTTTATGAAACTATATAAAAATAAGGTTATTACATTTTTACAAGTATCTTGTGACATGTTGTAAGGTTAATTGGGGCAAAATCTCAGACTTAAAGTAGTGTTAATTAGGACAGTCTCAGACATGCATTAGGTTTAATTAGGGCAATCTCAGCTATATAGTAAAGTTATTTGGGGCAATTTCAAAGATGTTAGGTTAATTATGGCAATCACAGACATATATTAAGGTTAAACAAGGCAATTTTAGACATGTAGTAAGGTTAGTTAGAAAGGTAAGGTTAATTGGGGCAATCTCAGATATGTAGTAAAGTTAATAAGGACAATCTCATACATGTAGTAAGGTTAATTATGACAATTTTATATAAATAGTAAGGTTAATTAGGACAGTCTCGGACATGTAAGGTTAATTAGTTCATCTCAGGGATGTAGTAAGATTAATTAGGGCACTCTTAGATGTGTAGTAAAGTTAATAGGGCACTCAGACATGTAGTAAGGTTA
The DNA here is from genome assembly GCA_016746295.1 of Potamilus streckersoni. NCBI lineage: Eukaryota > Metazoa > Mollusca > Bivalvia > Unionida > Unionidae > Potamilus > Potamilus streckersoni. The sequence continues at coordinate 2,345,608 of JAEAOA010002171.1, forward strand.
ATTAAGGCAGTTTCGTACATTTAGTATGGTTAATTAGGGCAGTCTTAAACATGTATGGTTAATTAAGGCAGTCTTAAATATGTAGTAGGGTTAATTAGGGTAATCTCAAACATGCAGTAGGGTTAATTAGTAGGGCTGTCATCGGGTAACCGGGTACCCGACCGTATAGAAAAACCCCGGGTACCCGACCGTATAGAAAAACCCCGGGTACCCGACCGTATAGAAAAACCCAGGTATTAAAATGTAAACGCGGGTACCGTAAAAAAATATCGTTACACTCGGCAACCACTTCATACAGATTTGACAGCTATGGCTATAATTAGAAACCAGATCTCTGCTTAATATAAATAAACAATATGTCTGACAGTCTGTTTGGATTAATAAAATTCATTGGCATTGTGCAACAGGACCAACCGTTATCCCTGAGGCATATTATACCAAGGTTAAAACATAGCATAATTCTACAGGTAATAAACCTCTTTGTAGACAATAACTATTGAATGTGGGTGCAAAATAACCGGTACATTGCATACTCTTTTAATGAAATCCAGATGGATACCTTTGATTTCCGAACGTCAAAGAAACCCAACAATTTATATTATGAACAATCATCACCTATACACCTTGAAATCTTCGTAATGCCTCAAAGTAATCTTTGAGCTGCTCATTGTTTTTCTAGTTGACTAGCTCTGCTAATTTTGAAAGTTAGCCATCTTACATATACTGATATTTCTATTTTTGATACTACTACATTTTTGCCATAACTATCTTAAGAAAATAATAACACTTATGGGACTGCGTGGTCATGTGGTATAACTGGGGCACGCATGCATGGGTAATTCAAATCTGCCATCAAAAGCAGATTAATAAACGTGGTCTGTTCTAACAAGGACTTATACTTTAAAAAAGGCGAGTGTTCTAAAGCTTTTAACGCGGCTGATCATAGTGATCATTAAAAGTTGGATTATATCTACTATCTGTGTACAAAGGTCATTCTAAATAAATTTATTAATTAACAGTGTGAGGTCAGACAATTCGCACGGTTAGCCTCTATCGGTTAGCCTCTATCGCCATAAAAAAAATATTAAAGAAATGGAGATAACAATTAGTTGATCTACGGTTCTACATGTCATTTATGTTCTAACAGGTACCCGTTAAAATTTGCAAAGGGTACCCGTGTTAGTTTTTTTTATTGATTTTTGACAGCCCAATTATTTAGGGCAAACTTAGACATGCAGTAGGGTTAATTTGGGCAATCTCATACATGCAGTAGGGTTAAATAGGGCAATTGCAGACATGCAGTAGTGTTAATTAGGGCAATCTCAGACATGCAATAGGGTTAATTAGAGCAATCTCAGACATGCAGTAGGGTTTATTAGGGCAATCTTAGACATGCAGTAGGATTAACTAAGGCAATCTCAGACATACAGTAGGGTTAATTAGGGCAATCTCAGTCAAGCAGTAGGGTTAATTAGGGCATTTTCATACATGCAGTAGGGTTAGTTAGGGTTAATTAGGGTAATCTCAGACATGCAGTAGGGTTAATTAAAGAAATCTTGTACATGCAATAGGGTTAATTAGGGTTAATTAGGGCAATCTCAGACATGCAGTAGAGTTAATTAGGGCAAACTCAGATGTGCAATAGGGTTAACTAGGGCAATCTCAGACATGCAGTAGGGTTAACTAGGGCAATCTCAGACATGTAGTAGGGTTAACTAGGGCAATCTCAGACATGCAGTAGGGTTAATTAGGGCAATCTGAGACATGCAGTAGTGTTAATTAGGACAATCTCATTCATGCAGTAGGGTTAATTAGGGTAATCTCAGATATGCAGTAGGGTTGATTAGGGCAATCTCAGACATGCAGTAGTGTTAATTAGGACAATCTCAGACATGCAGTAAGGTTAATTTTGGCAATCTCAGACATGCCGTAGGGTTAATTATGGCAATCTCAGATGTGCAGTATGGTTAATTAGGGCAATCTTAGACATGCAGTAGGGTTAATTAGGGCAATCTCAGACATGCAGTAGGGTTAATTAGGGCAATCTTAGACATGCAGTAGGATTAACTAAGGCAATCTCAGACATACAGTAGGGTTAATTAGGGCAATCTCAGTCAAGCAGTAGGGTTAATTAGGGCATTTTCATACATGCAGTAGGGTTAGTTAGGGTTAATTAGGGTAATCTCAGACATGCAGTAGGGTTAATTAAAGCAATCTTGTACATGCAATAGGGTTAATTAGGGTTAATTAGGGCAATCTCAGACATGCAGTAGAGTTAATTAGGGCAAACTCAGATGTGCAATAGGGTTAACTAGGGCAATCTCAGACATGCAGTAGGGTTAACTAGGGCAATCTCAGACATGTAGTAGGGTTAACTAGGGCAATCTCAGACATGCAGTAGGGTTAATTAGGGCAATCTCAGACATGCAGTAGTGTTAATTAGGACAATCTCATGCAGTAGGGTTAATTAGGGTAATCTCAGATATGCAGTAGGGTTGATTAGGGCAATCTCAGACATGCAGTAGTGTTAATTAGGACAATCTCATTCATGCAGTAAGGTTAATTTTGGCAATCTCAGACATGCCGTAGGGTTAATTATGGCAATCTCAGATGTGCAGTATGGTTAATTAGGGCAATCTTAGACATGCAGTAGGGTTAATTAGGGCAATCTCAGACATGCAGTAGGGTTAACTAGGGTGATCTCAGACATGCAATAGGGTTAATTAGGGCAATCTCAGTCATGCAGTAGGGTTAATTAGGGCAATCTTTTACATGCAATAGGGTTAATTAGGATTAATTAGGACAATCTCAGACATGCAGTAGAGTTTAATTAGGGCAATCTCAGATGTGCAGTACGGTTAACTAGGGCAATCTCAGGCATGCAGTAGGGTTAACTAGGGCAATCTCAGACATGCAGTAGGGTTAATTAAGACAATCTCAGAGATGCAGTAGGGTTAATTTGGGCAATCTCAGGTATGCATTATGGTTAATTAGGGCAATCCCAGAATGCTGTAGGGTTAATTAGGGCAATTTCAGATGTGCATTAGGGTTAACTAGGGCAATCTCAGACATGCAGTATGGTTAATTTTGGCAATCTTGTAGATGCAGTAGGGTTAATTTTGGCAATCACATTCATGCCATAGGGTTAATTAGGGCAATCTCAGACATGCAGTAGGGTTAATTAGGGCAATCTCAGACATGCAGTAGAGTGAATTAGGGCAATCTCAGACATGTAGTTGAGTTAATTAGGTCAATGTCTTACATGCAATAAGGTTAATTAGGGTAACCTCAAACATGCAGTAGGATTAATTAGGAAAATTTCAGACATGCAGTAGGGTTAATTAGGGCAATCTTGTACATGCAGCAGGCTTAATTAGGGCAATCTTGTACATGTAGTAGGGTTAAGTAGGGCAATCTCATACATGCAGTAGAGTTAATTAGGGCAATCTCAGATGTGCAGTAGGGTTAACTAGGGTGATCTCAGTCAAGCAGTATGGTTAATTAGGGCAATCTCAGACATGTAGTTGAGTTAATTAGGTCAATGTCTTACATGTAATAAGGTTAATTAGGGTAACCTCAAACATGCAGTAGGATTAATTAGGGAAATATCAAACATGCAGTAGAGTTAATTAGTACAGTAGTGTTAATTAGGGTAATCTTAGACATAAAGTTATGTTTTTAAGGATGTTAAATGGAACTCATAACTTGTGATCTCAATCATTTTCTTTTGTTCCCATGAGTGGTATGAGAAGCTAAGAAGTTGTGATTAGCCTAGAGTAATTTACTATTGAAATTGAATAGCCTAGAGCTGTTTGCTATTGCTATTGTCTGATAGCCTATAGTTGTTTGCTATTGATATTGTCAGATAACTTATAGTTGTTTGCTATTGATATTGTCTGATAGCTTACATTTGTTTGCTATTGATATTGTCTGAATAAAATAGTCATTTGCTATTTATATTGTCTGATAGCTTATGGTTGTTTGCTATTGATATTGTCTGAATAGCCTACATTCATTTGCTATTGATATTGTCTGATATCTTACAATTGTTTGCTATTAATATTGTCCAAATAGCCTACAGTCTTTTGCTATTGATATTGACTTAAGTATAATATCCTAATCATTTGCAGTTACTAGGTCAGCAAAATCTAGAGTCATTTGCTATTGATATTGTGTGAAAAGCCTTGAGTCATTTTACTGTCGATATTGCCTGAATTATCCTATAATCACTTGCTTTTGATGTATGAGTAGCCTGGAGTAATTTGCTAATGATAATGTCACTGTAGATTACAATCATTTGCAACTTATATTAGCTGAAGGGTAATAAACAAGAGGATACAAATGCACAATTAGTGGAGATATTTTAAGAATGTTAGTGAAACCAAGTATTCACATAACCTCTGAATGTATATGCCTATTTAAACTCAGTATTACCTTTGTCATATGTCTATTATGTTGATACATACTAAATTATAATATTTAAGAGACATCCTAATTTATGGCTACTTTTAATTCTTGCCTTTTCATTGGTTTCAGTGTTATAAGCTTCCAAAATTTGAGTTTGAGTATGCATTCAGGTTGAGGTAGTTTATCAGTAGGGAACATGATTTTCTTTCTGATAGAGTAATTACCTTTGATCATTAAGTTTAGAGTAATTGCCTTTGATCATTAAGTTTAGAGTAATTGCCTTTGATCATTAAGTTTAGAGTAATTGCCTTTGATCATTAAGTTTAGAGTAATTGCCTTTGATCATTAAGTTTAGAGTAATTACCTTTGATCATTAAGTTTAGAGTAATTGCCTTAGATCATTATGTTTAGAGTAATTTTCTTGATAGTTAAGCTTTGAGTAATTGCACTTGATCATTATGTTGGGGAGTGTCTTTTAGTAAAACACTTCAATTTGTCAGCATATATGCACCATATTTATTTGACAGTTGGTACATTGGTAAGAAATAAAAGCCATATTTTCCATTTTTGCACACAATTGAAAATAACCCCATATCTTTTATTTGACATACACATTCAAGGACTATGAAATATGGGAAAAAATGTAGTGTGGAATGGTGCTTTTTATGTCAAAGGGCTTAAACTTAAGTAACAAGTCAAGGTACACCCAACAAACATCCTTTTTTCCTAAATATAAATTTATTTAAATAAAATAAAAATCAAACATAGTGAAAGAATTAAAATAACTTACAGAGTATGAATTCCTAGAATTTTATCCAGAAATGTATTATCTGTTTGACGCTAACCCAGAAACTGTCTAAAGGTTTTCCAAATAAATATTCTAACATGTTTATGTGCTAATGTGCTAGAACCACTGAATAATCACAGTTCTTAATCCAAATGTTTTGACTTCAATGTAATCCAGTAAACATATAATGTCATGTAACTCCTTGATTGTTTCACATAATTCAATAGAATTATTACATGAATCAAGTCCTTGAACAAACTCACATAATATAATAGGTACTGAGTGTTTAAATTAAAGATTTTCTACTCTACTAAGTCCAATAATCAAATATAAATAAATCACTATTTCTTCTCAATGACTCTAATAAGTCTGGCATAGACTGAAGAATAGAATACATGGTGTGTATTCTTAATATACAGACTCTATATGCACACCAAATAAAAATATATGATTCACTAAAAGATTCTGGAACAATTAAATTTTATTACTTCAGAAAAATTCTTATCATGTACTGACTTTCTCAAACTAAACAATCAACAGTTGGTGTATGCATGATAGATAGCTTTACAGGGCAAATGCACTGGTTTTTACCATGTGATGTTTATGAGACCTCCATTTGAAATAATACCTGGCATATTTGACTTGACCTTAGCAAACGGCCTATGCTTAGGAATAGGCCAGATTTTGATAGCATTATGGTAAAAATGGCTTTCAGATTTTACATATTATGCCACTTCACCATCATATATGGCCATCATTACTAAAAGTAGAAAATCCTTTAAAAGACTCTTAAGATAACGCTATTCAGAATTTGAGCAAACTTTACAGAAAACATTCTGGTATTATAAGCTTTGAGGTTCACACAAATGGTGCCAATTTGCCATTAGATATGTCTATTATTATAAAAAATAGGCAGACCTTAAACAACTCATTTTAAAAGCTGCATGACAGACTTTTATCAAATTTGCAAGAAGTTTTCCTAGCTTGAATTCCTTTCAGCTTTGTGCAAATTATGCTGACATCAAATATGGCTACCATTAGTTAAGTAGAAAAACCTTGGCACTCCTGAGTCTAAAACAAACCTAAATATGACCAACTTTGACAGAAAGAGTCCTGGCTTAGGGTTGATTTATTGCAGGACAAATGAAGCTGATGTGTCATTAAAATAGATGAAAATGAAACGGAAAAACCAGTTGTTTTCATAACATGCAATCACTACACTTTGAAATGATTGTTCATGCACTTGGCTCTTAGGTTTTTGTGTAGGCTATTAGGCAAGTGTCAGCCTGGAACCTCTTTAAGCTATTAGGCAAGTGTCAGGCCTAGGTCTTGAGTAGGCTATTAGGCAAGTGTCAGCCTAGGTCTTGAGTAGGCTATTAGGCAAGTGTCAGCCTAGGTCTTGAGTAGGCTATTAGGCAAGTGTCAGCCTAGGTCTTGAGTAGGCTATTAGGCAAGTGTCAGCCTGGGTCTTGAGTAGGCTATTAGGCAAGTGTCAGCCTAGGTCTTGAGTAGGCTATTAGGCAAGTGTCAGCCTGGGTCTTGAGTAGGCTATTAGGCAAGTGTCAGCCTAGGTCTTGAGTAGGCTATTAGGCAAGTGTCAGCCTGGGTCTTGAGTAGGCTATTAGGCAAGTGTCAGCCTAGGTCTTGAGTAGGCTATTAGGCAAGTGTCAGCCTGGGTCATAAGTAGGCTATTAGGCAAGTGTCAGCCTGGGTCTTGAGTAGGCTATTAGGCAAGTGTCAGCCTGGGTCGTAAGTAGGCTATTAGGCAAGTGTCAGCCTGGGTCTTGAGTAGGCTATTAGGCAAGTGTCAGCCTTGGACCTCTTGAAGCTACATGTATTAGGCAAGTGTCAGCCTAGGTCTTGAGTAGGCTATTAGGCAAGTGTCAGCCTGGGACCTCTTAGGCTATTAGGCAAGTGTAAGACCTCTTAGGTAGGCTATTAGGCAAATGGCAGCCTAGGGCCTCTTAGGTAGGCTATTAGGCAAGTGTCAGCCTAGGTCTTTTTAAGTAGACTATTAGGCAAGTGTCAGCCTGGAACCTTTTAGGTAGGCTATTAGGCAAGTATCAGCCTGGGGCCTCTTAGGTAGGCTATTAGGCAAGTGTCAGCCAGGGGCCTCTTAGGTAGGCTATTAGGCAAGTATCAGACTAGGGCCTCTTAGGTAGGCTATTAGGCAAGTGTCAGCCTGGGGTCTCTTAGGTAGGCTATTATGCAAGTGTCAGCCTATGTCTTCTTAAGTAGGCTATTAGGCAAGTGTCAGCCTGAGGCCTCTTCAGTAGGCTTTTAGGCAAGTGTCAGCCTAGGGCATCTTAGGTAGGCTATTAGGCAAGAGTCAACCTAGGGAATTTTAGGTAGACTATTAGGCAAGCATTAGCCTAGGGACATTTAGGTAGGCTATAAGGCAAGTGTCAGCCTGGTAGGCTATTAGGCAGGTTTCGGCCTAGGGCCTCTTGATCCGATTGAAGTTTATACCTCATCTGCAGTTTGTTTGACCCAATCAAACAAGCAGGAGCTGTTCTAGATATGAAAATTCAGGGAAAATCCTACCTCTATTACAGAAAAGGGGGAAATTTTCTGAATAAAGGAGGTGTCTATTAAAGACAAAAAGGTAGGTCTTGAAAATATGTGTGATTTTTGGGTGATTTTTGGGGCTTGAAATTTGATAACATGTCCTGCAGTTGCACATCATATAATAAACATTGCACAATATTAACTTGCTTTTAAAAAAGAATGTGTTTTATGTAGTAGAATTTGACAAATGCATGTTAACTATTTAACCTTTTTTATCATTGACTTATTTTATATAACACCTTTTAAATAATATTAACATTTTTTCTTGTATTGTTTAGGAGTAAACATTTATGATTATTTGGAAGAATTTATCTTCTGATAGATTGTAAAATTTGTATATGCATTCCAGGAGGCATTGTCTATTAATATGACATCCATCTGTCAGTTTATATATGACTTTCAAAAAGCATCCATCCATCCATCTTTATATGCCTTCTAAAAGGATTTGTCTGTAATATGATATCTGTCCATTCATCCATCTGTATATGCTTGCCAAAAGGCATTGGTAATGACATCCATCCATCAGCCTATATACCTGCCAAAAGGCATTGTTAATATGACATCCTTTCCTCCATCTGTCTGTATATGCCTGCCAAAAGGCAATGTTAATATGACATCCTTTCCTCCATCTGTCTGTATATGCCTGCCAAAAGGCATTGTTAATATGACATCCTTTCCTCCATCTGTCTGTATATACCTGGCAAAAGGCATTGTTAATATGACATCCTTTCCTCCATCTGTCTGTATATACCTGCCAAAAGGCAATGTTAATATGACATCCTTTCTTCCATCTGTCTGTATATACCTGCCAAAAGGCATTGTTAATATGACATCCTTTCCTCCATCTGTCTGTATATGCCTGCCAAAAGGCATTGTTAATATGACATCCTTTCCTCCATCTGTCTGTATATGCCTGCCAAAAGGCAATGTTAATATGACATCCTTTCCTCCATCTGTCTGTATATACCTGCCAAAAAGCATTGTTAATATGACATCCTTTCCTCCATCTGTCTGTATATGCCTGCCAAAAGGCAATGTTAATATGACATCCTTTCCTCCATCTGTCTGTATATGCCTGCCAAAAGGCAATGTTAATATGACATCCTTTCCTCCATCTGTCTGTATATGCCTGCCAAAAGGCAATGTTAATATGACATCCTTTCCTCCATCTGTCTGTATATGCCTGCCAAAAGGCATTGTTAATATGACATCCTTTCCTCCATCTGTCTGTATATGCCTGCCAAAAGGCATTGTTAATATGACATCCTTTCCTCCATCTGTCTGTATATGCCTGCCAAAAGGCATTGTTAATATGACATCCTTTCCTCCATCTGTCTGTATATGCCTGCCAAAAGGCAATGTTAATATGACATCCTTTCCTCCATCTGTCTGTATATGCCTGCCAAAAGGCAATGTTAATATGACATCCTTTCCTCCATCTGTCTGTATATGCCTGCCAAAAGGCATTGTTAATATGACATCCTTTCCTCCATCTGGCTGTATATGCCTGCCAAAAGGCAATGTTAATATGACATCCTTTCCTCCATCTGTCTGTATATGCCTGCCAAAAGGCATTGTTAATATGACATCCTTTCCTCCATCTGTCTGTATATGCCTGCCAAAAGGCATTGTTAATATGACATCCTTTCCTCCATCTGTCTGTATATGCCTGCCAAAAGGCATTGTTAATATGACATCCTTTCCTCCATCTGTCTGTATATGCCTGCCAAAAGGCATTGTTAATATGACATCCTTTCCTCCATCTGTCTGTATATGCCTGCCAAAAGGCATTGTTAATATGACATTCATCCATTTCATATTCAGCCATATCTGGACTGTTGTAATGTAATTTGGGGTAATAACTCTAATTTAAACATAACAATACTTTTAAGACTCTAAAAGAAGGCTTGTTATTTAATTCCAGATCAATGTATAGACAATTTCCAGGATGCAATGAATAATATAAAGGTTTTAACAATACGTGAAAGAACATTTCTTAGAAAGGCCATATTGATGTACATAGTACCCAGAAAAGCCATTCCTGTCTATTTAAACAATATATTTCACCAATGAGATGCTGATGTTACTCCAAATTTCAGGTCCATAAGAAGTAAAAATTACATTATACCAAGGCCAAAGAAGGAATTGTTCAAAGAAAGTTTTCAGTATACTGGTCCACTGGTATGGAACAACATTCCCAGTGACATAAGGCAGACTTTTAGCATTTCTTTTCATAATCAGTGTTTTAAATGGATGAAATTTTTAAAAACTTGAACAGTTCTAGTACAATTAATACCACCTGCTTTTCTGTAATTTTGCATCATTTTCACAGTTGAATTTTTCAATGCAGGATGATCTTTTATATTTTATATATGTTTTTGTTTTAACAGATGCCTGTGCGTGTGTTCCAAAATTGATATTTTGATTTTTAAACTCACTTAAATATTAAGTGACACACCTGAGATTTTACATCATGTTGTATACTGTATATACTGTACATAACAGATAGAAGGCCTCAAGGAAAATCAGTTCTGTAACTAATTGAGTTGCCTTATCTAAATAAAGTCTTTATTATTATTATTATTATTATTATTATTATTATTATTATTATTATTATTATTATTATTATTATTATTATTATTATTATTATTATTATTCATCCATCCATCTGTATATACCTGCCAAAAGGCAATAATAAGACATCCATCCATCCAAAAGGCCAAAAGGCATCACCTATTAATGAGATACAACTATTATCCATCTGTATATGCCTGCCAAAAGGCATTGTTAATATGACATCCATCTATCCATCTGTAATTGCCTGCCAAAGTACATGTCTATTAATATGACATCCATCCATCCATCTGTATATGCCTGCCAGAATGTGTCATCTATTAATATGACATTCATACATCCAACTTTATATGACTGCCAGAATGTATCATCTATTAATATGACATCCATACATCCATCTTTATATGCCTGCCAGAATGCATCATCTATTAATATGACATCCATACATCCAACTTTATATGACTGTCAGAATGTATCATCTATTAATATGACATCCATACATCCATCTGTATATGCCTGCCAGAATGCATCATCTATTAATATGACATCCATACATCCAACTTTATATGACTGCCAGAATGTGTCATCTATTAATATGACATCCATCCATCTGTATATGCCTGCCAGAATGCATCATCTATAAATATGACATCCATCCATCCATCTTTATATGCCTGCCAGAATGTGTCATCTATTAATATGACATCCATACATCCATCTTTATATGCCTGCCAGAATGCATCATCTATTAATATGACATCCATACATCCAACTTTATATGACTGTCAGAATGTATCATCTATTAATATGACATCCATACATCCATCTGTATATGCCTGCCAGAATGCATCATCTATTAATATGACATCCATACATCCAACTTTATATGACTGCCAGAATGTGTCATCTATTAATATGACATCCATCCATCTGTATATGCCTGCCAGAATGCATCATCTATTAATATGACATCCATACATCCAACTTTATATGACTGCCAGAATGTGTCATCTATTAATATGACATCCATCCATCTGTATATGCCTGCCAGAATGCATCATCTATAAATATGACATCCATCCATCCATCTTTATATGCCTGCCAGAATGTGTCATCTATTAATATGACATCCATCCATCCATCTTTATATGCCTGCCAGAATGTGTCATCTATTAATATGACATCCATCCATCTGTATATGCCTGCCATAATGTGTCATCTAGTAATATGACATCCATCCATCTGTATATGCCTGCCATAATGTGTCATCTAGTAATATGACATCCATACATCCATCTGTATATGCCTGCCAAAAGGCATCACCTATTAATGAGATACATCTATTATCAATCTGTATATGCCTGCCAAAAGGCATTGTTAATATGACATCCATCTATCCATTTGTATTTATCTGCCAAAATGCATCATCAATTAATATGACATCTATCCATCTGTATATGCCTGCCAGAATTCGTCATCTATTAATATGACATCCATACATCCATCTGTATATGCCTGCCAAAAAGCATCTATTAATATGACATCTATCTATCCATCTTTATATGCCTGCCAGAATGCATCATCTATTAATATGATATCCATCCATCCATTTTTTTATGCCTGCCAGAATGTGTCATCTATTAATATGACATCCATACATCCATCTTTATATGCCTGCCAGAATGCTCATCTATTAATATGACATCCACACATCCATCTGTATATGCCTGCCAGAATGCTCATCTATTAATATGACATCCACACATCCATCTGTATATGCCTGCCAAAAGGCATCACTTATTAATTAATGAGATACATCTATTATCCATCTGTATATGCCTGCCAGTTTTGTTACAACAGTCCATTGATAAGGTGCAAATTTATCATTTTATTATTTGCCTCATGTATTGGTTAAGTAGTATTTGATTCAGTGTATCTTCATATTTAAAAAAAATATGTGAAAACAACCATGAAATGGCAGTGTCTGCCATTACAGGTTCACTAATGGTTTCAGACTGATTTTATAAAGAAAATAATGCAAACATGTTCATTAAAATCATCATTATAAAAATTAAATAAGAAAGTACTTTTTTACAGATTATATTCATACATCACAAGTTACTATTTACATATTGATGTTTACATATTGAAACAGAAGTTGACATGCTTTAATCATGAATTGGTAAACCTGGCTTGCGGAAAACTTGCATGGCAAAGGGTTAGTAGTCAGTTAGCAAATCAAAACACAAGTTTGTTGGCGCAAATTTGTATCAGCACTGTATACAGTACATTTTTGCTTTGGATTACAAAACTAGACTGAATTTCTGGCTACTGCGAGAGAGCATCATTGGATTACAACATTACACTGAATTTCTGGCTACTGCGAGGGAGCATCTTTGGATTACAACACTACACTGAATTTCTGGCAACAGTGAGGGAGCATCTTTGGATTACAACACTACACTGAATTTCTGGCTACAGCAAGAGAGCATCTTTGGATTACAACACTACACTGAATTTCTGGCTACTGCGAGGGAGCATCTTTGGATTACAACACTACACTGAATTTCTGGCTACAGCTAGAGAGCATCTTTGGATTACAACACTACACTGAATTTCTGGCAACAGCTAGAGAGCATCTTTGGATTACAACACTACACTGAATTTCTGGCTACAGCAAGAGAGCATCTTTGGATTACAACACTACACTGAATTTCTGGCTACTGCGAGGGAGCATCTTTGGATTACAACACTACACTGAATTTCTGGCTACTGCGAGGGAGCATCTTTGGATTACAACACTACACTGAATTTCTGGCAACAGTGAGGGAGCATCTTTGGATTACAACACTACACTGAATTTCTGGCTACAGCAAGAGAGCATCTTTGGATTACAACACTACACTGAATTTCTGGCTACTGCGAGGGAGCATCTTTGGATTACAACACTACACTGAATTTCTGGCTACAGCTAGAGAGCATCTTTGGATTACAACACTACACTGAATTTCTGGCAACAGCTAGAGAGCATCTTTGGATTACAACACTACACTGAATTTCTGTCTACAGCAAGAGAGCATCTTTGTATTACAACACTACACTGAATTTCTGGCTACAGCTAGAGAGCATCTTTGGATTACAACACTACACTGAATTTCTGGCAAATGCTAGAGAGCATCTTTGTATTACAACACTACACTGAATTTCTGGCTACTGCGAGGGAGCATCTATGGATTACAACACTACACTGAATTTCTGGCTATAGCGAGGGAGCATCTTTGGATTACAACACTACACTGAATTTCTGGCTACAGCGAGAGAGCATCTTTGGATTACAACACTACACTGAATTTCTGGCTACTGCAAGGGAGCATCTTTGGATTACAACACTACACTGAATTTCTGACTACAGCGAGGGAGCATCTTTGGATTACAACACTACACTGAATTTCTGGCTACAGCTAGAGAGCATCTTTGGATTACAACACTACACTGAATTTCTGGCTACAGCTAGAGAGCATCTTTGGATTACAACACTACACTGAATTTCTGGCTACTGCGAGGGAGCATCTTTGGATTACAACACTACACTGAATTTCTGGCTACAGCAAGAGAGCATCTTTGGATTACAACACTACACTGAATTTCTGGCTACAGCGAGAGAGCATCTTTGGATTACAACATTACACTGAATTTCATGCTACTGTGAGAGAGCATCTTTGGATTGCAACACTACACTGAATTTCTGGCAACAGCGAGGGAGCATCTTTGGATTACAACACTACACTGAATTTCTGGCTACAGCAAGAGAGCATCTTTGGATTACAACACTACACTGAATTTCTGGCTATAGCGAGAGAGCATTTTTGGATTACAACACTACACTGAATTTCTGGCTATAGCGAGGGAGCATTTTTGGATTACAACACTACACTGAATTTCTGGCTACAGTGAGGGAGCATCTTAAATGTCATAAACTACTATCCCCATTATACATCAAAATAAGTCACATGTGAAGATAGCATATTTAGGAGACTTTGTTGCTCATATGGCGTGGTCCCTGGTTATGCTCACCAAACTTTTTGACTGGCTTTTACTTTGTAGTAAGAAAGAAATCCATCTACTTGGGTGTCAAAATATCAAAGTATGGGTCATTTAATGAAGAAAAGTGGTTTAAGAATCTTTAAGAATGATGTACACTGTAAAGAAAAACATTTTGATTTTGGAGTCAAATTGTCAAATTTCAGGGTCATTGAGAAGATTGATAAATTACAATTTGCTTAAATACAACAATTTTAAGTGTTTCACTCATATGTCACTCATATACCATCAACAATGTTTGTGGATGGCTTACTAATTTTTGGGTCAAAAGGTCAAAACTCAAGGTCATTGTTAGTCCCTCCCCCTCTAAATATTGGATGGTTTTGTTGTTCTTGTTATGGGTTTAATTCCATTTTCTCAGTATATGATAGGCCATACATGGCAGCTAGTATCAGTACATTCTTCATCCATCCCTATGACATAACTCAGTGCCACATAAAATAACAGAACTACCCAACACATGAAATTGGGCCTTTTAAAGGTTTCTGTCTACCAATTTCAGTTATGAACAATGTGTAGAAGCCTGTTTAGACCAGATTTCAGTTGGATATTCACATTAGCAGTATGTTTTTAATCAGTATGACTTTAGAGCTCTTTGGCTTACTGGTTTTTAAGATGAAGTATCACACACTGGTAGGATACATTACAGAATATGACAAGCATAACACCTTGGTTAATATAAAACACTGGATATAATAATTGTAACACCTTGTAGTATACATTACTGAATATAACAAGTATCACACACTGGTAGGATACATTACTGGATATGACAAGCATAACACCTTGGTTAATATAAAACACTCGATATAATAATTGTAACACCTTGTAGTATACATTACTGAATATAACAAGTATCACACACTGGTAGGATACATTACTTGATATGACAGGCATAACACCTTGGTTAATATAAAACACTTGATATAATAATTGTAACACCTTGTAGTATAAATTACTGAATATAACAAGTATCACACACTGGTAGATTACATTATTGGATATATGAAGCTTGACACTTTGGTAGTATACATTACTGGATATAACAAATATGACACATGGGTAGTATATAATAATTGATATATCAGGTATAACACTTTGGTATTATACATTATTTAATAAAACAAGTATCACACACACCTTAGTAATATACATTAATGGCTATAACAAGTATCACATGCCTTGGTGGTATGCATTACAGCATACAACAAGTATCACACACCTTGGTAATATACATTACTGGATCAAACAAGTATCTCACACCTTGGTAATATACATTGCTGGATGGAACATATATCATTACTGGATACAAAAAGTATCACATACCTTGGTGATATACATTACAGCATACAAAAAGTATCACATACGTTGGTGATATACATTATTGGATATAAAAGTATCACATACCTTGGTGATATACATTACTGGATATAACAATTATATTCCTTGCATTACTGGATATAATGATCATCAAAAATCTTTTATAGTATACAGTACTAAATATAACAAGTACTGTAAATTGAGTTATTTTTCCCAGAACAGTATTTCAGTAAGGACAATTGCATTTCTTTCAACAGGGACCAGCATCCACAGATTGACAGATATTAACCAGACAGCCAATGATGGGTTACCAAAAACATTTGCAGAGAAAACTGCTATGGTTCGATCTGCTCGTCAGCTTCTGTCTGCCATAACACGGGTGTTACTTATTGCTGACAAAGTTATTGTTAAACAGATTCTTAATTCCAAAGAAAAGGTAATTGACTTTTTTTACCATGTATTTCTGATCTTCTCATGACTTCATAGATGACAGAAACACTTTAATCATCAAAGAGAATAACTCAACAGATGTGTGAATCCTAAAACTCTGTCATAACATTGTTGAACCAATTTCCTGTAAACATACAGTTTTATAGACAGTAATTTAATATTAATCCTAGTGTTACATATACTTTAGTCAACACTTCTTTCAGTAACAGAAACTTGACATTGGGAGACATGTATCAACAATAGAGATAATCTGATTACTTACCTTACATTACAGTATGAATTAATTATTGGTTCTGGATACATTTGAAAAAAAAAGTTTCTTGTGAGGGGAACATTTTACATTTTTGTACTCATATGCTGGCCGCTGGTTGTGGTAGCTGGTCAGGGGTGATATCAAGAGGGGGATTACTGTACACCTGTTGAGATCAAACTTGCAGTGTGGATGCAGCTCATAATGAAGGTGCATCATATGCCTTGTCCATTCTGTTATAGAACTTCAAGTAATAAATGTTCATCAGGACTGATATATATATATATATATATATATATATATATATATATATATAATTTGGTCAGTCAGAATATTTTAAAGTTAGATTTATAGATGAGTATATGATATGGGAGAGAAAGCTAGATAATTGCGAACATCTTTCCAGGCTTTATTAAGATTTGTGCTTCGTTGCCAATTACAATACCATATCATTAGTTGAGATCAAATTACTGCTGTGGTCGAATCTTGGTATAAAGATCAGTCTATCACTTAAAACTTGGTCGGTGTGGTCTCCTTTCCAAGTGTTATGTACAATTACTGAAAAATTAAATCAGATTTTTAAAAATAATATAAAATCATCTAGGTGACCTTTATCAGCTGGTGATCCTTAGAACTGTAAGGTGCCATTAATTTTCATCCAACATATATACTTACTTATAGTCAAATTCAGCTGCAAACTGTATAGACCTGGATCTGCCAGACCATTATGGAGTGGCAGATCAGGGTCTATACTGTTTGTCATTGGACTTTGAAGCAAATATATAGGTATATACATAAGCATATATTATTTTAGGGTGTCATATTAGTGGGTTTAATTGTACTAACTGATGTGACAGAAGCAGGTAGGTGGTATGGCTGTTGTGTAAGCTTTTGTATACTAACAATTCCAGTTTATCTCAACATTTATAATTTCTGTCTATTTCTGTGGTATAGGTGTTGTCTAGTCTAACAGAGCTGGAGTCTGTTGACAGTTTTGCTGATTTTGTACGGGCCTTCAGTCAGTTCGGTAACTATATGGTGGAACTAGCTCACCTTACTGGGGACAGGCAAAATGTAAGTAAAGTGGTGTATATCGTATACACAGAATCATGCAAAGACATACCACACACAAATGCAAACAAAAGCAAACTCTCATAAGTCAAATTTAATAAAGATGGAATCCATAAATAATTTTGCTTACTTTGTTCTGTGATGGATTTTAGCCACTTTGGTTATCTCACTGGATGGATAGATAGGTTGATAGATGGATGACAGATGTCATGCATTATTTAGTCTAACAGAAGTGACTCTTGGACAGAGTTTGATGTCTTCATACAAGCATTCAGTCATTTTGTTTATATTTTTCATGACCATGTGATGTTAGCTTAAGTGTTTATTGCAGACCCTATATACATCATAACTAATCATTATGCAAGGATTTTGTGTACAAGTTGTCATTATTTTTATGACCACTAAGTGTTTCACATGGATCTATGTAAAGTTAAACCCATATGAATATCATTAAAATTCAGATTCTCTAGTGGTCATTAAATAATAAAAATCAATATAAAATCTTTATATTGATACATTGATATTTCTTAATGTTTAATTAAAATATAGCTTTAGTAATTCATTTATGTAATTGTGGTATTTTATCATGATGCACACCATCACTGAGATACCATGTCATGATGCACACCATCACTGTGATGCCATGTCATGATGCACACCATCACTGCGATGCCATGTCATGATGCACACCATCACTGCGATACCATATATTGATGCACACCATCACTGTGATACCATGTCATGATGCACACCATCACTGTGATACCATGTCATAATGCACACCATCACTGCGATACCATGTCATAATGCACACCATCACTGTGATACCATGTCATAATGCACACCATCACTGCAATACCATGACATGATGCACACCATCACTGCGATACCATGTCATGATGCACACCATCACTGTGATACCATGTCATGATGCACACCATCACTGTGATACCATGTCATAATGCACACCATCACTGCGATACCATATATTGATGCACACCATCACTGATACCATGTCATGATGCACACCATCACTGTGATACCATGTCATGATGCACAACATCACTGCGTAACCATGACATGATGCACACCATCACTGCAATACCATGTCATGATGCACACCATCACTGCGATACCATGTCATAATGCACACCATCACTGCGATACCATGACACGATGCACACCATCACTGATACCATGTCATGATGCACACCATCACTGTGATACCATGTCATAATGCACACCATCACTGTGATATCATGTCATAATGCACACCATCACTGTGATACCATGTCATGATGCACACCATCACTGATACCATGTCATGATGCACACCATCACTGTGATACCATGTCATAATGCACACCATCACTGCGATACCATGACATGATGCACACCATCACTGCGATACCATGTCATGATGCATACCATCACTGCGATACCATGTCATGATGCACACCATCACTGATACCATGTCATGATGCACACCATCACTGTGATACCATGTCATGATGCACACCATCACTGCAATACCATGTCATTTATGCACACCATCACTGTGATACCATGTCAGTGTATCACTGTGATACCATGTCATGATGCACACCATCACTGTGATACCATGTCAGTGTATTACTGTGATACCATGTCATGATGCACACCATCACTATGATACCATGTCGTGATGCACACCATCACTGTGATACCATGTCATAATGCACACCATCACTGTGATACCATGTCATAATGCACACCATCACTGCGATACCATGTCATGATGCACACCATCACTGCGATACCATGACATGATGCACACCATCACTGCAATACCATGTCATGATGCACACCATCACTGCGATACCATGTCATGATGCACACCATCACTGTGATACCATGTCATGATGCATGCCATCACTGCGATACCATGTCATGATGCACACCATCACTGCGATACCATGTCATGATGCACAACATCACTGTGTGACCATGTCATGATGCACAGCATCACTGCGATATCATATCATGATGCACACCATCACTGCAATACCTTGTCATGATGCACACCATCACTGCGATTCCATGTCATTTATGCACACCATCACTGCGATACCATGTCATGATGCACACCATCACTGCGATACCATGACATGATGCACACCATCACTGCAATACCATGTCATGATGCACACCATCACTGCGATACCATGTCATTTATGCACACCATCACTGCGATACCATGTCATGATGCACACCATCACTGCGATACCATGTCATAATGCACACCATCACTGTGATACCATGTCATTGTATCATGAAGACTAAAAGTGTTGCAACCAAAATTGGAATCTTGAATTTTATTTGGTTTTATGACTCCTAATAAATTTATATGAAACTTATTTTTGCATCTGTCTTCCATCCTTAGTCCTGAAGTTAGAGCTTGGATTGATTACATTGACTTAATGAAGGAATCACAGAGATCTCTTGAATTCATTAAGTTTAGTTGGACATTTATACTCAGGATATCTATTGGCTGTACAATAAGATTTCAGTCTGTGCCAACATGCAACAGTATTATTTAAAATTCTGCTTAACTTTATTTGCATTTGCCATAATGGTAAAACACTGCTCTTGTGCAAAAGGGACATAACTCTTGCATCTCATTTGAAATGTTTCAACTGGTCTGTTGTAGTTGCAGTGTATTTTTCAGGATTTGAAGAGTGACAAACACAGAGCTCAGATGGGTTCAGCAAGGGCAGTATTGGAGAAGTCCACCATGATGCTTCTACCTTCATGTAAGGTAATAGTTATCCAAACATTTTATGTGACATATAATGGACCCCAGCGTCCAAACACTTGCAGTGACTAGATGTGGAACATGTGATTGGAATTAGTCTGGAGGGCAGGCACACATGAATAGCATTTTATTCCAGGCTCATTTATCACTAACATGGACCATATTTTAAAAAAAATACTAATTGGGTACTGACACTGATCTTTTTCTTTATAGAACAAGTCTACAATGAGCTCAGTATCACGCAAGTTTTCTACATGTATGGGCAGATTGTTCAGTAATATTAGACTCTTTGCCAGGAGTACTTTCAACCATGGTCAAAGAATATTACTAAATTATGTTTGCCATAGAGAATTTCTAATATGCTTCTGAGATTTTGAATAACTGCTCTAGACAATTTATCAGGAGGTATATTCAGGTATACCCACTGGCATACCTGACCTCAGTATATATGGAAGATATCATATAGTAGCCCACTGGCATACATGACCTCAGTATATATGGAAGATATCATATAGTAGCCCACTGGCATACCTGACCTCAGTATATATGGTGGTCCAGTTGCAGTATTTCAGCTGCCTCAGGCACAAGATTTAGCAACCCTGATGCAAGAAAGTATTGTTTATTTAACTCATGTGCTAAGTCTGTGGTACTAAATCAGAGCTGTTTGTATTGGCCATAAAATTGAAATAGGATATCAGCTTAGTAGTCAGACATACTGCAGTCTGTCTTAAGCTGCTTAGAGTATTAGCAGTATTCATCCTGTTTTTGTCTTGTGCTTAAGTAATCCAGATATACTTATCAATTTTTAGGTTACATGGGTTTCATCTTGTTATTCACACTAAGGTGTGAACAGCCATCTAAAGTCACATTGAGTTTAATGCTGTATGAAATTTACCTAATATAATTTAAGCCCTTGGTAATTACACTCACTAGGTCCCAGAATATATCATGTTAATCCTTGTTAATTACACAGACAAGGCTCCTGACTTAAATTAAGCCTTGGTAATTACACACTAGGCCCTTGACATTATCTTAACCATTGGTAATTGTAAACACTGGGCCCCTGACGTTTATATTAACTGCTGGTAATTACATACACCAGGCACCTGACTGCTATATTAAGCCTTGGTAATTACACACTAGGCCCTTGACTTTATCTTAACCATTGGTAATTGTAAACACTGGGCCCCTGACTTTTATATTAGCTGTTGGTAATTACATACACTAGGCACCTGACTGTTATATTAAACCTTGGTAATTACACTCATTAGGCCCCTGATAATTAAACAAACTTTAGTCTGAATATACCTCCCTGTTTGTAACACTCCCATTTTCAATAACAGTAAACTTTAATGTGAGAAAAAGTGCACAGAACTTAGTCTCTTCATTCACTGATTTCCAACCTAAATATGACCACAGTTGCCCTAACACTGGCATTCTCAGTACCTTTCATGCTTCATGGTCTTTCCATACTAACACAGCACCATGTTGTTTACACTATGTGCATATTGATTTCCTCAGACAACATTGTGACATAGTTCATCCTATTCAGTAACTGCCAGATGAATTCATAAATTACCATAAGGTTGACTGCTTATAGTTATAACCCTTTGCACATAGAAATTATTCAACTTGTTGTTGTTGTTGTTGGGCTTAACGCCATTTTTCAGCACATGATAGGCTATTTATGGCAGCCAGTATTAATGGTGGAGGAAGAAACCGGGAAATCACCGGAAAGAACCACCGACCCACGAGAAGCTACTGGCAAGCTTTCTGACATATCCACATTCCACGAATCCTAGACTCAAACACAAGCAGACAGAGGTGAGATGGCAGTGGTCTGTAATGGACATCACTTTAGACCACTCGGCCAGGCCACTCGGGGACCCTTAAACTTGTTAAATCCACTTGAAAGGCAAATTTGTAGCTGTCATTCTTTTCCTTTACTTGATTTGACATTGTAAATATCGGAAGTAGACCTCATATTTTTCTTTTATGTACATATATGTGTAGTCATGCATACACTCCTTTGCTGAAAATGGACTTGTCCAGGAAATGGAAATGCTGGTGAACAGGGTCTAACAGTACACTGAAAACTTCCATTTGGAATGAAATATGCAGAAGATAATAATGTTAGGGGCCCACCTGGGCATAATCAAGTTTAAAATTATAAACCAATAAATGAACTAAATTCTGTGCATCTTTTATCTTATTTGTGCAATTTTTTAGATCATTGGGGGTTGGGGGCACAAACAAACAGAGGTGTATTCAGACTGTAGACCCTTTGACTGTTATATTGACTCCTGATAACTACACACACTAGGCCTCTGATTGCGTTATATTAATTAGAAAATATTGACCTTTAGCATGACCTTTATCATTGAAATCAAGACCTGTGCACTAAGAAAATATTATCAGTATGTGTTATTGCTCAATTCATATTTTCCGCAAAAACTTTATATATTGATAGTTAATACAAAATATTTTTTTGTTGAATTTATTTTATTCCAGAATTAACACAGTTTATTCTTTGATGGTTACCTACTGTAAATTACAATGGTATTAACCCGCAAACAACAACAGCAATGCACGTCGTTATTTCATTACGCTGTCAAAGACATTTTGTATGATCTATAAATCAGGCAATAAGTGTTGTATCTTCTATTAATTCCAATAATACACATCAGGGTTGATGTTAATTCCAATAATACACATCAGGGTTGATGTTAATTCCAATAATACACATCAGGGTTGATGTTAATTCCAATAATACACATCAGGGTTGATGTTAATTCCAATAATACACATCAGGGTTGATGTTAATTCCAATAATACACATCAGGGTTGATGTTAATTCCAATAATACACATCAGGGTTGATGTTAATTCCAATAATACACATCAGGGTTGATGTTAATTCCAATAATACACATCAGGGTTGATGTTAATTCCAACAATACACATCAGGGTTGATGTTTGGATGAAAGTTGATAAGGCAAAATTACCATTTCAGTTTGATAAATTGATAAACACAAGTTGACTTGTCAGCTACCTTCTTGATTTTTAGTTCTTTTTAGCTAGTAAGACTAGTAAGAGCAGGGGAGTCATAAGGATTGGTCATAATGGTGTCTGCTTTAGGGAGGGGGGCATTTCATGGAGTTGTTGGTATTGTTTTTTATGGAGTGGGGGTGCTGACTTGTGACAGCAATTACTAAGAGATCACTGCTATAATCACTTACATGAATTAAAGGATAATTTTTTTATAGCTAGGCACTCTTTTATTGAGTTAAGCATGTGTCATATTTATCTGTAAATATATTATGCACTGTTGTGAAACAAGTCCAAAAATGTTTTATTTGTTTCGTGCCATTTTTGAATAATATTGCTATATGAACACTGTATATTATTTTATGGATCTGAAATCACTGCAATGGAATCAGTACATTGTATTGCTGTTCACTATGTGCAACCTGTTCAGCTAATCATAATTCACTATACATTGTATATTTGTCCCTTGTGTGTGACTTGTTCAGCCAATCAAAATTCACAATAAATTGTACTCTATTCAGTGTGTGCTACCTGTTCAGTCAGTCAGAATTCAAAATTTTGCTGTTCAGTGTGTATGAACTTTTCAGCTTGTCAGAATTCAGTCAATTATTATGGATGTAATAAATGTGGAATATATATATTTGGTTTCTTTAAATACTAGAATTAATTTTGGTTGAGGGTTAGAAAGTATTAAGTTAGCAAGGTTTGCCAGTCTGTCTTGACATTTTTTGCCCTGAGATTTATTAACCTTAATATACTGTTATTAAAAAAATACTAATATTTGTTTTTAAACAAATACTAATATAATCATCTTTGTTCCAAGCAAGTTTCAGGTTATAATACTTGCATACTGGAACAAGGGGCCATGGAGAAATAACTTATTTACTGATTTTATTATGGGGGGACAACTTTTTTTGGGGGGGTTGACTAATCAGTAAGTATAAATGGTAATTATAGGCCACACTTGCTTTAGAATTCTGGCTTTGGTTTTATCATCAGTGTGGATTGCATGTGACTGTACTGCTGAGAATGGTGAAACAGTCCACTGCCATGAGGATTTGTCTATTTACTGTGATGGTATATTCTGTGTAAGGCTTGCCAATTCCATTTTCTTGATACTGGTTGTGAGATCAAAATTTCTCAAGATGAAGAGAAATGGTCCTTACTGTGTTGCATGTCATACTCAGATTTGGTAATCAAAGAACAATTATCAGAAAATAAGAGGTCATGATTAGCAACTTCCTGTAACTTCATCTTTGCCTGTATTCTCTTCATATTGAAGAGCTAGC
The DNA here is from genome assembly GCA_016746295.1 of Potamilus streckersoni. NCBI lineage: Eukaryota > Metazoa > Mollusca > Bivalvia > Unionida > Unionidae > Potamilus > Potamilus streckersoni. The sequence goes on from JAEAOA010002171.1 coordinate 2,370,266, forward strand.
TGTTAGTCAGTCTGGTATTTTAATGTTGATCCCAGTGTTATAGTCAAGAAACATGGGGCCAATACACAGTCCAGTACAATACAGGTATTTGCCTTCTGTGTAAATTGTATATGTTAAAGGTTTTATTTTCACTCAATTTTAGGTTGGTTATTATACAGTCAAACCCTCTTATCTCGACCTCGGTTATTTTGACAACCCAGATATGTTGATCGTTTTGGTCCGGTCCTGATAAAAATCCTTTTTTGTTATGCTATTTTTTGCCTGCTTATCTCGACCTCTGTTAAGTCAATAACCCGGTTATATCAGGCATAAGTTTCCGTCCGAAGTGTCATGTGTTGATGAAATGTAACCTTTAACGTCAATTTCATAGAAATTGTACAAGAAATGGTTAGCAAAAGTGATCGATTTTCACTCACAATTTTGGTGAATTACAGCGGTAGTCACATGTTTATTTAGCATTCATTCTATTTTTGGTTCCTAGGAGTAGCTTAATCAATTAGGTTATTAAGAATATATCATGTTCACTACACAAAATATTCAAGGGTTTACAAAGACATGTTCAGAAATACATGTATAAAAGAAACAACTATCAAGGAGATACAAGTAATTAAATTAATAATCAATGTACAGGCAGAAAATTGTTGATCACCTGAATATGCAAAAGTCATGAGATTGTTCCATATGCACATAATATCATGACGATTTTTTTTATAGCATTTTATGACAAATAGTTAAATACTTCAGCAATATCTAGGAATTATAAACATTATGATCTGCACTGCACTATATTTTTTAGCAAATATGAAAATATCAGTCTGCTTTTGTTTAAACTGATGCTGATTTGTAACGAACAGTTCAAAAGCACTTATGGGGCCCAGAGTGGCCGAGTGGTCTAAAGCGATCTCTGTTACAGATCACTGCCATCTCACCTCTGTCTTCGTGGGTTTGAGTCTAAGATTCAGCCAATGTGCATATGTGAGAAAGCTTGCCAGTAGCTTCTCGTGGGTCGGTGGTTCTTTTCGTGGATTTCCTGGTTTCTTCCTCCACCATTAATAGGGATCACTGCCATCTCACCTCTCTCTGTGTGGGTTTGAGTGTAGGATTTGTGAGAAAGTTTGCCAATAGTTTTTCATGGGTCGGTGGTTCTTTCTGGGGATTTCCCTGTTTCTTCCTCCACCATAAATATATGCGCCATGTATAGCTATCGTGTGCTAAAAAATGGCATTAAACCTTACAACAACAACAACAACAACAACAGAAAATAAACTAGAAATTTTTTACTAGGCAGAATATCACCCTATATATGTACTTGTATATATGCCTGGGAATGGATAATATCGGACACTTGGCTTCCATATAATGGCAGTCAAGGGTCCATAATTTAGTTTTCAGGTTTGAGCTCTTCTTAATTTTGTTTTGTTTTCTTATTTGTAATATCTCTTCTTTTGGTCTGGCAGAAAGATTGGCTTCTATTGTCTTAATTTATTTTCAAAATCCTGTAAATACCTGTAAAAGTCTACCACAGTTGGCTGGACCCTCCCCACCCCCAAAGAATCCAAAGTCAGTTTCCAGGGCTTTTTTGCTTTGCAATAAAATAACATTTGTATCTGATATCCTGCTAGTGAGTTCATATCCTGCTGGTGAGTTCAAAGAATGAGTTTACTGCTAGTTGCAGGATATGTTTATTTACTACTTGGGCATCTATTTGTTTGTCATCTGGAATTATAATTGTTACAAACTCACATGGATGCCTGCATGTTAAGTAGTATACTCAACATCCACTTGTTTTGATAATACTCTTTGTAACCCATGCTAGTGAAAGGATTGTCATTTGCACTCAGCTTGAATGTACATGTAGATGTATCTTCAAAAACATGTATTGATCTTTATTTGCAAGATACTGTCATATATTAACCTGGATATAATACAATCTTAGTTATTTTGCACCGAACACTGTGTTATATATGAATGGCGGGTGCTTGAAAGCATTCATTTGATATTTCTTTCTCACTCTCTCTCTCATTTGTGATTTTCTTGGATCCATTTCTTGGATCCATTTTTCAGTCATGATAACATATTCAAACTTCTGAGTACAGCCAAATATGATTAGTTTTTCAATGTGTCACATGTTATCTTGTATAAGTGATGAATGCACGCTATAGTATGAATGCATGCACTACATAGGATATAGGGAGTTCCTATATTTTTTCTTTAATAAATTGCTCACGATGATAAAAAAAGGAATAAATAATAACACCAGGTTAGTTTGTTTCATTTTATTATCAATTTAGCATTTTTGTATTTTATTGTAACATGTTATGGGATGGGATTCCAGTTAAACACGAGCAAGAGATGGGAGTAATGGTCAAGGACATCTTAAAAATTATGTTACTGGTTTTTATGAACCCTGATATCTTGGGACCCGGTTATGTTGACAATTTTTTTACACCCCTGACATAATCGAGATAACTGGGTTTGACTTTACCTGATAATAGTTAACTTTTTAGATATCATTCAATTTATGGTATTACAGTGTATTCGAAACAAAAATTGAAAATGCCCTTTGAAATGAAATCTTCACAAAAATCTCTATTTCTTTAATTAAAGATTCAAATGTTAATATAATGTGTCATGTGATATTTAAAGAGAAAAAGATTGGAAAACATAATTATTTTGAGCAATAAGTTTTTGTTAGTAGAAAAGGAGCTTCAACAGTAACAACTTTGCAGCAATGTTCTTACAGGTAAGTCTATGTAAAATTAGTATTGCTTCTACCCTCCAAACCATCCGTATTCTCATGACTTTTTATATAACCATTTCAGACATGTTTACGGCACCCAGATTGCGAATCAGCCAGGCAAAATAGACGTGGTTTGTTCATCCAAATGCGACAATCATTAGACCTTGTCCACCATGTTGTCACAGATGGATGCTACCAACCTGTTTCCAATGGCAATGGGTCACCTATGTTCAATGGGGATTCTGGGATAGTATTAGCACCTCATCACATGACCGCTAGTCGGGCTATTAAAGATTTTGATGTAAGTACATGATTGGTATAATTTGTATTAATACTGTTTTTAGAACTTGTACACCATGTTTTCACAGATGGTTCTTACAGCATGTTTTTAATGGCGGTTGTTCAGTTGTTATTTTTGGATAGCACCTCATAATATGAGACTGCCATTCAGGCTATTTTGAGTGCATGGCTTGTGTCTTTTGTTCTAAAGAGAGTAGAATTGTGTGCCATTTTGCCTTCACCTGCAAGTAATTTTCTTTGCACCACAAAGATTAGAATTTTTTATTTTTAAGTTTGCAAAAGCTGTTTTTTATATGGAAATGGCAATGTGAGAATTTGTAAACATTCTGATATATTTGCATGGACTTAAGATGCCAGTTGGAGAACTCCATTCTTCAGATGTAGAAGTTGTTTAATATATTCTCTTGAAATTTATGGAAACTTTGAGTTTTAAGTAGTTGCAGTGAAGAGGATGACAAAAAAGTAAACATCTAATTTCTTTGAACTGAACAAATGTTGAGATGCAGTTACAAATGCCTTAAATTGGGTGTAATCAGAAATAATAAAAGAATATTTCATATGCCATTGTAATAAGAAATGCATAAAACATTAGTTATACTCTTGTGCAATCAGAAATGCATAACAAGTGCTTTATATGTCCATGTAATCAGAAACACATTAAATGAGTGTTTTGTATGCCTATGTAATTTAGAAATGCATAAAAAGTGTTTTGTATGCCTGGGTAATCATCAGAAACACATTAAAAAGAGTGTTTTGTATGCCTGTGTAATCAGAAATGCATAAAAAGAGTGTTTTGTATGCCTGTGTAATCAGAAACATATTAAAAAGAGTGTTTTGTATGTCTGTGTAATCAGAAATGCATAAAAAGTGTGTTGTATGCCTGTGTAATCAGAAACACATTAAAAAGAGTGCCTGTGTAATCTGAAATGCATAAAAAGAGTGTTTTGTATGCCTGTGTAATCAGAAATGCATAAAAAGAATGTTTTGTATGCCTGTGTAATCAGAAATGCATAAAAAGAGTGTTTTGTATGCCTGTGTAATCAGAAATGCATAAAAGGAGTGTTTTGGATGCCTGTGTAATCAGAAATGCATAAAAGGAGTGTTTTGTACGTCTGTGTAATCATAAATGCATAAAAAGAGTGTTTTGTATGCCTGTGTAATCAGAAATGCATTAAAAGTAGTTTTATATGCTTGTGGTGGGATTATATTCTTTGTGAATTAGAGGTGGTGTATATTTGTTTATATGTCTAAAATGTATGCACCCTTCCTCCACAACCCACTCACACATCATTGTAGAATAACAAGGATGCCAATTTTAAGCTTGCATATTTTAGTAATGTGGGTGACAGGTTCTGGGGGGGGGGTGTGTGTGTGCATATTTAGATAAAACTGAAATAATGACCATACCAGAAAGGGGGTCAAGAATGGAAATATATTGTATATTGTGTCATCCATTTATGATTGGCAGTTCGATTTTACATTTCAAGTTTTGCAAAAATAATGTTTTATTAGTTTTGAAAAAAATTTAAATGTGAAGATTTAGAGCTATTTCTCATGAAGCAGCTTGATATCTGACATGTGACATAGTTATACCTATGTATATCTCTATAAACTCTTGAATTGTCATGTATATCTGTCAGATTTGACTTCATGACAATTAGTGGTACCAAATCTTCACATTTAGACTGATTTCCCCTCTCACAATTTGTTCAAATGCATAACCTGAAAGGCCCCTCTCACAATTTGATCAAATGCATAACCTGAAAGGCCCCTCTCTCAATTTGATCAAATGGATGACATGAAAGGCCCCTCTCTAAATTTGATCATGCGGATGACCTGAAAGGCCCCTCTCTCAATTTGATCAAATGCATAACCTGAAAGGCCCTTCTATCAATTTGATCAAATGCATAACCTGAAGGCCCCTCCCAATTTTATCAAATGCATATCCTGAATGCCCTCCCAATTTGATCATGTGCATAACCTGAAAGGCCCCTCTCTCAATTTGATCAAATGCATAACCTGAAAGGCCCTTCTCCCAATTTGATCAAATGCATATCCGAGGCCCCTATCCCAATTTGATCAAATCCATAACCTGAAAGGCCCCTCCCAATTTGATCAAATGCATAACATGAAAGGACCCTATCCCAATTTGATCAAATGGATGACCTGAAAGGCCCCTATCCCAATTTGATCAAATGCATAACCTGAAAGGCTGCTTTTTTAATTTGATCAAATGCATAACATGAAATTCCCCTTCCAATTTGATCAAATGCATATCCTGAAGGCCCCTTTCCCAATTTGTATACATGATAACTTGAAAAGCCCCTCTCATAAATTTGTTTTCATAAAAATATGTTTTGGAAGAGGGAGATTGGTAGCTGTGTAAGTGGATCAGGTAACATTCAGTATTTATGAATTTTACAGATATTTTTCATGAAAAAAATCTGATAAAAGAATGCAATATAAAATATTGATGAATAGAATCTGGTATAAAATGTCAAGTAATAAAACATTGATAAGTATATTTTGTAATAGAATGAAGAAGAAAATAATAATGGATATTTTAAGAAATAGACTGACATAAAATATAAACTATGGCATAAAATAAAGAATGTGACAAAATATCATGGAATAGAATGTGATATAAATATTGATGAATAGAATGTGACATAAATATTGATAAATAGAATGTATACCACACTTATATTGTAAAGTTTAGAGTGCAGCTTTCACAAATCTTCTGTTGCAGGATCAGGTTGAATTAACACGGGTCACACTAATTAATGCCAGTGTTGCAGACAAACTCCAGTGTGCCTTGGAAACTGTGATAGAGAACTCCCAAGAGTTCACAGACTCTGCCTACACTTCCCATGAACATCGGGAGAAAATTATAGAGCTAACAGAAAAACTTGGACATACAACTCACGTTCTTATGCAGAAGGGATCTAGTCATGTAAGCTTTTGGTAGTTCTGTATTTTCATTTCTGTTTCTTATCAGTCATCTGCCCGTTTTTGTAAACATTATATATTTGCCAGTAAATCATATACAGTTAGTCATGTAATTCGGTTTGATGTCATCTTAGCATTTGGAGCTGTGTAGGCTCAGTTTATGTTGTTAAATAGATGATGTACATTAACTATGCAAATTTTAGAATATAAGAACTTATCAGGGGATATTTACTTTTCAAATTACCCATTTAAAGAAAGGATTTTTGTTCCTTTTTTTCTACTGTCACTAAAGCATGATATCATACCAAGGAATACTTCATGGAAAGTGATTCAAAATCAATTACTTTTTTTCCAACCCAATTAGATTGGTCCAACAATTTTTATCGCAATGGTTTACAGTTGAGTAACATAACCAGACTGTTCTTGGTTTGGTTTCCATTGCATTCATATGGAGAAACTTATTTGCTATTTCTCCAGAACAGCTGAGCCAGGTTTGAACAAATGTAGTAGACATATTTCTCAGGACATGGTTAAGCAAAATTTGTTGTTGGCACTGCTAATGATTGATCAACAAAGACACAATTTTTAAACTGGACCTAATGACCATTGAATTAATCTTTGTTAGATAGACCTGTATTGATTGTTTATCAAAGAAACTTTATCTAGTGACCTTTAAATTTTACTTTAATTAAAGTGTTTATTCAACAGTTTCATGCATTGAAAAATCAAAGACAATTTTATTAAATGATATTTGAGATATTCAATGATTGATGTCTGGTTGCTTTAAGTATATGGTGGTCAAAAACTTCAATTTTTTTCTGGATGTGGCAGGCAGATACTGTGATTTTGAGATCCATAATATGTACATTTATCTGCATCTTTAAAATATTTTCAGTTGGAAATTAAAGGTTACTTCGTATGTTTAAGTTTTGATGCTAAAAAATCTCATTATGTAATATTGTGAATTTACTGGTATAGTATCCGTTATCTTGTACTAAATATAGTTTATGTTGCTAATAATAGTAATAATAGTAATTATTAATAGTAATAAAATGTATGGTGCTGCAAAAAGTGTGGCGGTCCAAGGTTGGCTTCTGAAATATTTTCAGCTATTATAACAGTTATCTCCCTTGGATACTCTTGTACTAATATTTGCAAAATTGTCTTAAAAGGAAATCAGATAATGTTTCAGATGTTAATGTAATTTCTCAAGTGATATAATTAGGACAAGAAAGCTTCAAATAATGTTATAAAGGTTATTTAGAGCAATATCTTTATAATATTTTGTCTGGAGTTATGTTTTTCTATCTGATCTGATGTCATATAATATCACATGAAGCCACCAGTGTTGTCAATACTTTGATTATATGCATTTCAAGTTATCATAGATTTTATGGCTTCAGCAAACCCTAAATTTAAGAATGCGAGTAAAAATGAATCTTTGTCACATTCAACCAGACTTCTCATTATGCTTCATTACACTTTCAATCATATTTCTCATTATACTTTCAATCATATTTCTCATTATACATTCAATAAGATTTCTCATTATACTTTCAATCATATTTCTCATTATACTTTCAATCATATTTCTCATCATACTTTCAATCATATTTCTCATTATACATTCAATCAGATTTCTCATTATACTTTCAGTCATATTTCTCATTTTACTTTCAATCATATTTCTTCTCATTATACTTTCAATCATATTTCTCATTATACTTTCAATCATATTTCTCATTATACTTTCAGTCATATTTCTCATTATACATTCAATCATATTTCTCATTATACTTTCAATCATATTTCTCATTATACTTTCAATCATATTTCTCATTATACATTCAAACAGATTTCTCATTATACTTTCAATCATATTTCTCATACATTCAAACAGATTTCTCATTATACTTTCAATCATATTTCTCATTATACTTTCAATCATATTTCTCATTATACATTCAAACAGATTTCTCATTATACTTTCAATCATATTTCTCATACATTCAAACAGATTTCTCATTATACTTTCAATCATATTTCTCATTATACATTCAATAAGATTTCTCATTATACTTTCAATCATATTTCTCTTTGTACTTTCAATCATATTTCTCATTATATATTCAATAAGATTTCTCATTATACTTTCAATCATATTTCTCATACATTCAATCAGATTTCTCATTATACTTTCAATCATATTTCTCATTATACATTCAATCAGATTTCTCATTATACTTTCAATCATATTTCTCATTTTACTTTCAATCATATTTTTCATTACACTTTCAATCAGATTTCTCATCATACTTTCAATCATATTTCTCATTATACTTTCAATCATATTTCTCATTATACTCTCAATCATATTTCTCATTACACTTTCAATGATATTTCTCATTATACTTTCAATCAGATTTCTCATTACACTTTCAATCATATTTCTTATTATACTTTCAATCATATTTCTCATTATACTTTCAATGATATTTCTCATTATACTTTCAATCATATTTCTCATTATACTTTCAATCATATTTCTCATTACACTTTCAATCATATTTCTCATTATACTATCAATCATATTTCTCATTATACTTTCAATCATATTTCTCATTATACTTTCAATGATATTTCTCATTATACTTTCAATCATATTTCTCATTATACTTTCAGTCATATTTCTCATTATACATTCAATCATATTTCTCATTATACTTTCAATCATATTTCTCATTATACTTTCAATCATATTTCTCATTATACTTTCAATCATATTTCTCATTATGCATTCAATAAGATTTCTCATTATACTTTCAATCATATTTCTCATTATACTTTCAGTCATATTTCTCATTATACATTCAATCATATTTCTCATTATACTTTCAATCATATTTCTCATTATACTTTCAATCATATTTCTCATTATACTTTCAATCATATTTCTCATTATACATTCAATTATATTTCTCATTATACTTTCAATCATATTTCTCATACTTTCAATCATATTTCTCATTATACATTCAATCAGATTTCTCATTATACTTTCAGTCATATTTCTCATTAATACATTCAATAAGATTTCTCATTATACTTTCAATCATATTTCTCATTATACTTTCAGTCATATTTCTCATTATACATTCAATCATATTTCTCATTATACTTTCAATCATATTTCTCATTATACTTTCAATGATATTTCTCATTATACTTTCAATCATATTTCTCATTACACTTTCAATGATATTTCTCATTATACTTTCAATCATATTTCTCATTATACTTTCAATCATATTTCTCATTACACTTTCAATCATATTTCTCATCATACTTTCAATCATATTTCTCATTATACTTTCAATCATATTTCTCATTATACTCTCAATCATATTTCTCATTATACTATCAATCATATTTCTCATTATACTTTCAATCATATTTCTCATTATACTCTCAATCATATTTCTCATTATACTATCAATCATATTTCTCATTATACTATCAATCATATTTCTCATTATACTATCAATCATATTTCTCATTACACTTTCAATCATATTTCTCATTACACTTTCAATCATATTTCTCATTATACTTTCAATCATATTTCTCATTACACTTTCAATCATATTTCTCATTACACTTTCAATCATATTTCTCATTATACTTTCAATCATATTTCTCATTATACTATCAATCATATTTCTCATTATACTATCAATTATATTTCTCATTATACTTTCAATCGTATTTCTCGTTAGTCATATTTCTCATACATTCAATCATATTTCTCATTATACTTTCAATCATATTTCTCATTATACTTTCAATTATATTTCTCATTATACTTTCAATCATATTTCTCATACTTTCAATCATATTTCTCATTATACATTCAATCAGATTTCTCATTATACTTTCAGTCATATTTCTCATTATACGTTCAATAAGATTTCTCATTATACTTTCAATCATATTTCTCATTATACTTTCAGTCATATTTCTCATTATACATTCAATCATATTTCTCATTATACTTTCAATCATATTTCTCATTATACTTTCAATCATATTTCTCATTATACTTTCAATCATATTTCTCATTATGCATTCAATAAGATTTCTCATTATACTTTCAATCATATTTCTCATTATACTTTCAGTCATATTTCTCATTATACATTCAATCATATTTCTCATTATACTTTCAATCATATTTCTCATTATACTTTCAATCATATTTCTCATTATACTTTCAATCATATTTCTCATTATACATTCAATTATATTTCTCATTATACTTTCAATCATATTTCTCATACTTTCAATCATATTTCTCATTATACATTCAATCAGATTTCTCATTATACTTTCAGTCATATTTCTCATTATACGTTCAATAAGATTTCTCATTATACTTTCAATCATATTTCTCATTATACTTTCAGTCATATTTCTCATTATACATTCAATCATATTTCTCATTATACTTTCAATCATATTTCTCATTATACTTTCAATCATATTTCTCATTATACTTTCAATCATATTTCTCATTATGCATTCAATAAGATTTCTCATTATACTTTCAATCATATTTCTCATTATACTTTCAGTCATATTTCTCATTATACATTCAATCATATTTCTCATTATACTTTCAATCATATTTCTCATTATACTTTCAATCATATTTCTCATTATACTTTCAATCATATTTCTCATTATACATTCAATTATATTTCTCATTATACTTTCAATCATATTTCTCATACTTTCAATCATATTTCTCATTATACATTCAATCAGATTTCTCATTATACTTTCAGTCATATTTCTCATTATACATTCAATAAGATTTCTCATTATACTTTCAATCATATTTCTCATTATACTTTCAGTCATATTTCTCATTATACATTCAATCATATTTCTCATTATACTTTCAATCATATTTCTCATTATACTTTCAATCATATTTCTCATTATACTTTCAATCATATTTCTCATCATACTTTCAATGATATTTCTCATTATACTTTCAATCATATTTCTCATTATACTTTCAATCATATTTTCTCATTACACTTTCAATGATATTTCTCATTATACTTTCAATCATATTTCTCATTATACTTTCAATCATATTTCTCATTACACTTTCAATCATATTTCTCATCATACTTTCAATCATATTTCTCATTATACTTTCAATCATATTTCTCATTATACTCTCAATCATATTTCTCATTATACTATCAATCATATTTCTCATTATACTTTCAATCATATTTCTCATTATACTCTCAATCATATTTCTCATTATACTATCAATCATATTTCTCATTATACTATCAATCATATTTCTCATTATACTATCAATCATATTTCTCATTACACTTTCAATCATATTTCTCATTACACTTTCAATCATATTTCTCATTATACTTTCAATCATATTTCTCATTACACTTTCAATCATATTTCTCATTATACTATCAATCATATTTCTCATTATACTATCAATCATATTTCTCATTATACTTTCAATCGTATTTCTCGTTAGTCATATTTCTCATACATTCAATCATATTTCTCATTATACTTTCAATCATATTTCTCATTATACTTTCAATTATATTTCTCATCATACTTTCAATCATATTTCTCATTATACATTCAATCAGATTTCTCATTATACTTTCAGTCATATTTCTCATTTTACTTTCAATCATATTTCTTCTCATTATACTTTCAATCATATTTCTCATTATACATTCAATAAGATTTCTCATTATACTTTCAATCATATTTCTCATTATACTTTCAGTCATATTTCTCATTATACATTCAATCATATTTCTCATTATACTTTCAATCATATTTCTCATTATACTTTCAATCATATTTCTCATTATACTTTCAATCATATTTCTCATTATACATTCAAACAGATTTCTCATTATACTTTCAATCATATTTCTCATACATTCAAACAGATTTCTCATTATACTTTCAATCATATTTCTCATTATACATTCAATAAGATTTCTCATTATACTTTCAATCATATTTCTCTTTGTACTTTCAATCATATTTCTCATTATATATTCAATAAGATTTCTCATTATACTTTCAATCATATTTCTCATACATTCAATCAGATTTCTCATTATACTTTCAATCATATTTCTCATTATACATTCAATCAGATTTCTCATTATACTTTCAATCATATTTCTCATTTTACTTTCATATTTTTCATTACACTTTCAATCATATTTCTCATTATACTTTCAATTATATTTCTCATTATACATTCAATCAGATTTCTCATTATACATTCAATCATATTTCTCATTTTACTTTCAATCATATTTCTCATTACACTTTCAATCAGATTTCTCATTATACTTTCAATCATATTTCTCATTACACTTTCAATCAGATTTCTCATCATACTTTCAATCATATTTCTCATTATACTTTCAATCATATTTCTCATTATACTCTCAATCATATTTCTCATTACACTTTCAATGATATTTCTCATTATACTTTCAATCAGATTTCTCATTACACTTTCAATCATATTTCTTATTATACTTTCAATCATATTTCTCATTATACTTTCAATCATATTTCTCATTATACTTTCAATCATATTTCTCATTACACTTTCAATCAGATTTCTCATTATACTATCAATCATATTTCTCATTATACTTTCAATCATATTTCTCATTATACTTTCAATCATATTTCTCATTATACTTTCAATCAGATTTCTCATTACACTTTCAATCATATTTCTTATTATACTTTCAATCATATTTCTTATTATACTTTCAATCATATTTCTCATTATACTTTCAATCATATTTCTCATTATACTTTCAATCATATTTCTCATTACACTTTCAATCATATTTCTCATTACACTTTCAATCATATTTCTCATTATACTTTCAATCATATTTCTCATTACACTTTCAATCATATTTCTCATTACACTTTCAATCATATTTCTCATTATACTTTCACTCATATTTCTCATTATACTATCAATCATATTTCTCATTATACTATCAATCATATTTCTCATTATACTTTCAATCGTATTTCTCGTTAGTCATATTTCTCATACATTCAATCATATTTCTCATTATACTTTCAATCATATTTCTCATACTTTCAATTATATTTCTCATTATACTTTCAATCATATTTCTCATTATACTATCAATCATATTTCTCATTATACTATCAATCATATTTCTCATTATACTTTCAATCGTATTTCTCGTTAGTCATATTTCTCATACATTCAATCATATTTCTCATTATACTTTCAATCATATTTCTCATTATACTTTCAATTATATTTCTCATTATACTTTCAATCATATTTCTCATTATACTTTCAATCATATTTCTCATACTTTCAATCATATTTCTCATTACACTTTCAATCATATTTCTCATTACACTTTCAATCATATTTCTCATTATACTTTCAATCATATTTCTCATTACACTTTCAATCATATTTCTCATTACACTTTCAATCATATTTCTCATTATACTTTCAATCATATTTCTCATTATACTATCAATCATATTTCTCATTATACTATCAATCATATTTCTCATTATACTTTCAATCGTATTTCTCGTTAGTCATATTTCTCATACATTCAATCATATTTCTCATTATACTTTCAATCATATTTCTCATTATACTTTCAATTATATTTCTCATTATACTTTCAATCATATTTCTCATCATACTTTCAATCATATTTCTCATTATACATTCAATCAGATTTCTCATTATACTTTCAGTCATATTTCTCATTTTACTTTCAATCATATTTCTTCTCATTATACTTTCAATCATATTTCTCATTATACATTCAATAAGATTTCTCATTATACTTTCAATCATATTTCTCATTATACTTTCAGTCATATTTCTCATTATACATTCAATCATATTTCTCATTATACTTTCAATCATATTTCTCATTATACTTTCAATCATATTTCTCATTATACTTTCAATCATATTTCTCATTATACATTCAAACAGATTTCTCATTATACTTTCAATCATATTTCTCATACATTCAAACAGATTTCTCATTATACTTTCAATCATATTTCTCATTATACATTCAATAAGATTTCTCATTATACTTTCAATCATATTTCTCTTTGTACTTTCAATCATATTTCTCATTATATATTCAATAAGATTTCTCATTATACTTTCAATCATATTTCTCATACATTCAATCAGATTTCTCATTATACTTTCAATCATATTTCTCATTATACATTCAATCAGATTTCTCATTATACTTTCAATCATATTTCTCATTTTACTTTCAATCATATTTTTCATTACACTTTCAATCATATTTCTCATTATACTTTCAATTATATTTCTCATTATACATTCAATCAGATTTCTCATTATACATTCAATCATATTTCTCATTTTACTTTCAATCATATTTCTCATTACACTTTCAATCAGATTTCTCATTATACTTTCAATCATATTTCTCATTACACTTTCAATCAGATTTCTCATCATACTTTCAATCATATTTCTCATTATACTTTCAATCATATTTCTCATTATACTCTCAATCATATTTCTCATTACACTTTCAATGATATTTCTCATTATACTTTCAATCAGATTTCTCATTACACTTTCAATCATATTTCTTATTATACTTTCAATCATATTTCTCATTATACTTTCAATCATATTTCTCATTATACTTTCAATCATATTTCTCATTACACTTTCAATCAGATTTCTCATTATATTATCAATCATATTTCTCATTATACTTTCAGTCATATTTCTCATTATACTTTCAATCATATTTCTCATTATACTTTCAATCAGATTTCTCATTACACTTTCAATCATATTTCTTATTATACTTTCAATCATATTTCTCATTATACTTTCAATCATATTTCTCATTATACTTTCAATCATATTTCTCATTACTCTTTCAATCAGATTTCTCATTATACATTCAATCATATTTCTCATATACTTTCAATCATATTTCTCATTACACTTTCAATCATATTTCTCATTATACTTTCAATCATATTTCTCATTATACTTTCAATCATATTTCTCATTACACTTTCAATCATATTTCTCATTATACTTTCAATCATATTTCTCATTACACTTTCAATCATATTTCTCATTATACTTTCAATCATATTTCTCATTATACTTTCAATCATATTTCTCATTACACTTTCAATCATATTCTCATTTTACTTTCAATCATATTTCTCATTACACTTTCAATCATATTTCTCATTATACTTTCAATCATATTTCTCATTATACTATCAATTATATTTCTCATTATACTATCAATCATATTTCTCATTATACTTTCAATCGTATTTCTCGTTAATCATATTTCTCATACATTCAATCATATTTCTCATTATACTTTCAATCATATTTCTCATTATACTTTCAATTATATTTCTCATTATACATTCAATCATATTTCTCATTATACTTTCAGTCATATTTCTCATTTTACTTTCAATCATATTTCTTCTCATTATACTTTCAATCATATTTCTCATTATACTTTCAATCATATTTCTCATTATACTCTCAGTCATATTTCTCATTATACTTAAAGTCATATTTCTCATTTTACTTTCAATCATATTTCTCATTATACTCTCAATCATATTTCTCATTATACTTTCAATCATATTTCTCATTATACTTTCAATCATATTTCTCATTACACTTTCAATCATATTTGTCATTATACTTTCAATCATATTTTTCATTATACTCTCAATCATATTTCTCATTATACTTTCAGTCATATTTCTCATTATACTTTCAATAATATTTCTCATTATACTTTCAATCATATTTCACATTACACTTTCAGTCAGATTTCTAGTTAAGCTTCATGAGATGTCCACCATTTTTCTTACAATGTCACAGTGATGCAATTCCAAAGATGGAAAAGCAATTTCACTGGCTGATGAGGTCTTATATCATGTGGTGATAACCTGATCACACATATCCTGGACGTTTTCAGCAATTGGTTGATATTCTCCTGCTGCATTATAAAGTAGTGTTAACATGATTTTTGATGGTTTTATTTGTTGTTGTAAGCTTTCAATATTATTTTGTTTTGAAAGGTTGCAGAAAATATGTCCAAATTTTGAGTTGGAAATTGATATTTTAGTTTTACTTATATAAAGTTTTAGTGATGTACCTTTTATGAATAACAGTGGGCAGTGAATCATTTAACCAGACCCTTGTATGGTGGAGGGTACACATAGCTACATAAAAAGTTGGGTCTAATTAGACTATGATGAGCCTTTGTGTAAAAATAATAAGATCACTTTTTCAGTCCTGAAATTCACTGAAACTATACAAATAATTGGACTACTTGTTCGGTGTCTAAATTCATAAAACCTTAATTTGGGTTTAGTTTTCTTGGTTTTATCTTGACTTTTAATACATTATTCACTGTATCATGCTGAAGAAATCAGAGCCATGTTCCTGACCCAAGGACACACAGAGACAAATAACCTTGACCAGACTGTGGGGCTATTAAACCATGACCCTTAAATTACAAGTCTGATGCTCTACCAATGGAGCTAACATGGTTTTGCACAAAAAACATGTGAACTGCTTCCCACAAAAGCATTCAAAGTGCTCCCAACAAAAAATCATGCAAACTGCTGTGCACAAAATTATGCAGACTGTTGTTATCAAAATCATGCATACTGCTACTGTCAAGTGTATGTATGATTTGGATTTTTAAAATAGCTATAACAATTTTCAGTCATATCACAATGATGTCTGCAGTGTGGAAGTTTATACTGATGTCTAGCACTGGGGCATCTTGCCTCATGGCATGTAGCATGATGTCCCACCCAGTTACATTGTCCTGACACCAAGATGACCAGTCCTAACATTAACCTCTTAATGCTGAGTGCCAAGTGAGGTAGCTGCTAGTTCCATTTTTTGTATATCTTTGGTATGACTCTGCCAGGGTTCAAACCTGCAACCTCCCACATGTGAGCTGGATACTCTAACCACTGAGGTCACCAAAGCTACTGTCAAAATCATGTAAACTGCTACCCACAAAAATACATGAATTCACAGTTGTGACAAAAATGTTACCAGTGTATTGTTTTTAGTAGACTCAAATGTGTGTTCATTTTTATTTCAGTCTCAGAGGGACTCTACATCTAGTCAAGAATTAGAAACTGCAGTATTAAAAACACTTGAAGTGTCTAAAAATCTGAGAAAACAGGTAAGACTGTGTTAATATAAGGGAAGAATAATGAGTTGAAAAGGAATTGAATATCAAATGCCACATTGAACATGTAATTCCAAACTGATCATGCAATGCCAAATCAGGGACAGATCAATTTTGAAAATCCTTGATTTTCCATGGGCAGTGTGCATAGAAAATCTGGTTACCCAGCAGGTTTTTCTGTTTATCTGGCAAATTATTACAGTTGTTCACCAAGATCGGTGTTCTCAAAAGTATTCAACAACATTGTCATAAATACATTTAGTTCCTGGACCTTAAACGTATCCATATTTTATCTAAGTATACACCGTAACTTATATGGGCAAGTTTCAGAGTTAACAGTTGATGATTATACCATTTTAAGAATTTACTTGGAATTAGCCAAGTGTTTTTTGGAGGGATTTAACAGAGGAAGGTGGAATTTTACAAAAAGATGCTTGGCCCTGTATGTGAAAAACAGATGAACTTAAACAGGAAGGTTATAGAAAAATGAGGAGAGGGTGATGTTGCTATTTTTGGTGTGAATAAAACAGGAAGCCAGAAACTTCAACCATTGGTAATATTGAAAAATTCAAGTTGCCATGGTATTTTCATCATAATATCCTTATATATTTAGATTATCTGACACTGCAATAGCTAAATATGTTTTTCAAAAAATAGTGTTTTGATTTAAAGCAGAGAAAACTTTAGTGGTATGAAATTTATGCATACAGTTTAATGACCTTGGGATGTAGATTTGTAGACATACTATAAATGTTCATTATCCTTCCTTACATAAATCTTGTAATATTATTTTTACATTAAATTTCAGAAAAAAATAATGATCTGTGGCAAAATGACCAAATACTTTTCTTCTGTGTGCATATTTTTCATGGAACTATTATGGATTCAGTCTTATAGATGTAGTGATATCAGCCAGTGATATCAGTGTACACCTGCATTTTAACTATTCATGCTGTAGACATGTACCCAATGCAAATTTTCTGATTAAAATCAAACATTAAATATGCAATCTCCCAGTTTTCACTATTTTTCCTTGTATATGCATTGATTTAAGATGGTAACTATACTACAGAAGTAGTTTTGAGCCAGTGTCTGTCACCCCACTCCCACCCAGTTTTCTTTTAGGTGTTGAGCCTAGTGGATAAATTTCTTCAGTTACATGATTTGTTTGGCTATTATGCAATACAGTCCAACAGCTATGTCTGACATGAATAAATGATACAGTATATTAACATTCACGAAAATAGGTGAACACAATTAATGCCTGCTGTGAATGTAGACAATTGCTTTTCATTGGTGCTTTCAGGGAACAAAATACGGAGTTGAGGAAAGATTTACAGCTATGACTGTTGGTTAATTTTGTGTGAGATCAACACCATTATTTTGTTGAATGTTAAAATTAGAGAAAGGTTTTCCAGGTTTTGTCACTCAATATGCACTGATGAAAAGACATTCAGACCTTTTCTTCTGATCTGTACTGAATGTTTTAAATTCTTGAGAAATTGGGGTTTGATGATAGGGGGAGGGTATGTTAGATTTACTAGCAATAATCTATCGAATGCAAGTAGTATGCTCTTTGCTTGTTTCTTATGCAGTCAGTGGGTCAGTTTTAAAAATGGGACATGACTTTAAAGAAGGTGTTTGTTGATTAAGGGTGTGTTGTACATTCTAAACGAAATGACTTCTTTTCATCATAGTCAACCTGGCATGGTCAAGTATTTCTCCAGCGATTCTGTAAAACCTGAAAATGTTTTTGTTATCACAGTTTGCATCCATTTTGGACTAATGGATGTTTGAGGTCCTGCAATGTAACTTGTGGCAGATGAATTATATTTGGTTGAGTCTTTTTGTCCTCTTTGGGAAATCCATATTTAAACAAACTAATAGTCATTAGTCTAGAACATATGGTGTGCTGATACAATTGATGCTAAGTTTAGTTGTTGTTGAGAATGGACAAACATTTTATTGGCAGAGTTTTAGCATAGACTGGTGATCCACATATTGTATACTAAATTTGCCAATTTCCAGTAACATTTAACACCATCACTCTATCACTATCGATCAAACACTTTTATAACTCTTTGGAAACATTAAGGATTAAAAAGTACATTTTCTTCCATTTTAGAAACCAAAAAGTAGCTAATATATAACAAGTCCAAGGCTAAAAAGAAAAAACACTTAATACTCCTAGATCTCAGACCATCATAAATTTCAGGCCCTGAAACTGCTGTATATGAGTACAAATAGGGTTCAGTGGCAAACAATATACGCCCTGATATGAGATAATATAATGCACCTGCTTTCCTGTTTTGTAGATTTTTATCTTTTAACATTAAGATTTTCCATAATTATCCTTTTGCATCAATTTGAAAATTTTTATACAGTAATAACTTTGAAAATTTTTTTCTATGATGAAAATTTTCATTGTATTTTTACTTTATACAAACTCAGAATTGATAGCAGTGTATCACAGAATGTTTATTGATTATTGTGACTAATTATCACACATGAATTAGTGAGTTTTAATATGGTTTGTTTCAAAACTTCATCAGTGATGACCTAACATTTCCACTTACAAATGTAAACTTGAATTAGTTATACAATTTTCATTCATGTTGGAATGTAACTAAAACTTTTTACCAAGTCTTTGTAACAAGCATTTTGATTGGTTAAAATTGCAACATGTGATGCATAATGAAGTTATTAATTCATGCTACATTGTATTCATCTTCTGTTGGGATTTGAATCATTCTTAAAAAATAATTAAAATATTGATCTGCTCTTTCTTGAAATTTGTTATTGTTTTATAACTCTATACATGCATAAGAATTGTACT
Source organism: Potamilus streckersoni (assembly GCA_016746295.1). Classification (NCBI taxonomy): domain Eukaryota; kingdom Metazoa; phylum Mollusca; class Bivalvia; order Unionida; family Unionidae; genus Potamilus; species Potamilus streckersoni. Next base: position 2,390,463 of record JAEAOA010002171.1, read on the forward strand.
TAATATTTACGGGAATAACCTTGAAGGTTGTAAATCAAATATCCACTATGTGTGGACAGCTTTTGCTTAGCTGACTGTTTTCAAGCTTCATAACTTTATGAATGACTGAAAATATGAATTTCATATCTTTAAATCTTTTCATTACTTGCAGTCTTTGTATCAGAAGTTAAGATAGGGACCAATAACATGACTTATATGTCTAGGCTCATTCAAAAGTAACAAAGAAAGTGAAGCCAACACTCTTTTGCATTTTGTAAAATTTAACAAAATCATTTATTTCTCTAGAGAACAAGGTAAAAATACAAAAAGGACTTGTGGTTTGTGAATCTTATCCAAAATTTAATCCTAGAAGTTAAAAATGTAAGTCCTATCACTAAAAAGTTTTAAATGAATCAAAGTTTGAATCCCAATGATGTTCCAAGATAGAAGGTTATGACATCTTATATATCCTGTTTAGTGTTGTCATGTCAACAGTTCCTTGATGAATTTTATGAATCAAGAATAGTATTCTGGCTCTGGAATTCTGAATAATTTCCAATAAATGTCTTTGTCCAAGAATTCAGATGAAGAGCACTTGTATGTTTTTCAGAGAAATTGATTACTAATTCTGTAAACTAGAAAAAACTTAACTCAAACTGGTCACAACACAAAATACCTTTGAACTCTGAATGTATTAATTTATGACTGACTAGAAAAAACCATGAAATATCACTTCATCTACAATGCAGAACGGACCACATGATCACTCTCCTTCAAGAGTCGTTGTAACATCATATGTCAATTATCACCTTCGACGAATTTGATTCTACTGAATGAATCTTACAGTGATTCAATACTAAAAAAATATATAAAAAACTTGTTTACAACAGAACTAAACTGGCCGGCCTTGAAATCTAGGTTACCAAAAGATACAATGTTTCTAAAAACTGCATATTTGTCAGGTTTAGCCGAACTGAACTGAATTTTCTGGAAAAATGTCAAATCCAATGAATAAAGTTTTCATTACAATAACATGTAATGAAATAAAAATAAAATATTTCAAATTAACACACAAGTAATTAAATTACATATATGTAGCAGTGACATAGTAACATCTTTCAAAATTTGTGAATTTAACCATTTGTGTTGCCATGAACTTTTTATATATACATTGAAATAGAGGCAGTTAGCAAAGTTATGATTCAGTTACTAAAAGTGATAGAGTAGACTTGGTATAAGGAACACTTCCAAGAGGTAGGGTAGACTCATTACCAACTGCATTTTTCCATCAGGAAGGAACTCTTTTATGCTTACTATAAAAATGCTGCAGTAAGAAAGATCATCCTAAAAAAACTGGTTACATGTCAGTTTTGGTTGTCAATCAAAAAACAGTATTCCATTTAGTACATTCCATCATAATTGCTAGCCAGCATGAGTCCTTTAAATATAGAAAACAAAAGTTGGCATTATTCAGTGATTTACAACGGTAAGCATCAAAACTAAAATATAAGATATTGTGTTATGAATCGGCTTGTTCAAAGTAACATAATAGAAAGAGTGAAGACAACAAGCTTAGTAAATTTTAACAAAAAATAATTTATTTTCATAGAAAACATAAAATAATGTAAATAATTTAAGCAAGACTAACACTTTACAGAAATGATCCAAATTTTTGTTCAAAATAGAAATTTAAGTCATGTAATAAGTTCTAAACACAGTCTGAAGTGTGTGATGTTCCGGTCCAAAATGGCAGATGACCATGTCAGACGAAGGCTAACAGAAAATTCCAGAATTTACACAAAAAAGTACAGTTAGTGTTGTCCCGTTCCGATTTAGAATATTTTCGGGATAATGTCTTTTTGTCCAAATCAGTAATGTTGTTCTCCAGGAAAACAATTATTCATAAAAATGAAGTAAAAATAGCTTCTCTAACAAGACACGTTGTTCTACATAGACATATGATTAGACAACTTCTTCTAGCACAAAAATACCTTTTTTAAGGTATTAAAAGTTGTATAACTGACTTTATGACTCTACAACTGTGTATGACTCTACTACGACTGTCGACTGTTGACTCTCGACTACAACTGCCTGTCTGTGACTGTTTTCGACTTACAAAAATCTTGAACATATAAATGAAGCTAATACATTGTTTGAATTGCACGCGCACGAGGACACATGCAATTTTGTAATACTTCTGGACATTTAGGAAAGCCTGACCCAGTATCAGCCAATTGTTTTATGTCTATTCCTGAATGTTTACTTGTAATGAATTTGTTATCATACACATCATGTGCTCACATGAGTCACATCTACAACTCAAGTAAACACTGTTTTTCCAAAACATGTTTAGACTGATATTAATATAATTATATTAATAATTACATTTAATAAAAAAAAAGACTTGTACAAAATTCATCCTTAACACACACATACTTTAACAACAGGGTCATAACAGTTGTTATAGCTTCTCTTAGGCAACTCATAGTATGGCTTGCAAAACCATTTTAAAAACTGGGTCATGTGGCGGCGATCTCCAGTGTCATATTAAGATAACATTGTTTATTATCTTCACATATATGTGATACAAAAAAAGAACTACAATAGTCTTAAGGTAAATTTAACATAGAAGAAATTTGAAATGATGTAATCAGGTATGTGAGTATCCATTTCAGCACTGCATTGGAATATGCATAATCTTAGATCGAAATATAAAATCAGATTTTAATAGTATTTAAAATTAAAACCTATGTCTGACCAGTAATTGAAATTGACTGCTTACTTTTACTTAACACTTAGAATTTAACAAATTGGGCAGCATTTCCTTTTGTCCATTGCCTTTTTATGCCCTGCCTGAATGTGGCACTGGTCCTGTAGTGTAACCCTTGCCCATCCTTATAAGTGTACATTCATCGATTCAGAGTTAGATTTTACATTTAGATAAACTTTCAACCAGTTTGGTGGAGCTTTTGTGTTTACATTTATAATGCACACATTTTCTAATCTGATAACCTAAACATTTCTTTTGTATATAAAAGTTTTAAATTTGATGTATCAGATTGTTTATAACATTTGAAATTGCAAGCTGTCATTAAATAAATGTTCATCCCCAGCTTCAGGATACGGCTATGGACCAAGCTTCTGAGTTGTTCAAGACAAGCGAGGATCATGATCTTCTGAAGGCTTTAAAGGCAGCAGGGCTGAATGGGGAAATGCATACTGTGGAGGAGATATCAGTCAAGTTTGAAGAACACATGGAACAACTAGAGGAGGTATTTATGAGCTATCAAACTAACTTACCCTGCTTAAAATTCAAGTTATACGTCCTAATGTCATGATCTTTTTTATTGTCACCATTGCTGCTTGTATTAGCTTTGTTGTCATCAGTGACATCAGTGTCATCAGTGTCATCAATGACATCAGGGTCATCAGTGACATCAGTGACATCAGTGTCATCAGTGACATCAGGGTCATCAGTGACATCAGTGTCATCAATGGCATCAGTGGCATCATTGGTGTTACTTGCAAAGCCTGCTGGGATTACTGTATATACTCACCTAAGTTGAGTGTAACTCTGAACTGCACACTTACCCTGCTTAAAATTCAAGTTATACGTCCTAATGTCATGATCCTTTTTATTGTCACCATTGCTGCTTGTATTAGCTTTGTTGTCATCAGTGACATCAGTGGCATCAGTGTCATCAATGACATCAGTGTCATCAGTGGCATCAGTGTCATCAGTGTCATCAATGGCATCAGTGTCATCAGTGACATCAGTGTCATCAATGGCATCAGTGACATCAGTGTCATCAATGGCATCAGTGACATCAGTGTCATCAATGACATCAGGGTCATCAGTGACATCAGGGTCATCAGTGACATCAGTGTCATCAGTGACATCAGGGTCATCAGTGACATCATTGGCATCAGTGGCATCAGTGACATCAGTGGCATCAGTGTTATCAATGGCATCAGTGGCATCATTGGTGTTACTTGCAAAGCCTGCTGGGATTACTGTATATACTCACCTAAGTTGAGTGTAACTCTGAACTGCACAGGCGCAGATCTTCAGTGATATATAGTGCCAGTAGATTTGGGTATATACAGTTTGATAGGAGTAATCAATACACCCTGATCTGCATGCGCATAATGCATCTGCTAATCAGGTCAGTTTTGTTTGCAGATGGATTCAGCTTATAAGCATGTACTGTATGTTGTTGCTTACATGTTAATAGTCTGTAAGTCAACCTCCCTCTTGTTAGGCTACAAAAACACAATTTATTTCTGATCCTCTATAAGTTATGGTGTATTTTGCAAGTCAGATATGTCTGAAGTGGTGACTAGCCATCATTGAGTCAGAGTTGTGCTTTTAAAATATAAACAAGGGTGGGTGAATGGATGTCATTTGTGTGGCAAGATTACAGTTGAGTTCAAATAAACACCTGTTACTTGACAATGAGCAGGTATCAGTCTCATTGCTAGATCAAAGGGGGGGAACAAGGTAAGGGATTAAAGTCACTAATTAAATGGTGTCCATTATATGCAGATTTCCTTTATGTGCAGGTTTTCACTAAGTTAATTTTCACACTATAACCAGAATATAATCAGTATTATACAATGGAAATTTATCTGCATCTTTTTCTCTTAGCTTCACCTAGTTTGCCCATCGCCTCATTCACCTCTATAAGGTACTTGCTGTAAACTAGATTTTCGCATCTTTGCAATTATCTCTTAGTTTTGCCCATCACCTAATTCACCTCTATAACTTACTTGATGTAAATTAGATTTTTGCATCTTTGCACTTATCTCTTAGTTTTGCCCATCGTTTCATTCACCTCTATAAGGTACTTGCTGTAAATTAGATTTTTGCATCTTTGCACTTGTCTCTTGGCTTTGTTCATCATTTCATCCACCTCTGTAAGTACTTGTTGTCTATTTGACTTTAGCAAACCTTTAATTTTAGGATATTTAATATTAGCAAAATAAAACTTTGGTGAATTACAGGTGGCCAGAATAAATGTTTTTAGTGTTTTAATGAAAATCAATATGTGCCTGTGTGCTACAATATTTGTTCAGTGGTTTGTTGCTTTGTATTAATGTGTTGTATTAATGTGTCATAATTAATTTGATATTAGATTTGTGTCAGTTGTAAATTACTGTATCTTCTCATTCAGACCTCTTACACACTAATGTAGTAGTTTCTTGTAATAGGTGTGCAAGTTGTTTCGACACATAGCCACTACAGATCCCCTGGTTATAACAGCAGAACATAATGAAAATATTCTTCGGTCGATGGGACTACTGGTAAGTTCTTTCATATCTTTTGTATTATTTAAATTTTTTTCCCATCATGCAAAATAAATTTTTTCACATGTAAATTATACACTCTTCTGAGCATTTGGTTTCATGTTTTCACATGTTAAATGGGAAAGATTTTTTTTCATGTCATGTATCTGCAGCAAATATACTAACAGCAAGAAGAAAAGAAACTGTTGATGTAAATAAGTAAATTGGCTTCTGAACTAGAAAATATTTATCTGCATAAAGTTTATATTTTAAAAGGACTGAAAACAAAATGAGAGCATTTTTTGCCATAATGTGTATGTTCTTCATAGTGTAATAAAAGCAGCAGGATTTGAATAGATTAGTATTCAGATTTTGGTGGAAATGTCACAGTAATAATTAATTAATCTGAATTAGTTTACTTAATGAAAAAGAAAGAGATGCTCATTGTAAAGTTCATTATTTTTATACAAAATCCAATAGCAGTTTTAGTTTCCTTCACGTGGGCAAGTGAGAAAGCCTGCCAGTAACTTCTCATGGGTTGGTGGTTCTTCCCTGGGTTTTCTAGGGTTCTTCCTCCACCATTAATACTGGCTGCCATGTATAGCCTATCTTGTGCTGAAAGATGGTGTTAACCCCTACAACAACAACAAGTTTCCTTCACAACACCACTGTCAGGTGATGATCTTCATTACGATTATTAAGCTTCATGCTTAAAAGGTTCTCAACAGTTCTCTGATTTTCCCTCAGATTACTTTATATCTTGTGAAGAATGGAGCATGTCATCTTTGCATCAGCATTAAAGTATTTTTATGACAGGACAACTACACACAGCCTACAAAACATTTCTGGCTACAATACGCCTGTTGCTGGGTTTGTAAGGTTGATTTCTGCAGTAGATATAAGTTGGAAGTCGGGAATTAAAAGGTACCAGGCAAACATATACTGCCAACCGTATTTTGTACCCATTGCTAATACTTTCCATCATGTGGACATGACACTAAACACCACACACATACACACACACACACACACACACACACACACACACACTGTCAATGACATTATTTATGTTAGATTGACATAATAAGTTTAAATTGTTTATATAATTTACAAATATGGTTATACCATTTGTTGTATTTTATTACTTCATGGTATTTGTGTAGTTATTTTTTTTTAAAAAAGGTCTTAGAAAGGAAATATAGTTCTAAGCTTTATGTTGATTTCTTTCAATCCATACTGTCATGCATTAGATAAACCAGTGGTTTAATTTGGGGGGGGGGTGTCCATAGTGGTACCACATTTTAGGCAGAATCATTTTGTATTGAGTTGCATTATATATAATAAATCAGAGCTGTACTGACTTTGAATTCAATCTTTCCAGGTGCTTCATGCAGCTAGAACTCTGGCAGAATATTCCAACAGCAAAATTGCCAGAGAAAACCTGGACATTTTTGGTGATGCATGGGAGAGCCAGATTAATGATCTTTCTGTTTTAGTCAAGGAGGTCAATGATTTTTGCCAGGGAAAGACAGACAAACCAGTCTACATGTCTCTACCAAGACCTGGAGTGAGTATAACATAGACACAGGCAACTTTTCAGAATAAAGTTTTACTTAGGGAAACACTTTAATATATTTAATATAGGAGAAACCTATAAAGATGGTTTAAAATATAGCCAATATGAAACAGGTGCTTTGAAGTTATTGCTAATTGTAGAGGCAACTACACATGATAAAATGGGTGCTTTGAAGGTATTGCTAATGATAAAAAGGAAAAATACATGGATTAAAATAGGCGTTCGAAGCTATTGCTAATAATAAAGGTAAATCACTTCTGATAAAACTTTAAATGTGTAAACTTTCAAAGACACAGTTTTTGCAAGTTTATTTAAAATATATAAATTCAGTTGCACAGATGTAGTTTATGATGATAATCATCAGAACTCATTAAGAATGCATGAATAGTAAAGTTAATTAATATTCTGGATAGGGACTGAAATAAAAATGTCTACAATATTTAAATGCTGAGTTTAAATTCAGAAGTTTTGTTCCTGACTTGTAGGTAATTTCATCACCTCAGGCAGTAAGTATGCAGGAGACAACATCTTTTTAACTCCATTCTGGTGTTTTATCAGATATATTGTGTGGAAGCCATGTCATGAATGGAATACAACCCATTGTACATTTGGATTTCACTTAAAATAATGTGTGTTGTAATTTGTCTATTTAAAGTGTCTGTCTTCTGTACTGTATAAAAGTGAACAATGTAAAGGCAACATTGAGCCTTTGTACTAAATACTTACAGTGGGTTGTAACAATGTTTTATGTCTTGATTCTCTTAATTTACACTTCTCTGCAGATTGTGATCTATGTATTTGCTACACATTCTGTCCCTTTGTAATTTGTATAGGAAATTATGCTTGATTACAACATTGATTTTATGTAATAAAACTGTTTTTAGGATTCTACTAGTGTCATAATTGATATGGTTTCATAAATTTATTCCACATCTTCTAATTATAGCCAACATGTATGCATCCTCTATTTATAGCCAAAATGTATCAGTTGCATTTTTAATTAGAAAATTTCCCTTACATGTTTCTCTAAATGTTTCTGTACCTGTACATGATTCTGCACATTTGTTAACATGTTGAGTACATGTTTCTGTACACATTGGAGTACATGTTTTTGTACACATTGGAGTACATGTTTCTGTATACAGTGGAGCACATTTTTGTACACATTGGAACACATGTTTCTGTACACACTGAAGCATGTTTGTACACTTTCGAGTACACTTTTCTGTACACATTGGAGTATATGTTTCTGTACACATTGGAGCACATGTTTCTGTACACATTGGAGTATGTGTTTCTGAACAGGTTTCATTATATGTTTCTGTACATGCTTTGTACATGTTCGACTTTCTGTTCTTGTTTCATCAGTACATGTTTCTGTAATAAGGAATTCATACCTTAATTTGTTGCTGTTTAATATTCAGATAATGGGGAAAATGCATTGTGTCATGCAATTGTAGATACTTTACTGTTGGTGATATCATTGATACATGATATGATGAAAGGATGATGAGAAGTAATTCTGCACAGATGTCACATCAGGACAGGCATGCTGGGGTGGGATGGACATCATTTTCAAAATGGAGACAATATGAGCTTAAGAATAGAATGGAATGGAGACAGTATGAGGGTAGAGATGGGTTGGAATGGAGACAGTGAATGGATAGGGATGGGATGGAATAGAATGGAGACAGTGAGTGGATATGGATGGAATGGAATGGAGACAGTGAGTGGATAGGGTGGGATAAAATGGAGACAGTAAGTGGTTAGGGATGGAATGGAGACAGTGAGTGGATAGGAATGGGATAAAATGGAGACGGTGAGTGGATAGGGGTGGGATGGAATGGAGACAGTAAGTGGATAGGGATGAAATAGAATGGAGGCACTGAGTGGATATGGATGGAATGGAATGGAGACAGTGAGTGGATATGGATGGGATGGAATGGAGACAGTCAGTGGGTAGGGTGGGATAAAATGGAGACAGTAAGTGGATAGGGATGGAATGGAGACAGTGAGTGGATAGGAATGGGATAAAATGGAGACGGTGAGTGGATAGGGGTGGGATGGAATGGAGACAGTAAGTGGATAGGGATGGAATAGAATGGAGGCAGTGAGTGGATATGGATGGAATAGAATGGAGACGGTGAGTGGATAGGGATGGGATGGAATAGAGACAGTAAGTGGATAGGGATGGAATGGAGACAGTGAGTGGATAGGAATGGGATAAAATGGAGACGGTGAGTGGATAGGGATGGGATGGAATGGAGACAGTAAGTGGATTGGGATGGAATGGAGTCAGTGAGTGGATAGGAATGGAAACAGTGAGTGGATAGGGATGGGATGGAATGGAGACAGTGAGTGGATAGGAATGGGATGGAATGGAGACAATATGAAGGTAGGGATGGGATGGAATGGAAACAATATGAGGGTAGGGATGGGATGGAATGGAGACAATATGAAGGTAGTGATGGGATGGAATGGAGACAATATGAAGGTAGTGATGGGATGGAATGGACACAGTATGTTGGTAGGGATGGGATGGAATGGAGACAGTATGTAGGTAGGGATGAAATGGAATGGAGACAATATGAAGGTATTGATGGGATGGGTGGAGACAGTATGTGAGTAGTGATGTGTTGGAATGGAGACAGTATGTGGGCAGGGATGTTATGGAATGAAGACAATTTCAGCATTAATAAGTCCCTTTAGAGGAGAGTCTTTTGTTAGAACTGTTAAAATTACCAGTAGGCATATAGTGTAGGAAAGACAATAATTTCATTTATCTTTACTCTTTCTGAAGAGTTACCTATGTACATTATAATGATCTCCATTCCACTCCTATATTTTGAAACATTGTACATTACAATGATCTCCATTACATTTATATATTCTGAAGAGTTAACACATTTTCTGTGGATAGTGTTTTGCTAGTACCTTTAATGGTTGCTTTTGCTATTTTTGCACCATAAATATAGCTGCATTTGTTTAATATTTTCTTTTCACATAGTTGTTAAAGAGTAATTGTAATACTTTGCTATTGTCCAGCCAGTGGACAGTGGTCAGTGGAAACTCAAAAGAGCAGTCACTTTGCCATCATCATGCATGTCTATCCATCTGTACATCTGTCTGCACACAAGACTACCTTAATGTAAACACCTTTTTCTTTCCTTTATTTCATTTTATTTCACTCTCAAAAGATTTAGAATGTGGCTTCAGTATGCACCTATCTGTAGTGAAAAAAAAGCCTTAAGGGGTGGATTTGGCAGCAGACCATGACCAGCTTCTTGTACACTTCTTTTAGAGTGTTTGCGATTTCTGAAAAGAATTGTGTTTGCTATTTCTGACCTGTGGTTCTGATTACCACTTTCTTTCTTGTTTGTATGTTGCCTTTTGCATAGGCATGCACATATTCATTTTTTTAAGAGCAGATTTAAAAAAAATACAAGCTTGACATTAAAATTGCATTAAGTGCTGATGTGTGTACTTTCTTTCAGCCAGACCTTAAATTATGTATGTCCTTTCATCCATCCACACGCAATATCAAACTCTTTTTTTTGCTTGCTTATATATATATATATATATATATATATATATATATATATATATATATATATATATATATATATATATATATATATATATATATATATATCCTCTCTTGCTAGAAAACAGCAGGCTTAGGAAAAGGTATGTCTCCTATTTGTCTTTTTAAGTAATTTCAAACACTTGTAATAGTCATGTGTTATACATTTTTATAAATGAAGAAATAACATAACTATGAAATGTGTTTGAAATTACTTGCAGGTAATAACATGGGCCCCCTTTTTTTGTCCAAAATGGCTTTGATTTAGTTAGAAAAGACGTACATAAAAAGGAAAGTAAAAGAACTTGATGCTAAACTAGGGTTTGAAGAGACAGATGTATGGACACCTCCCACACAAGGTGGTTTTAAAAAAGTCTGTTAAATACTTTCACATTGTACTTTGTGTTACTGAAACAACGTAAAGTCAAATGACAGGAAATACTTTTTGGATATATATATGATCAGGGTAACTTTAATTGGCCATAAAAATTTGTATTTTGTTTTTCTGATAAAATAGAAAGAAACCATGAGTTTTATTTGATTCAAAATTGATCTGAAATGTCATTGATTGACAGAAGAAAGAAACATTAATGATTAAAGACTACTAGTACAAAAAAGTGGTTGCAGATAATTACATAATTATAATATAAACTAATATATACCTGGTATTTCTATAATAACAGTCATTTTCTAGCTATGGAAATTAAAAACTGAGGATAGTACCTTGCAGTATTCCCTTATGATGTAATATGTTTGTTGAAAGTTTGCAGGCAAATAGAACTTTTGTTATATTTGCATTTTTAATTTTCAGAAACATGGAACTACTTCCAGATCTTTAAGACCAGCAAAACTAGATGCAGAGGTATATATATTATTTAGATAAAGGGAGAAAACTGTTTTGTCATGTACATACTTGTAACAGCTACATTGTTTATAGCATTGTCAGTGAGTGATTTTTTTTAAAATGAGCTTTCACATGATGAACCTATATAAGTTGTTATTGTTGTTGTTGGGCTTAACACCATTTTTTTCAGCACATGATAGGCTATTTATGGCAGCCAGTATTAATGGTGGAGGAAGAAACCGAGATATCACCGGAAATAACCACCGACCCACGAGAAGCTAATGGCAAGCTTTCTCACATATCCACAGAATCCTACACTCAAACCCACGAAGACAGAGGTGAGATGGCATTGATCCTTAACAGATGAACCCATTTAAGACATGTCTGAGTTGACAGTATTAGTATAGCATTGTTATTTTTTTAAAAAATTCAAATATTAGTCTAAATATTCATGAGTAGATGTCCTAGTCTGCCTAGATTAACTGCATCTTTTTGTCCTCACATTTCCTAGACATGATAGAGCAAGTAATAAGTACTGTTGAAACCAACAAAACTTAAATATATCTGTGTCACTTTAACAAGTTTTGCTCAATCTTAAAATGTGCTTGAAGTTTGGTAGTTATCTCGAAGATTGCTTGAATTTGATGTAAGCTCCATAAAGTTCTGGTTGGATAAGGAATGCTCAGGAGACTTTGAAAAGTGCTTGAATTTGAAACAAAAATATTTGATTGAAAAATACTAACTGACATTAAATATAAAGAAAAAATTACAAGATGCATTAAAAAATTAAAAACCAATCATCCTGAAATTTAAACACGGCATTGGATTGCCGATATACTCATTAAGACTTCCATTTGGCTGATTATACTCATCTGGAATTGTCAGCACAATAGGATGTTGATGAATGGATGCTGTTTTTACTGCACCTTTCAGATTAAGAAAAAAGTTGGTGAAGTGCTCTACATACATGCCAACCATTACGCTTTTGGCATAATCAGTATAATTTTTTCACTGTATATGGATTATGCTTTTCAGGTATGTTAAAAAGCACAATTCAAGGAGTAAAAGTTGTGTTTATAATTTATATTATCATCTCATTAATTCCACTTGTCATAAAAAATTGAGAATATTCTAAAACAAAAGACTGCTGCATAAGAATAGAATGAGAGCTAATTTGTCCATCATAGAGCTATGTGTAATTTCCTGGTTTTCTATTTCTACATGACCCATTTCCAAGAAATCAGATGGATTTCTTCAGTTTGAAACTGCAGATTTATTATATTGATAATAAGTTAGTGGACTGGTCCTGTTCCCCAATGCCCCTTATCCCTTGAGTTAACTGGACTTGTTCCCCAAATCCCACAAACCCCTTGAGTTGACTGGACCTGTTCCCCCAATGCCCCTAAACCCCTTGAGTTGACTGGACCTGTTCCCCAATGCCCCTAAACCCTTGAGTTGACTGGACCTGTTCCCCAATGCCCCTAAACCCCTAGAGTTGACTGGACCTGTTCCCAGTTGCCCCTAAACATCTTGAGTTGACTGGACTTGTTCACCCAATGCCCCTAAAACCCTAGTGTTGACTGGACATACTTCCCTAATGCCTCTAAACCCCTTAAGTTGACTGGACCTATTCACCCAATGCCCCTAAAACCCTAGTGTTGACTGGACCTACTTCCCTAATGCCTCTAAACCCCTTGAGTTGACTGGATCTGTTCCCCAATTTCCCTAAAACCTTAGAGTTGACTGGATCTGTTCCCCAATGCCCCTAAACCCCTTGAGTTGACTGGACCTGTTCCCCATTACCCCTAAACCCCTTGAGTTGATTGCACCTATCTCCATACTCCTAAACTCTTTCCACTACAATGTCTTCATGTAAGCTTGGTTTAACAAAATGTATTTTTAAGTTACTGCTTAAGAAATGAATACTTGATTCTGATATTTTGTAATGTCATAATCAATATTTTTCCAAGGTTTATATGCAGTTAACCTTTATGCTTGAGAATTAAATTTTTGTCTTTGAAGTGTCCTTGAATTTAATCATATGTTAAAAAAAATATTCTTCCTGTCAGAATTATATTTTAAAATCTTTGTCTACAGGAACAAGCTAAGATAGCCAAACTTGGTCTTGAGATGAAGCTGATTACATCAGAAATGGATGCAGAAACAGATAAGTGGACAGAACCAGACAATGAAATTGTGAAGCGAGCCAAAAATATGTCAAGTATGGCATTTTCCATGTATCTTTTCACACGTGGAGATGGACCATTAAAAACTACACAGGATCTATTTGTACAAGCGGAATACTTTGCAGAGGAGGGAAATAAGTTGTATAAATGTGTCCGAGATTTTGCTCAAAAGGTAGATGCTGTCAAATGATCCATCTAAGGGTACAGTGAGATATTTTCTGTCAAATGATCCTTCTAAAGGTTACAGTTTGATATTTTCTGTCAAATGATCCATCTAAGGGTACAGTTCGATATTTTCTGTCAAATGATCCATCCAAGAGTAGTTTGATATTTTCTGTCAAATGATCTATTTGATGGTACAGTTTGATATTTTCTGTCAAATGATCCATCTAAGTGTACAGTTTGATATTTTCTGTCAAATGATCCATCCAAGAGTAGTTTGATATTTTCTGTCAAATGATCTATTTGATGGTACAGTTTGATATTTTCTGTCAAATGATCCATCTAAGTGTACAGTTTGATATTTTCTGTCAAATGATCTATCTGAATGTACAGTTTAATATTTTCTGTCAAATGATTCATCTAAGGGTACAGTTTGATATTTTCTGTCAAATGATCCATCTGAGGGTACAGTTAAATATTTTCTGTCAAATGATCCATCCAAGGGTAGTTTGATATTTTCTGTCAAATGATCTGTTTGATGGTACAGTTTGATATTTTCTGTCAAATGATCCATCTAAGTGTACAGTTTGATATTTTCTGTCAAATGATCTATCTGAATGTACAGTTTGATATTTTCTGTGAAATAATCCATCTAAGGGTACAGTTTGATATTTTCTGTCAAATGATCTATTTGATGGTACAGTTTGATATTTTCTGTCAAATGATCCATCTGAGGTTACAGTTTGATATTTTCTGTCAAATGATCCATCTAAGGGTACAGGTTGATATTTTCTGTCAAATGATCCATCTAAGTGTACAGTTTGATATTTTCTGACAAATGATCCATCTGAGGGTACAGTTTGATATTTTCTGTCAAGATCCATATGAGGTTACAGTTTGATATTTTTTGTCAAATGGTTCATCTGAGGGTACAGTTTGATATATTTACTATGATATGATCCATTTGTGGTATTGTTTAATGTTTTTTTTTCAAATGATCTATTTGAAGTTACAGTTTAATATATTTTCTAAAAATAATCATCCATTTGAGGTTACAGTTTATATTGTTTTCCATCTAATGAAGTTACATTTTGATACATTTTCTATAAAATGATCATTTGAATATACAATTTGATATGTTGTGCATAAAATGATTGTATGAATATACATTTTGATATGTTGTGCATAAAACAATCATTTGAATATACAGTTTGATATGTGATGCATAAAATGATAATTAAATATACAGTTTGATATGTTGTGCACAAAACAATCACTTGAATATACAGTTTGATATGTTTTGCATAAAATGATCATTTGAATATACAGTTTGATATGTGTTGCATAAAATGATCATTTGAATGTACGGTTTGATATGTTGTGCATAAAATGATCATTTGACTGTACAGTTTGATATGTGTTGCATAAAATGATCATTCGAATGTACGGTTTGATATGTTGTGCATAAAATGATCATTTGAATGTACAGTTTGATATGTGTTGCATAAAATGATTATTCGAATGTATGGTTTGATATGTGTTGCATAAAATGATCATTTGAATGTACAGTTTGATATGTGTTGCATAAAATGATCTTTTGAATGTACAGTTTGATATGTGTTTCATAAAATGATCATTCAAATGTACGGTTTGATATGTTGTGCATAAAATGATCATTTGAATGTACAGTTTGATATGTGTTTCATAAAATGATCATTCAAATGTACGGTTTGATATGTTGTGCATAAAATGATCATTTGAATGTACAGTTTGATATGTGTTTCATAAAATGATCATTCAAATGTACGGTTTGATATGTTGTGCATAAAATGATCATTTGAATGTACAGTTTGATATGTGTTGCATAAAATGATTATTCGAATGTATGGTTTGATATGTGTTGCATAAAATGATCATTTGAATGTACAGTTTGATATGTGTTGCATAAAATGATCTTTTGAATGTACAGTTTGATATGTGTTTCATAAAATGATCATTCAAATGTACGGTTTGATATGTTGTGCATAAAATGATCATTTGAATGTACAGTTTGATATGTGTTGCATAAAATGATCTTTTGAATGTACAGTTTGATATGTGTTTCATAAAATGATCATTCAAATGTACGGTTTGATATGTTGTGCATAAAATGATCATTTGAATGTACAGTTTGTTATGTGTTGCATAAAATGATCATTCAAATGTACGGTTTGATATGTTGTGCATAAAATGATCATTTGAATGTACAGTTTGATATGTGTTGCATAAAATGACCACTCAAAATTAATTAGCATCATAGTATTTGGTTTACATTTAATGTCACCTACTTTTGCGAGTGTTATGTGAACCCATGCTTATACCTTTGCTCTATAGATTGTACGATTGCTCTATAGGTTTTACCAGTCCTTGTACCTCTCCAGTATAGATTGTACCAGTCCTTGTACCTCTCCAGTATAGATTGTACCAGCCCTCATACCTCTTCTGTAAGGGTTGTAATAGTCTTCATACCTCCTGTATAGGTTGATGTACCCTTGTGTATTGTAAAAGGTGATTAATTCAAGCACCTTTTTTTGCCCTGGAATGTGTCCAATGATAATGATTTAGATGAGAAAGTCTTTGTTTTTTACAGATTTACCAATTTCTTTAATTTTATCTTTATTTTATATTACTTATCTGTTATGCACAAACTTAATTAGCCCTATATAGCCAAGATTGAGATGATGTGCTGTTAAATATGCATAGACAGATATACACATACTCACATAAATGCATACATACATTTATCCAGACAGATGGACAGATATCCATGTACATACATACCAATCTTGTCTAAACATAGCAAAAGAGGTAACAGAGGACATTATAAGCTCTTATGCTGAACCAAACCTTACCCATGAAGACCAAACCTTGTCTAATCAAGACCAAATATTGTCCCATTGAGACCAAACTCTGTCCCATTAGGACCAAACCTTGTCCCATTAAGACCAAACCATGTCCCATTTAGTCCAAACCTTGTCCCATTAAGACCAAACCATGTCCCATTTAGTCCAAACTTTGTCCCTTTAAGACCAAACCATGTTCCAAACCTTTACAACATTGATTAATGACTTGTTACTATCCCACATTGATGGCTTGGTACTGTCCTACATTGACTGATGGCTTGGTACTATCCAACATTGACTGATGCTTGGTACTATACTACATTGACTGATGACTTGGTACTATCCAACATTGACTGATGGCTTGATGCTATTCCATATCCCACATTGACTGATGACTTGGTACTATCTTTCATTGAATGATGACTTGGTACTATCCTTCATTGAATGATGACTTGGTACTATCCTTCATTGACTGATGCTTGGTACTATCCTGCATTAACTGATGGCTTGGTGCTATCCCATATCCTACATTGACTAATGACTCGGTACTATCCAACATTGACTGATGACTTGGTACTATCATACATTGACCTATGATATGGTTTATTACTACATTGACTGATGACTTGGTACTATGCTACATTACATTGACTAATGACTTGGTACTATCCAACATTGTCTGATGGCTTGATGCTATTCCATGTCCAACATTGACTGAAGGTTTGGTACTATCCTACATTGACTGATGCTTGGTACTATCTTACAATGACTGAAGACTTGGTATTATACTACATTGACTGATGACTTGGTACTATGCTACATTGACTGATGACTTGGTACTATCCAACATTTCAGGCTTGATGCTATCACATGTTCCCACATTGACTGAAGGTTTGGTACTATCCTACATTGAATAATGACTTGTTACTATACTACATTGACTGATGACTTGGTACTATCCAACATTGAATAATGGTTTGGTGCTATCCCATATCCCACATTGACTGATGACTTGGTGCTATCCTACATTGACTGATGCTTGGTATTTTACTACATTGACAGATGGCTTGGTACTATACTACATTGAGGATATTGTGATACTACCTGTTTGTCCATCAGTCCATCCATCCAAACATCTATATCAGTAACACTGTCTCCTGCTAAAAATTTGAGGTGGAAATTCACCAGACTGTGTACATAGGTTGTCTGTATGGTAACCATATGAAAGAGATATATGAATTTTGGGTTTCACTCTGGGGTATCTTGGGAGGGGGGTTGGTCAAATATGCAAGCAAAATGTGATATTTTAAAAAATATTTACTTAAGAAACTTTGTAGAAAGAGGATGCTAGAAATATGTAACTATTTTGGGATTTTTTTTTAGAATTGGGGAAAATATGGAGTGGTGCATGGTGGGTGATTGACATAATAAAGAGCATAGAGATTGCCATGGATATAGCTAAGTTGCTCTTGGGTTTTGGGGTCTTCTTACTGCTGCTTTTTCCAGTATTACATGTCTGTAAACTTGAATTCTGTTTGCAGGTGCCCAAATGTTCTCATAAAGATGACCTGCGTGTACACTTGGAAAGAATTCCACCCTCCTGTCAACAATTGCAGGCAACCCTAAAAACTCCTACTTTTGGCAAGTCTGCTACATTTAACAAGGTGCTCTCTCTCTCTCTCTCTCTCTCTCTCTCTCTCTCTCTCTCTCTCTCTCTCTCTCTCTCTCTCTCTCTCTCTCTCTCTCTCTCTCTCTCTCTCTCTCTCTCTCTCTCTCTCTCTCTCTCTCTCTCTCTCTCTCTCTCTCTCTCTCTCTCTCTCTCTCTCTCTCTCTCTCTCTCTCTCTCTCTCTCTCTCTCTCTCTCTCTCTCTCTCTCTCTCTCTCTCTCTCTCTCTCTTTTCTTTCTTTCTTTCTTTCTTTCTTTCTTTTATTTTTTTAGAGCAGTTAGTGACAATTCCATCCAGTCCTGTAATACTATTACTTTACCAGTTCCAGTTTGTGGAACATGCTTGAGGGTATATTTTGTGCCACTTTGCAATAGTGCTTGCTTTGAGAATGCATATTTAAATCCATGCCATGTGAACAGCAGATTCATCCAGGTAAAGGGAGGATAGGGCCTGGTTATATAATACACTCCTCTAAACTTTACCTGACATAATTTTACATGCTTGTGACATGAAAATACAGATTGAAGTAAGTAAAGCCTAATTACATGACACAGTCTGTACAACTTTATCTGACACCAATTTTACACTGCTTCATTGGGTTCATGTGATTTGAGCATCCAACAGAAGAAGATATACAAAAGATTACCTAGTTACATTATACAATATATTTGACTTTATCTGACACCCATTTTACAGAAGCATTGTTGGGTTTGTGTGAGCAGCTGACCAATGAAGGTAAATATGGACACAAATGAGAGCATAGTTACATGATAGAGTCTACCTAACTTTTTTGACATCTGTTGAACTGATAATCATATATTTTAAAAAATTTTCAGTGAAGGATTATTTCTTTCCAAAATGTTGATGCTTTTACAACAGTTTCTTTTTCTGACTCAGATTCTGTCATTTTCTTGTAGAAATTTCTTTGTTTTCTACTAATTTGTGTGACGCTGTTCTTATCCATTTAGTTTTCATGAGACTTTTAATATAATGCCACATGATCATTATTTTCATTGTTGGATATTTATCCATAGCTTGCTGAATTTTTTAAATTTTTTAAATCTTGCTTTTTTCTTGGAAAAATTAAGTAATTTGTTGCAAAACTCCTTTGCTTTAGTTGAAATTTCTATACTTTTTATTGACGGATATCACTATTTATATTCAAAAGTTCTTTTATTGATGGAGTACAAAACATTTAAACTGAATAAAGGATATTACTATTTATATTCAAAAGTTCTTTTATTGATGGAATACAAAACATTTAAACTGAATAAAGGATATCACTATTTATATTCAAAAGTTCTTTTATTGATGGAGTACAAAACATTTAAACTGAATAAAGAATATCACTATTTATATTCAAAAGTTCTTTTATTGATGGAATACAAAACATTTAAACTGAATAAAGGATATCACTATTTATATTCAAAAATTTTTTTATTGATGGAGTACAAAACATTTAAACTGAATAAAGGATATCACTATTTATATTCAAAAGTTTTGCTCTTGATATGCTTTACAAAGGAATAAATGAGATTGCTAGTTACTACACAGTTATCTCCCTTTGCTGTAGAGGCACAGTTATGTTTTTCATTTTTTTATTTTATGAACCATATTCTCCAGTTCAGTTTAGTAATTTTTATATTTAAATAAATGTAGATGCTAATCATTATCACCCTTCTATTTATAATTGTTTTCCGAAATTAAGGTGTATTGGAAAATTTTGCACATGACATATGTCACTGTAATATTGAAAGTAGATTGTATATTGTTAAACCTTATTAGATCTACAATTGACATCAGCATAGCAATAAAGCTGGTTTCTGGTTTCATTTAAATTCATTTAGAAGATGATTTATTAATTAAGACCATGCACAATTTGTCAATCAGGTTCAAACATTATTTGTATCATTTGAGAATGTGTAATAGGAAAAGAAACAGTATGTATTGAACTTATCATCTCTGTTCTTTTTACTCCAAAATCATATTGGAAAGTATTCAGACCAATCAAAAAGTCAGATTTATCAGTTTCAACTTGAAATGGTGAATAAAGTTTATGACAGCAGGACCTAAGACATTTGCTTCACAATACATAAAAAAAGGCTTAAAGGTCACAGCTGTATCTCAAAAGTTACATTGTATATCTATTCTACTCATGGTCCCATTCTTCAACAGCAAATCTATCAAACCACAAAGCAGTCAAAATTTGAGCTTATTCTAAATTCTGTTCCCCATATATTAGGATTGTTTAATATACCACTGTAACAGGAAAGAACAAACTGTAGCCAATTTTAAAGGTTGAACATGGTATCTATAGATGCTGTGTCAAGTACAAAATAAAAGGCCTCATATTTGACTACCTACAATGACTTTCAGGTCTTTCTTCATGTTCATAATGAGTCTCAAAGAGAGTGTATAATCTTCCAGTGACTACTGACGATGGTAATTATTCTTGTCAGGTCTATTGGTGAATCACAGAGAGAGTGTATAATCTTCCAGTGACTACTGACAAAGGTAATTATTCTTGTCAGGTCAATTGGTGAATCACAGAGAGTGTATAATCATCCAGTGACTGTAATAGACAATGGAAGTTATTCTTGTCAGGTCTATTGGTGATTCACAAAGTAAGTGCATATTCTTCCAGTGACTCCTGACAATGGTACTTATGCTTGTCAGGTCTATTGGTGAATCACATAGAGTATATAATCTTCCAGTGACTACTGACAATGGTACTCATTCTTGTCAACTGTATTGTCTTCCATCTTGTCAGACAGAAGTTTTTGATGCTGAATCAATTAAGATTTTATGATATACCACCAACTAAAATCTTTAATAGCAAATGGTTTAAGGACATTATATTTGTTACCCTTTAATTTTTATTTTGTTTTACAAGATATTTTAATTTTTTTGAAGGATCTATTTTCTTCAAAAGTGATTTTTGGCCAATGCTTTGTCTTTATATTTTTAGAGCATAGCTTTTAATTGGTGTTATGTAAATATTGCTGCACTGCAGTGCAGTAAAACCCTACACATATACATCCCTATGTTTTGTCAAAAATTAACTTTAGTAATCAGATTTTATCTTGTAATTTCCAGCTAACATTCAAACCATTTGTACAATATTTTATCCATATATTTGCAATACTCTCTGTGCATAGCTTACACTTTCACAAAATATTACATGGCCATTAGAAAATAATGCATGGTCATCACAAAATAGTACATGGCCATCACAAAATATTATATGGCCATTAGAAAATAATGCATGGTCATCACAAAATAGTACATGGCCATCACAAAATATTACATGGCCATTAGAAAATAATGCATGGTCATCACAAAATATTACACGGCCATCACAGTATATTACATGGCTATAATCCAAGAAAAAAGGCTAATGTGATATTCAAAGATGGACTGTTTGGTTATTTGATACATGGATAAGAGATACAAATTGCATTAAAACAGGTGACCAGTATATGGAGGTGTTCATTAAGGCAGTTTATACTATACTTAAAAGTCCAGTTGAAAACTGCACAGTCCCAGATCTGCAATTGTATGATGTGCTGTCAGATCTAGATTTTTGCAGTTTCTTCGGTAGATTAAGCAACATAGACCCAGTCCTGCGGGCTAATAATGCAATGGCAGATCAGGGTTTATGTTATTTGCAGTTAGACAACATATGCAGTTTCTTCGGTAGATTAAGCAACATAGACCCAGTCCTGCAGGCTAATAATGCAATGGCAGATCAGGGTTTATGTTATATAATTGAGTATATATGGTAGTCATTTGTAAAATGTTTTGTGGATTTTATTTTTTTTGTAGGTTGACAGTGCAATACAGGAGACAAAGAATTTGATGAATACTATTGCCAAGGTTGTCACTACATGCTTTGTATGTGCTACCAAGGTAAGCGAAAGCTTTTGTTTTCTTAGTCACTTTTACTGAAGAGTTAGTTTGGGCATAGATATAATCATTAACACTTGGTGAGCAATATTTGGGGGGGGGTATACAGTACTGCTGTCCAACACACTTTTGTTTACTTACACTCTCATGAACCCTGTGAGACATCATGAAACGTAATGTACCTTTTTTGTATTGTGACCATCTTTATAAGATGTATTTCTATTTATTTTTAATTGTGTAAATCGATTTATTTGCATAGTTGATATCTCAAGAACCATTTGAGAAATCTTCATGAAAGTTGTTGCGTATTTGTATAATGACAAAAAGTGTGTGTCCAGTATAAGATTTGGCTTTGCCAGGTTAGTAGTTTTAGAGTTATCTCTTCCTTTTTAAAACTTGTATTTAAACTTGATCTTTCTAATGGAAAATTTACATAAGCTTTTGACAGGTCTAGTATTCCATAAGCAGGAACATATTCCTGATCTAGCATACCACTGTTGAATATATTATTCTTTTAAAATCGCATCAAGAAAGCAGTGGAAGTTCAAGACGAAAGGGAAAATAAGCTTCTAGAAAAGTGTTAATAATCAACACAGAAGAATAAAAGGAGTATTCAGATACTCGTGAATAAAAGCTGGACAAGACACAATTATATTTATTGGGCATCCCAATTTGAGTATGTCTCATGGCAGGAGATGTGATTGGTGTAGTCATGTGAAATGGACCAGGCCTCATAATAAGACAACCCTATACAGCACTCCCTCTTTATAATACTGACCATGTTTACACAAGAACTAGGACACTATATATACTCACTTTAGATAAAATAAGTTTCTTAAACTCTTTTCGTTATGAAGTTAATGGCGATTTGGAGAAGGTAAATTTGTTGTTTGAAAATGGAGGGATAAAACATAAGACGGACACTGAGTGTGCGGTATCTATTTATCCAAAGAGACATAAGCAACAATTTGTGATGGCAAAAAATGTCAAATATGACACTACTAACAGACAGAGAAATGTTCAGCCGAATTGTGTTGTTATCTCTGGCTTGAATATATTGATTCAGAAGGAAAGATGTTTTGCAGTTACTGAAAACAATGTCAAACACTGGCACAGGTAGGAAATTCACCCAGATGGACATTTCTGCAAATGAACCAGAGCTTGAGGACTTTAACCCAGACACAGCTATCAACTGCTGGCTTAATGTTGGTGTAGGTGACAGACATATACATGGACATATTTTCAAATCCATCAGCTAAAACATATATACATTAACCTGAAGAAACCAAATGTATAACAACCAATGTTTTTGAAAAATTAAATCCTTTTATGTAATAATTATGTTGTATATTATTATTATTATATTATTTTGTTTGTTTTTTCTATGGATTAAGTACAGACATTTTATCAAATCTTGGCACGTTATTACCATTTTGGTACCAGTGAAAAGTAAGGTGGGACTAGGGAAGAGAAAGATTCGACTAGTGAATTTTCTGAAACCTCTTATTCTTATCTTGGACTAGTGGTTAAAAAAAATTTGCCCAGCCCTGATGACATAAAAGTACACTTGTCTGCATACTAGCAGTGACTTTCTAAGTGTTATGTTATATTTATAGCAGATGCAAGAAACATGCCGGTTTATACCTTTAAACATTTGACCTCTGTTTCTATTTATAACAGCTGTCGTGCTTTGGACAGAACAGACTGGTTTTCTAATTTTTAATCTTTGCTTACATATTCTTTGTTAAAAATAATGTGAGGTACAGAACCATTTCGTAGGAATTTGACAGTAAAAGTCACCCTATTTATTCTGGTCGATGTGTATGTTACAGCAAAAATGTTTCTCGAAAAATTTCACAAATGGATTAGAACAAAAACTGATAAAAAAACCACTGAGATGAATGCATGAATAACACAATACAGTGCCATTCTAGGGTAGCTTCATGCCCATTGCAGGTTTCGTGGAAAGGATTTTAATATTAGTCATAGTGTAAAACAAAGACGCCTTGAATTAGCTCATTTTGCTAACTCAAATACTAAGGTAACTTCTTTTTTACAGCAGAATAAATTGTGGAAATGAATTTTATATATGCAGGGGCATTATTTACCGAGTTCCTAATAGAACACTGACTTCAACTAGTGGCAGAATACAACTTTAGTTCCTTGTTCAAACGGATGCTTCCTGACGCCAAAATTTTGGAAAATATGCATGTGTTTTGCACATATGCACATTGAATTTTATTTTGTTATATGTGGATTACGCTTTTTCTGCTCAGATCAATCCTTTTGTCCACTTGGATTATGCTTTTTCCTTGCCAGGGGTTGGCATGTATGTGTATGTCCATCTGTCCATGTGTCTGTTCATTCATTTATCTGACTGTCCATTAATTTTCTTTTTCTACATAAGAACTTCAATATATACCTTAACCAAATTTTGTGGATAGCTTGCACTTAGCTTAGTAAATTATTTTTTTTCTTTTGGGTCAAGGTTCAAGATCAAAAACTGATAGACCAAAAAATATGCACAAAACCAAAAGGTTTGCATAGATGGATCAGACTTTTGTGGATAATGCATACTTTGGATCCAGAATGTGCTTATCAGTTTGGGGGTGAAAAGGTCAGAGATCAGGGTCGTTAGTACCAGAAAGATGATTTGCACTTCTAGTAAGGAAGAATCCTCTTTGATGGAAAAATGGCTTTTGTGCAGTAACTTTAGACCATGTTCCTTGAGCAGAAAGGCTTGTACATTAGGTATTAAAGTAGTCTGTTGAAGGTCAGATGTCAGTTTCATTGTGGTTAAAATAAAAATGGGTTTTGCAGAATAACTTTTATTCTAGAGTAAGGTTCTTGGCCAAATTTTTTGAAATAGGGTAATACAGCAACCTTTAGATTCAGCAATCTGGAGTGTCATGGTATGTCTAATAAGAAAATTAATGATTTTTGCACAGTATCTTTAGTTGAAGACCACATGCCTTTATACAGGTTAAGGTCGTTGAGACCCATTAATTAGTAATCTTCAGTCCATCATGTCTTGCTAGTACCTACATAAATGACTATTCAGCACAGAACAGTTATGCAGTTAATTAGGGTACTCACATTGAGTCATTGTTTTACTTGCAGAGTAGCTTTTGCTAGTTTATTATAATGGATTTATTGTAAGGAATAATTATGAAATTATTTTATTCTCTGTGTATCGGTGTTAAAACTTTTGCTCCAGACATAGTACTATTTGGTTTGTGCATTAATTATAGAACCTATAATTAACATCCATTGTCTAAATTAAACAATTAACAGTTAAAAACATGTATGGCTTAGATGGTTGAAATGAATCTGATTCACACAAGGTCACATGGAAGAACAGAGTGCCAGATAGATTGCTATTTATGGTCCTTTTCACTGCCATAAGTAGACTGCTCTATATTATCTACAGAGTAATATAAATTTTTCTTTTCTTTATTTTAACTAGAGATTTATTGGAACATGTCATAACATTTAAGTGTTTATTTCCATTTAAAAGCATTTTCTGCTAGAATTTTGTGACTTGCTGTTAGTGAGCAAAGTCAAAATAATGTTATTTTTTAAAATTTGAGTTTCTTATCTTAACATTAAATTGCACTGATGGGCCAGTGGATCTGTGCTTGTTACTGATTAGAGTAAGACCACAAATTTGTTACTATTATTAGTAATACAGACTATATCTGGTAAAAGAGATTTGACACTATGCCAAAGGCATGAATGAATTAAAATTTATATATAAAAAAATTTGAGTACGCAAAAAGTTTGGATCTTTTAGACACATTTCAGATAATCTACCAGGTTTGTTTTGTGTTTTTTCCAGTTTAATATTGACTACAGAATCTCCCCTGGTGGAACCCAGAAGTGGCGGGGTCAAAATTCATATGATGCAAGCAGTGACACAGAATCAGCGTTAAGTTCTCATTCAGACAGCCATTACTTCAGCTCCTCTTCCAATAAATTAGTCAGCAGTGGAACAAGCTTTGAATAAAATAATAACCTTCACCTTGTGTCCTTGATATGTGTTTGATCTTAGATGGGACAGAGTTCAAACACAAACAGTACTGCATAACAATGCTGTGAATAGATGTATTACCTACATGTTTGACCTTTGACAGTGTGATTTCATTGGATACAGTATTTTTTTTTTATCTGCTGTGGAAAAGAGTTCAAATGTCAGCAATTTTTGTTTTATGTGTCCATGAGAATCATGAATAAAGGACTATGTCCGAAGATCTGAATATAAATATAATCTATGTTTGAATGGAATCAGCAGGTATGATAGATAATTCATCACCTGTTCCTTGACATTTTATGGTACATGTTTTAAATTTGGAATGCATCTTCAGAATTACAAAACTTGACTTTACTAGGTTGTTTTTTTTTTTAAAATCCCTGTATAATTTTATTTATTTATTACTTTTTGTGAAACATTTGGTGCTGATGGTTGTATTCTACCATTTTTTCTTTGCTATCCATTTACATTTTTATTCAAGTCAAATTCTGTTATACACTCTTATTTCAAGCTTTTTATTTGGTTATTACAATACCAAGTTATTTGTTTATTATTCAGCTATTACAGTAATAAGTTATTTGGTTATTACAATGTTAAGTGCCCTCTGAAGATTAATTATCATGTTCATCATTTTTATGAGTGTATATTAACAAGACATGAGTGCAATATAATATTTTATTGAAAGTAAATCATTTCACAGTATTTTTTAATTCTTTTTTGCCATATATTAACAATTTTGGCAGACTGTGAACCTGGTTTTCAGAATCTTGATCTAGATTTGTTTTTTGAAATGCCTTTAAAATAATGGATAATAATGAGAAATGTGCATAGCTGGTTTAAATAGCATGCTGATCCATGCATATGAGACACATGAAATTGTTTTCACTCACAGGTTGTTTACTTCATTTAATTTCATTTTCATTCATTCACTGCAGTCACCTATATTGTTTTCCCATTACAAGTATTATATATACTCACTTTTAAGTTGTGTCCAACTGCAAGCAACAATGACTGAGATCTGCAGTCTGATAATGTGCAGGCAGATAAGGGTCCGTATTGTTAATACTACTTCTTATTGCTAACAAAAAACTGCATAGACCCAGGTTTGCTGATACATAGTGTGATGGTAGAACTGAGTCCTTCACTTACAAGCAGACAATATATTATCATTTTTTCTGTGCAGTTGAGTGCAGTTTCATGGTTGATTTAAAATGCACCATTGTCCAGTGTGTAATTTTTTATTTGATCAACAAGCTGTAAATGTGATAGCCAGTAATGTGCTGTTCATTTTGTATTTTGTTTTGGCATCCAGCATATCTCTTGTATTGATGTTACCTTCCATAATAATAGGACAGTCTTTTGCATTATAGGGACTCCATTATCCATTATTGTCTTATGTAAAGTTGAAATGCTAACCTGTGTAATTTTTTGTAGTCTTTCCTATGAGAAATATATTATTCATTATTGCTTTAAAAGACCCTCCTTATGTTTTATGTTTCAAGGTTTTGTATATCAAATGATATAAAATATTTAAACATAGGTGAGGCAGTACCTGTGATTTTAACCTGTAACACAAAGGTAAAGGTATATTTCAAGTTAGATGATGTTAATGATTGTGATTGGTCAACACTTATAACATTGGTGTTACACTCCTGTCACATAAATTGCTGGTGAAATGTGGAGAACATGGCACATGATATAATTATATACTTGTCAGCAAACAAAAAACATATATATCATCATGTCCTTATTATCTTAATCCTATAATCCATTACTCCAGTGTTAAATATTATTGATGTACATGTTGACCAAAGTCGGACCTAGACAGAATGCATCCTGTCAATACTTAGACCTTTAAAAATAATGCTACCATGACTTGATATTAAACCAAAAAATATTCATGAATAACAGTAAGTTTAGAATTTTTTAAAAGATTTGTTTGTGTGTGTTTATTTTGATTTTTCAAGTCAGAAAAACAAAGAATTAAAGTTTTTTTTTAACCATTATACAGACTTCCACCGTTGTGATTATATGAGTGTGACATTATCATGTGTGCTACTGTTATGAAAATATACATAATTCTGCATTTATGACATGAATTGTGAGGTTTTCTGAGTTTATTTATTGAATACTTACATAAAAATGTGTTTTTTCTTGGAATTAATGGTCTTGTTAGTAGATGTAAAAATTTTCAAAATCAGTCATAATAATCAAGTCACCTATTCATATTTAGACTCGGATGTCATAAATGCAATTTGACATTAGTCAGTCAGATGTCATATAGGCTAGCAATTTGACATTAGTCAATCAGATGTCGGTATTTTTGGGTTTTGAGTTTGAGAATTGTTGTAATTTTTGGGGTCAGACTGATTTATGCTATTTAGGCTTTTGTGCAGTTTTTGTGACATCAGCCATTCTTGAACATCAGAAGTGTGTGCTGCATGAATAGACCATTTCATGGAGACTTCGGGGAACTTCATAATTTGCTCGGAATTTTGATCACGTGGTGGGTGGTCAACTGACTGCAATATCCAATCGATAGCTGGTAGGCAAATAGTCTGGTCCCCTGCTTAATATGCTCCCTAGTGTAGTATAGCGGAGTGCATCGAAGGGAGCATACTAAGCAGGGAACCAGACTAGTGGTCCAAACAAGGTGGACAATACAGCATTAGCATCAACTGTTCCAACTATTTCAGCTTCGTTTATAGGGTTGAAAAATGTCTATTCAACAGCGATGATGCCACATATAATGATCAAATTTAATATTGGAACTATCCTGTCTTGCTTTCCCGATTTTATAGCCATATTTGAGAGTAGCTATGAGCTGTTTTATATCTGGACGTTTACATGCGAGTATGGAAATGGTGTCGATGTTAAAAATTTAATCCCTTTTTTTTTTACCATAACACCGCATTTCATAAATCGAGTTTCGTTTACCAATAAAAGGAATTTTTCGTAATAATCCGCAGTATAGCAAACCTGAAATATTTTTCGATGGTAAAGCTGCAGAAGTCCCAGGCATTTAGCGGGCATTTCTTAATTTGTTTTAATCTGATACGTCTAAACAACAATGTATGCCATTTTGTTATGTACAGATGCCTACCAGCGTTTGATTGGCTGGAGTATAAAGTGACTCGGGAGTTTTCGGATAATTAGGGAGCAACTCGGTTAAATTCGGTATGAAATGGGCTATACAAGCTCCATAGTGATGAAACTGTTGGATCACAAAATTTTAAGTAAAAAAGCACTTTTGATCAGATTTTCATTTTTTATTTTCTGTATTCTTAATAATAAAGGTAGGAAGTGTAAATATTTCAGGATTATCTAATTATTTTGTTAAACACCTGCCTAATTTTAAAGATTTAGCAAATGTGATTTTTTGGTATTTTAATTTTGGAGTTGGTGTGCAAATGTTGTTTTTGTGCTTAAATATTTTCATGCAAGTATGGACAGTTTCATTATGGTTGGGCTTGGTCATGCGTTCAGACAGTTTCATGACGGTGTGGCCTAGTAATGTGCTTTGTTAGTTTCATGACAGTGGGGTTTGGTCATGTGCTTACAGTTTCATGACAGTGGGGTTTGGTCATGTGCTTACAGTTTCATGACAGGGGGGCCTGGTCTTTTTTATGATATTGGGATTTGGTCTTGTGTTTAGCTTCATAACAGTGGGACCTGGTCTTGTGTTAAGACAGTTTCATGACAGTGAGGCATGGTCTGGTCTCTAGACAGTTTCATAACAGTTTTGTGTGGTCTTGTGCTTTAATTTTCTTGACAGTGTGACCTGGTCTTATACTTAGGCAGTTTCTTGTCAGTGGGGGTTGGTTTTGTGCGAGAGTTTCATGACAGTGGGGCCTGGTCTTGTGTTTGGTTTCATGACAGTGGGGCTTGGTCTTATGCTTAGTTTCATGACAGTGGGGCTTGGTCTTGGGTTTGGACAGTTTAATGAAAGTGAGGCATGGTCTCGAGGTTAGAGTTTCATAACAGTTTTTTTGTTATGTGGTCTTGTGCTTGGAGAGTTTCATGACAATGGGACCTGGTCTTGTAATTAGGCAGTATAATGACAGTGAAGCTTAGTCTTGTGCTTAGACAGTTACATGAGAATGAGGCATGGTCTTGTGTTTAGACAGTTTCATGACAGTGGGGCTTGGTCTTGTGCTTGGAGAGTTTCATGACACTGTGACCTGGTCTTATACTTAGGCAGTTTCATGACAGGGTTGGTTTTGTGCTTAGACAGTTTCATGACAGTGGGGCTTGGTCTTGTGCTTAGTTTCATGACAGTGGGTCCTGGTCTTGTGCTTAGACAGTATCATAACAGTTTGACATAGTCTTGTACTTGGAGAGTTTCATGATGGTGGGACCAGGTCTTGTGCTTAGACAGTTTCATATCAGTGGGGATTTGTCTTGTACATTGATAGTTTCATGACAGTGGGACCAGGTCTTGTGCTTAGACAGTTTCATGACAGTGGGGGGGGTCTAGCCTGCAAATCATGAACTTCTTTAGCTTGAGATTTTGTTAGACAAAACACAAATGTATTTTTAAAATTTGTTTCTGTTGATATTGGAAACTTCAATTCAGTCTCAATGTCTTGTAATCTCTGAGTCTGATGCAAGTTAGACTTAATTTCTCAAATTTTTAAAAATTAATTTGAGATTTTTTATTATTATGCCTGTGATATTTGAAACAATAGCAAATTATTTTGCAAATTTTGCAAAGGATGCAAAATTACTTATTTTTAAAATTGAATACATGGAAAAGGTTATTTTATTCCTGGAAAAAAAGATAATAGGAATAACTTAAATTTAGCTCAGGAGACAAAAGAGGACTCAGAAGAAATTAATATATTATTGGAAGTATTGAATTCAAGAATTACAGTACAATGCAATTATATTTGTAGATAACATTAAATTGTCCCCTTGGTATAACGCATTCCTTATAATGCAGTTGTGATCATGATCCCATTAAATTGGTAAAATTTTGTTTATGATTATTACTTTCTTTAGGTTTTCTTTATTCACAAGAATCTATCATTATGCAATTTCACATAATGCTCTTTGTTTCATGGACTTTTAAGACGTAGTCGTGTTGCAACAGATTTCAATATAACATGGTCACTTTGAGGACATGGTAGTGTTGCAACAGATTTCAGTATAACATGGTTACTTTGAGGACATGGTCTTGTTGAAACAGACTTCAGTATAACATGGTCACTTTGAGGACATGGTTGTGTTGCAACAGATTTCAGTATAACATGGTCACTTTGAGGACATGGTCGTGTTGCAACAGATTTCAATATAACATGGTTACTTTGAGGACATGGTAGTGTTGCAACAGATTTCAGTATAACATGGTTACTTTGAGGACATGGTCTTGTTGAAACAGACTTCAGTATAACATGGTCACTTTGAGGACATGGTTGTGTTGCAACAGATTTTAGTATAACATGGTCACTTTGAGGACATGATCATGTTGCAACAGATTTCAGTATAACATGGTCACTTTGAGGACATGGTCATGTTGCAACAGATTTCAGTATAACATGGTCACTTTGAGGACATGGTCATGTTGCAACAGATTTCAGTATAACATGGTCACTTTGAGGACATGGTCATGTTGCAACAGATTTCAGTATAACATGGTCACTTTGAGGACATGGTCATGTTGCAACAGATTTCAGTATAACATGGTCACTTTGAGGACATGGTCATGTTGCAACAGATTTCAGTATAACATGGTCACTTTGAGGACACGGTCGTGTTGCAACAGATTTCAGTATAACATGGTCACTTTGAGGACAGGGTCGTGTTGCAACAGATTTCTGTATAACATGGTCACTTCAAGGACATGGTCGTGTTGCAACAGATTTCAGTATAACATGGTCACTTTGAGGACATGGTCATGTTGCAATAGATTTAAGCATAACATGGTCACTTTAAGGACATGGTTGTGTTGCAACAGATTTCAGTTTAACATGGTCAGTTTCAGGACATGGTCCTGTTGCAACAGATTTCAGTATAACATGGTCACTTCAAGGACATGGTCGTATTGTAACAGATTTCAGTATAACATGGTCACTTCAAGGACACGGTCGTGTTGCAACAGATTTCAGTATAACATGGTCACTTTGAGGACATGGTCGTGTTGCAACAGATTTCAGTATAACATGGTCACTTCAAGGACACGGTCGTGTTGCAACAGATTTCAGTATAACATGGTCACTTTGAGGACATGGTCGTGTTGCAACAGATTTCAGTATAACATGGTCACTTTGAGAACAGTCTTGATACAGAGTTCAGTAAAAAATGGTCACTTCAAGGACATGGTCATGTTGCAACAGATTTCAGTATAACATGGTCACTTTGAGAACAGTCTTGATCCAGAGTTCAGTAATACATGGTCACTTTGAGAACAGTCTTGATACCGAGATCAGTATAACATGGTCACTTTGAGAACAGTCTTGATACAGAGTTCAATATAACATGGTCACTTTAAGGACATGGTCCTGTTGAAACAGACTTCAGTATAACATGGTCACTTTGAGAACAGTCTTGATACAGAGTTCAATATAACATGGTCACTTTAAGGACATGGTCTTGTTGAAACAGACTTCAGTATAACATGGTCACTTTGAGAACAGTCTTGATACCGAGTTCAGTAATACTTTTTCACTTTGAGAACAGTCTTGATACAGAGTTCAGTATAGCATGGTCACTTTAAGGACATGGTCTTGTTGCAACAGATTTCAGTATAACATGGTCACTTTGAGGACATGGTCATGTTGCAACAGATTTCAGTATAACATGGTCACTTTGAGGACATGGTCATGTTGCAACAGATTTCAGTATAACATGGTCACTTTAAGGACATGGTCTTGATCCAGAGTTCAGTATAACATGGTCACTTTGAGGACATGGTCTTGTTGAAACAGACTTCAGTATAACATGGTCACTTTGAGAACAGTCTTGATACCAAGTTCAGTAATACTTGGTAACTTTGAGAACAGTCTTGATACAGATTTTAGCATAACATGGTTACTTTGTGAATAGTCTTGAAACAGAATTCAGTATAACATGGTCACTTTTAGGACAGTCTTGAAACAGAGTTCAGTATAACATGGTCACTTTTAGGACATAGTCTTTTTGAAACACAGTTAAGTATAACATGGTCACTTTGATAACAGTCTTGATACAGATTTTAGCATAACATGTTTACTTTGAGAATAGTCTTGAAACAGAATTCAGTATAACATGGTCACTTTTAGAACAGTCTTGAAACAGACCTAAGTATAGCAAAGTCATTTTAAGGAATTAGTCTTGAAACAGATTTCAGTATAACATGTTATCTTTTATAGCTTTCCAGTGAACAACATAGTAAAGAGCTGTGAACATGCACATTTTATGAGCTGTTTATATATATATATATATATATATATATATATATATATATATATATATATATATATATATATATATATATATATATATATATTTCACCTTTGGAATCCCTAGCTAGCAAGCAACATAGCAACAAGTTAAGCCAATCAAGTTTTGTGCTGTAGCATGTATTTCATGTATTTGAAGCTAGGATACAAAACTTAACAAGTTCCTCAATGCCCAAAATACCCATGTCAGCTAAGCCATTGAACAAAGCTAAGACTAAGTGAATACCTCATTACCCAAGATACCCTAGTCAGCTAAACCATTGATCAAAGCTAGGACAAAAAAGCTACATGAATACCTCATTGCTCCAGATACCTTCCTTGGTTTAACCATTGTCCTCCCTCCCACAGCCAACCAAATCATGGTTCAATAGTATTGTTTTTTCACTTCATTAAAACCATGCTGAAGAATGCACATCTGAATCCAAATAATTTTGAAAGAAATTACAGTAGAATAAAATGTTTGTGGCAAGTAATAAAGACATCTTTAGTTTTTAGAGATAATTTAGTGTGCAGTTATATTTTATTTTCCTTGAATAAATATGTCAGTCTGAATTTGCTTAATGTTTAATATTAAAACTATGATTTATTTATCATTTTTGACAATGTACCTGATTTAGTATGTGTACACCCTTCCTTTTGGTCACAACTTGCATAAAATATTAACAACTAAATACATTTGTCATGAACCCATCAAAACTCAAGGAAAGGCTAAAACAAAATTTCCTTCAAATCTAGGCCAAGTTTGCTTGGTATCTCATCACCACTTTTTTTTGTAGCTTAAATCAGCTCAAACACAGATCTGACAGGTGTCAGTATTCAGCAGGAAGATATAATGAGTGAGAATGCACCTCTCTAGTGGAGAGCTTTCAGCATAGACAAAGGGAGCGAAGTTGTTTAGTTTGTATATACACATAATAGGGACATTTTTTTTGACTTTCATTATGAAGAGCTTTAACTTCATAAAAGTTATTCCATTATGTATGAGTACAGTGAAGGTACTACATCAGTTTCATTAATTTTTAAGTGTACAGTGTATGTATTGCATCAGGTACAGTAAATTTGTAAGTGTTAAGTGTGCAGGTATTACATCATTTAAAGTAAATTTGTAAGTGTACAGTGTGCAGGTATTACAGCAATTGCAGTAAATGTGTAAGTGTATAATGTGCTGGAATCATTAAAGTAAATTTGTAAGTGTATAGTGCAAATGTTAATCAGTTGCAGTAAATTTATACATGTACAGTGCAGGTATATCAGTTACAGTAAATTTTTAATTGTACAGTGCACAGGTATTACAGTAAATTTGTAAGTGTACAGTGTGCAGGTATTACATCAGTTATAAATTTGTAAGTGTACAGTGTGCCTGTATTACATCAATTGTGGTAAATTGCTAAGTGTATAATGTGCTGATGTCACATCATTTACAGTAAATTTGTGAGTGTACAGAGTGCAGGTGTCACATCAATAGCAGTCATTTTGTAAGTGTACAGTGTGCAGGTTGTAAGTGTACAGTGCAGATATGACATCAAATACAGTAACTCTGATATAGTAACTGTTTTTAACATTGGATTTTAATGAAACAACTGCTGACAAATTGTCTTTCATTGATGTTTGTGTGTATTTTACTCAATTTTTACATATATATTTGAGGCATTCCTTTTAAATGCTACTAAATACACATTATGTATTGTGTGCACTAGTGATTTAGAAATCCTTGCTTCATTCTTTTAGATTATTTTCTTGCCATCATGTATAAGTCTTTTTATGTTGTCATTATCAATCCCCAAAGTGTGTCAAGTTTATCCATTGTCAAAGTGTTTATTTATAGATTTTTCTCAAACATTATGTCACATGACCACCATATAAGACATGACATTGCAATAAGGCTTGTCAAGTATAGCAGTTACTGTGTAATGTAAATGTAATTAAAATCCAATGCAATTTCATGGTTCTTTCATCTGGACATGTATAATATCCTTGAACTAATCTAGCACCATTAGATGGACACAAGACTTAATTTCAGTGGGTGTAAATTGTACCAACACTTTTAGAATTTTAATTTTTTTTTGACCCTGTGGATGGGACTAGGCAAGATTTTACTTGAATTTTAAAAAGCTTATAAGTTGGTTGTTGCCAAATCAGTATGTGTAAATATTGACCTAAGTGACAATACATTTTTATTGTTGGACCTGTTTAAGCATCATAAAAAATAACTAAACATTTAGATATCACACACTCTACTGGTAACTATAGTGACAGCTTCATCATAGTCAATATTAAACTTTATTGCTTAGGTTTTGTCAGATCAGATTAAAAAATGAAATACATCATTGCATAGATACAGGTGAGACTGTTCTGTGGAACATTTGTTGCTGAAAAGTTGTCATGGTGCAAATGATTGCTTTAAAAAAAAGTGATCTGGGCTGTTAAGCCCAGTACACCATGTTCTGGTATGTTAGATGGTAAAACTTAGACTGTAATCTAAAGGTAGTGGATTCCATATAAGTCAAGGGGTCAGTTATGTCAATGTGAATTTAGGAAAAAATATTGCTATATTTCTGTGGCATGGTATAACTAAAGTTCTGTTAAAAATCAACCAACCAGATAAAGTTATATTTCATGTACTTCCATTTTAAGGCAGTCCTACTTTAAGGCTTATCATTTAAACATCATTTTGAATATGACTATTAGACCACATTTCATTAAGTTATGTATTGTGTACTTCATCACACGGTGGTATACTCCAAGGCAAATATTGAGAGATTTATAACAAGCTCTGTATGTTCCTCTATAATAGTATGCTTTTTCTATGGCAGTTATCAAGGCGGTTCCATCTAAGTATGTATGGTACTCAAGTCATTTTTTAAATCTACTGGTCATAAAACAAAAGAGCTTATGGGATGGGATGATGTCTGTTATCTATCCTCATAAACTATTTTGATTTGTTGTTGTTATTCTGGGGCCTAACGCCATTTTTCAGCACACGATGGCGGCCAGTATTAATGGTGGAGGAAGAAACCGGAAAATTGCGGAAAGAACCATCTATCGACCCATGAGAAGCTACTGGCAAGCTTTCACACATATCCACATTCGACAAATCTTAGACTTGAACCCACGCAGACAGAGGTGAGATGGCAGTGATCTGTAGTGGAGAGCACTTTAGACCACTCAGCCACTCAGGGCCCCAAACTGTTTTGAGGATTGCCATGAAACTTATGCACACATTCATCCCATGGTGTTGCTCACACATCCATCTTAAAAATATTGTCATTGGTACTCCTCCTAAATGGATGGTCATATCAAAATGGGGTTTTCACTAAAAGACTTATTATGATGTCTGCTTGCTCTTAAATGAAAACTGCCGATTTTATGTCCAGCATGGACACTTTAATGGCCATGTTGAAAATTTTGTTTTCACTACCACTCCTAAATGGATGGTCATATCAACATGAGGTTTTCAGTAGAAGACTTCTTATGATGCTGGGTTAGTCCAAAATGAAAATGGTGTTGATCTTGGCTCAATATGGCCACCATAATGACTGTCTTGAAAATCTTGTTATACCTACTCCAACATGGATCGACATATCAACATGGGGGGTTTTCACAAAAACACTTCTTATGAGGTCTTGTTTGTCCTAAATGAACATAGTGCTGATTGGACATCCATAGCAGACATCTAGAAAGTAATTTTATCACTACTCTTCCTGAATGGATAGTGTTATCAACATGGAGTTTCAACCAAAAGCCATCTTGTGATATTTACTTGGTCCTAAATTAAAATATTGCTAATCTGGGGTCTGTTATGGCCGTCATTGTCCAGATTGAAAATTTTCTTATCACTATTCCTGAGTGATTGGTCACATCATCATGTGGTTTTCATGGAAAGACTTGTAACATCTGTTACGTGGCCATCTTGAAAATCTTGTTTTCTATACTCCTCTTAAAGACAAAGTCATTGTGGTTTTCATCAGAAGAGTTCATATGATGCATACCTGGACCTCAGAGAATGAAAAGGACTTACACTCAATATGACCACCCTGGTGGCTTTCTTGAAAATATTGTTATGTCTGCCCCCAACTGGATGACTACAATACAATTTATAGTTTTCAACAATAAGTTTAAGATACCTAGTTGGTGCTAAAAGAGTATGGTGCCAGTCATACATCCAGAATGACTACTATGATGGCTGTCTTCAAAAACTTGATGTCAGTACATCCGCTGAATGGATGTCTTCTTTATCTTAAATGAACATGGTACTAATCTGACATCTGATATGTCCACCACAGCAGCAACTTTGAAAATCTCGTTATTGCTGAATAATGTATCAACACTCACCAATTAAAAGAATGAAATGGTCTTATCTTGAATTTCTGGAAATTCTTTTTGCCCATCAGTCTCTTCACAGGGTCCCAAGTATATTTTACTGGAACAGTCAATAAAAAGTTATATATGATTTAAGTGCATGTGGTACAGCTGTTAATGCATTCCAAAGATGATCTACAGTACATGACCTTCAAGAAGTTTCTCCATGTTGCCTTATAGCACAATGTTAAAGATTAAAATTTAGCATTTAAAAAAAAACAAAAAAACAACAAAACTGCTGTTTATACCAAGTTAAATGCATAAACAAGTCAACTTGGATTGTTTCTAAATTCTGTTTGTATTAGCACAGGTAGACTTCTGTGTTTATTTCCTCTTTAAAAAATCTAAATTGGTTATTTATTTTACCAAATTTTTATTGTGAAACATGCAGAATCCAAATTTCTGTTTCTGTTTCAAAAAACCAATATTATTAGGCAGTTCCTACCGCAACTTTTTCAGTGACATATATAAATGGCAAAAGAAAAGTGTCAAGAGGATTTGGGAGTGCATTGTGCATTTAGGAGTGCATTGTTTTACGTGTACTGTACTCCCTACATGTAATTACCATAATGCCATCATTTTCATAGTCCACAATTGTCGTAACATTCACAGTTTTTTGTTTGATATTATTTAAGTCAGTGGTAAAATCTGGTATTAATTGACTAAAAATAAATTGTGTTTTCAAGTTGAATACATTGTAGTGTTTTCATTTTATTCTAATCTAGATGAAGGTCGAAGTGACAAATGTAATGTCTGAAAAGTACAGACTGTAATAATGGAACAACTACAAAATGCAGAGACAGCACATCATCTACAACTATTTTAACTTTTACATTACCATCATAGAAATCTGGTCTCCATACACAGATACAATGCATGCCTCCATCCTCCATGCCATTAAAGGGCAAACTTCCAAGTCCAACATAGACGCCACAATACATTGCTGGAAAACACTAAAATTCAAATCTAACCTGGGCCAGTTTAATACAAGACCACATATCAAAACTGGAGTCAGTCCAGATACTCCTTCAAAACTCTTGAGTGGGAAATTAAAGGGCAAAATACTAAGCAGAATAGAGTATACAACTCCATAAAATATGATGGAAATGGTGAACATAAATGACATTGGGCTTCTTAATGTGAAGCTGTGTCAAATTTGATTTCAATAAAAGAACTAAAGTTCTTCATCATTTATTGTACAGAATGGAATTTAAGGATTAAAGTTTTAAAGTTGGGGCCATAAATCCATAAGCTTGTGCCAATTTCTTTTTTCAATCCTTTGTGATGGATGTTATGTGACATGACTGATATATAACCTCCATGTTGTGGTAGCTAAAGGTGATAGAAATTACCAATAAAAGAACATCAATTAACAATAATAGTTTAAGACTTGTTCAGGCTCATGACTCTGTTACAAACAAGAGTCCCTCAAAGGGACTGATGCTCTACTGGGCAAAACAATTTCTAGGAATTTAAGGAAAAATTATTTCCTTTCAACTGCTCATATTGAAACTGCATATGATATTCTTCATTCTTAAGATTTTTAAATTGGCTGCTGTGATAGACATACTGGATGTCAGATTAGCTCCATTTTCATTTACAACCATGAAGGGATTTTTTAGTTGTCCCATGATCTCAAATTGGTAACACTTCCATTTAGACATCGAAAGAAGTCGGTAACACTTCCATTTAGACATCGAAAGAAGTCATTTGATCAAATCACACTGATAATTTGAAGAATGATCTACAAGAATTGATGATGGCCCTTGTGGCAATCACATTGGACAAGACCATTTTCATTCATACACACACATATAGCATCCTTGTAAGTTGGCAGTGGACAAAACAGCAATCTGAATGTCATCCAACATCCTCAAAGTGAAAATACAGCAAATTCTAAGAAATGATGCCCACACATTTTCATCGCAGGTATTTGTAAAAATGACAGATTAAAAGACATTAAAATAAATGCTACAGGGCAAATTGGGCCAAGTGGATATAGTTGTACTAATATAGCCACTAGCATTACAGGCCTGTTGTTGGCACCACTGCAGATATTGCAACTGTACTTGATAGGATAAAGGTTATTTTATTCCCGATTTAAGCAGATTTAGAGTTTGGGAATTCATTATTTTTTGGCACGCTTCGTGAATCCACGATTGTCTATAGAAAGCTGTGAAATTCAACCCAAAATCATGACTGTTTGAAGTTCTGGATGAGGCATGTGCAACCTGAGAAAGTTACACATGCCTGAACTAGACCATGGGATGAGTGTGTGTGTGCATGTGCGTGTAATGACAATCCTCCAAGAAGTTTAGGAGTAGCAATAACTTGTGCTAATGAACAGATAGACCATGGAAAATTGACCAGTAGAGCTAATAACAAACCAGTGACAACATTTACATTCATTCTTATTTATTCCTTCATGGAATTGTTCAAAAACAAAAGCTGGCACAATTTGTTCATGCAACCTGCAGAGACATTAAAGGTAAACTCAAAAGGCAACAAGTCATACAAATACACATCGAATACACTCAAAAGGCAACAAGTCATACAAATGCACATTGAGTACACTCAATATGTGTTGGACTTCTACTGGTTATTGAGTACACTCAATATGCAACAAGTCATACAAATACACATCAGATTTGGAGAGGCTGTCATTATTACCGACAGAAGATTTGCATTAAACATGCCCAGGGTCCTTCAAGTCATAATGTGAACTTGTCAGTTTTCAATAATAGAAATGTTAAAAACACTGAAATTCTGAATATCTGAACACTGTCTTAAACAGTAATATGTTTTACTTTATGCAAAATACATAACAGTAACAAATATGGATCCTTCAAATTTGTCACAGCTAAACAAGTCTGGATTTGTCAAATGCATCTTCAACCAAGATGGCTACTTAAGATAATATTCAAGAATTATCAAGATCTGATTTAAATTATGCAGTTCCTTTCATATGTGTGTACAAAAAGCACACGCATAAAATTAAAACTAGATTTAACATATTCAATAAATACAGACTTCTTTTACAAGTGTCCATAATTAAAGACTGGTAGCTTGTCAGATCTCATGTGCATCAACACTTAAGACAATTGTTTTACTGTCTTGAGAAGAACACTAAAAAAAAAACGGCATTCAAAGATAATGTCACAATTAACACATTGCAAATGTACTTCCTTTTCTGATTTCATTACAACCAAGCTGTACATTTACAAAAAGTTATTTTGTGAATAAAAAAAGCTCTCTACATAATCATAATCCTATAATCTACATAATCCCAGAGATCTCGCTAGGATTTTAAAACTAGGAGTTCAGGACTCCCAATTTCAATATGGTAAAAATAGGAATCCCATCAGCCAAAGTTGCAGTTCCCACTAAGCCAGAATTCACGTACTTTCTTAACACTTGGCTACAGTCACATCCAAACAATCAGTTATAGCAACTTTAGCACAGTACTGAATCTCATTGAAATCTTCATTTTTCCATTTAACAACAAAACACTAAATTTGCAAATAGCATTTTGTCCAAGTCTCTTGATTTTGAGTTTGCTGGCAATATTTATACTGCAATAACTGGAAATAAAATCAATAACCGATTGCGCTGGGCTTCACCAATGTTGCAAATTGCAATTATGTTTTACATTTTGGCAACAAAATATACCATCTGGCCATATTTTTGGCTACAACATTTTTGGCTGATAAAAACGGTATATACAGTCATGAGTTTGGAGTGGAGAAATTCAAAGGCACCATGACTGGAAGCCTCAAACTTGGATATATAAAAATGCACTGGAATCGATTGTTACATAAACAAATCATTGATTCATATTGACAAACCACCCTAACAGTTAATTGTTACATCATAATCTGTTTACACTGATACCTGGCCTTGATACTGTATGCTGTAATATAGTCAAACTAGCAATGCAACTGACGAGTTACAATTGACCACCTCTGAGGGTGGAAACATGAAATGACTACAGCTGATCATAGGACAGCAATTTATAAAAAAACCTCCAAAATACTTGTCTAAACTTGCAAACAGCATTTTGTCTGATCTCTTGATATTAAGTTTGCAATATTTATATGGCTACAATAAGAAATGAAATTAATAATGGTGATTGCTCTGGGCTTCACCAATGTCGCAAGATGTTTTTCTTATTAATGACAATATATACCATCTGTCGATAATTTTGACAGATGAAAACTGTATATACCTTACTGGGTTTGGAGTGGAGAAATTCAAAGGCAACATGACAGGAAACCACAAACTTTGATATAAAAATGAGCATTAAAATCTATTATTATATAAACAAATTGTTTCATGTTGACAAACCACCCCAATAATGCACTCTTTTATCATAATCCGATTATACTGACATCTGGTCTTGGTAATGTATGCTGTAATATAATCAAAATAGCCATGCAACTGACTAGCTACAGTCGACTAGACGACGGCAATTAAAATAAAAAATAAAAAAAACAGAAAAAAATAGTTTTGCTGCAATTTCAATTAACATTTATTACCTCTGAAACAACAATATATATTCAGGAATTTTTTTAAAAAAAATTGTCCCAATGTTCTACAATATTTGATGTTGTCTCAGCAATAACAAATGAGTGTTTGTTTGGTTGTTCAAAGGTAGCCCATAGTGGAGCCTTCAATGGCACATGCACCTTCATCAAAGTAAGCCAGTGAGCTTTGATCAAAGGCGCCAGTAAAAATCTAAAAAAAAACTTCTTCAGTTTTCATAGTGAACAGAACATTTTTTCTGCCACAATCATCTTTACAAAATAAAAAAATTTGCGTCCAAATACGCGTAATTAGGCGCTTCCAAGATCCCTGAATCCTATAATCTTACATCCTGAAATGGTCATTTATTTGTTCTCATTATTCCAAATTAGGTAAATTCATGTATTTTGGAATACTTCCTTTTGTCTGTTTTCAGTCATTCATTTATTCAGCCTATTTAAATTTTTCTTGTATTTTTCTATTTCATACTCCAACATTGTAGTTTTGTTAGCCACATATTACAAATCTATTGATGAGAAAACAATATAACAGTTTTGTCTTAAATTTTTCCAAGTCTCAAATTGTTTCCATTTCTCTTGAAGAGATTCACTTTTTATAACCAAAGATAATTTCTTATGAAGAAAATGTTTATGTGAAATTTGTCAAGAATGGGTGGTACAACAGTCTGTGTTCATTCTAGTTTTTATATTTTACTTTACTTTTATGGATTCTTAAAAAATTCATTTTCTCTATTATAATAAATCCAGTATATGGTCACATGACTAACTTTACTAACAGCAGGTTTCCTACACAAGCCTGGGAGTCAGTATGGTCAAAAGTTCTAGCATCAATGTTTTGCATGATATAAAAGGGACAAAATAAACAAAAGCAACATTCACTACAATTTTTTCTGAGAAGTTGCATTCTTCATCATGTTCTTTACACATTTGACTTCCGATGAAATATTTACATCATTTTGTGAAAACCAGGCAAGAAGAGAAACCAAACAATTAAAATTTTGACTGCATAGTTACAGGATAAAACATTTCTATTCAACCATCTACACCACTGTAGCTATTTCTGTTTGCAAGTTTATTTTAATTCATTTTTATTATTCATTTCACTTGTTCACTCAAAGGAATTAATTAGAACTATGTTCCTTATAAATATACAATTTTACATCTTTTAAAATGAAGAGAACTTAGGGAAGATATCCACATGAAAGTCCTCCAATGGATGTATATAAATGGTTATGGAATGGCTATTTGGCCTGTACATATTTGTTATGGAGTGGCTATTTGACCTGTGCATACTATATGAAGTTGTTATGGAGTGGCTATTTGGCCTGTACATAATATATTAAGTTGTTATGGAGTGGCTATTTGGCCTGTACATATTATATGGAGTGGCTATTTGACCTGTAAATACTATATGAAGTTGTTATGTAGTGGTTATTTGGCCTGTACATACTATATGAAGTTGTTATGGAGTTACTATTTGACCTGTACATATTATATGTAATGGCTATTTATCTGTGCGTATGCAGGTATCAATGTAAAAGTCCTCCATTAGTTGTATATGAAGTTATGGAGTGGCTATTAGCCTGTGCATACTATATGAAGTTTCTATGGAGTGGCTATTTGACATATGCTTAAGCAGGTATGAATTTGAAAGTCCTCTATTGGTTGTACATGAAGTTGTTATGGAGTGGCTATTTGACATATGCTTAAGCAGTATCAATTTGAAAGTCCTCTATTGGTTGTACATGAAGTTGTTATGGAGTGGCTATTTGACATATGCTTAAGCAGGTATCAATTTGAAAGTCCTCTATTGGTTGTACATGAAGTTGTTATGGAGTGGCTATTTGACATATGCTTAAGCAGGTATAAATTTGAAAGTCCTCTATTGGTTGTACATGAAGTTTCTATGGAGTGGCTATTTGGCCTTTG
Organism: Potamilus streckersoni; assembly: GCA_016746295.1. NCBI lineage: Eukaryota > Metazoa > Mollusca > Bivalvia > Unionida > Unionidae > Potamilus > Potamilus streckersoni. The sequence continues at coordinate 2,434,832 of JAEAOA010002171.1, forward strand.
CATACTATCTTGTTATTAAGTGGCTATTTGACATATGCTTAAGCAGTATCAATTTGAAAGTCCTCTATTGGTTGTACATGAAGTTGTGTTGGAGTGGCTATTTGACCTTTGCATAAGCAGGTATCAACGTGAAAGTCCTCCATTGGTTGTATATGTAGTTGTTATGGAGTGTCTAATTGGCCTGTGCATAACATATCAAGTTCTTCTTGGAGTGTTATTGGACATGTACATAAGCAGATGGATAAAAATTGAAATTTATTCCATACTCTATTTAAGAATTCTGTTTTCAGGTTCCAAATCTCAAATTTGCTGGATGGAAACTAAGGTTCCGGAACTTTTGAATTATAAAATCTAGTCGAAATAAAAATTTTAAGCTTTATTTTAACATGCCCAGAACAGCCACATCACTTAATACAAATGCACATTTTTTTGCCCCATCACTCAGCATCGCTGTAAAGCTACCATTTGTGCCACATCACTTAGAAAACTGTTGGTTGGTTGTTGTGGGGCTTAACGCCATTTTTCAGCACAAGATAGGCTATACATGGCAGCCAGTATTAATGGTGGAGAAGAACCCTGGAAAACGCAAGGGAAGAACCACCAACCCACGAGAAGCTACTGGCAGGCTTTCTCACTTACCCACGTTAGCTGAGTCTGGACTCGAACTCACATAGACAGAGGTGAGATGGCAGTGATCCGTAACGGTCAGCAGTTTAAACCACTCGGCCACTTCTGCTACACCATTTTTAGCAACATCATAAAGCTACTTTTTTTTTCTTACATTACACAGCATCACTATAAATCTAATTTTTGGACACAACACTCAGCATCACTGTAAAGCTAATTTTGTATCACTGTAAAAGCTACTTTTGTTTGCCACATTACTAAGCATCTCTGAAAATCCAAATCTTTGGTTACATTACTTTTTATCACTGTAAAGCTATATCTTTCTTCTTTAATACCACCCATGAGAGTTATCAAGAGCTTAATGCAAAATTATGGAATTCTACCCAGTTAATACTATTACGTGTCTGCAATCATAAAAAAATATATTGATTTTAGACAAACAGTGGAATCAATCAAAATATAAACATACCATCTCAAGTGTCAAAGTGTCATTTACGTAATACACCTAAATTTTTTAAACTGTCAACCTTACATAAATTTTCATACTTGAATGTCACCCAAATGGGTAACTAAATAGCACCACCTTAGGACTAACACTTTACACCCTGGGCTAACACTTTACCCCCTGGGCTAACACTTTACACCCTGGGCGAACACTTTACACACTAAACTTGCTCTAGTTACAGAAGCACTTTGCAAGAACATGTACAAATACAAGTAATGACTAAAGGACTCACTAAGAATATCTAACAACTAATATTTTTAAATTCATGTTATGTGGGGAAAAATGGGGAATGGAAAACATGCTTGTTTAAAGTTCTTCAAAATACATTATAGTGAATACATATAAAAAGTCTTGCATTATCATAAGTGTTCCAACTACAGTGCATGTACAATATGATGGCAGTGTACGGACCAAGCCTATTGGTACATAAAGGGGTTGGCAGTTTGCTGGTATCAGTGGGCTTTAATGGCACTTTAAAACCTGATCGATTATATCATACCAAGAACATAACAGCTAAGGCTCACCAAGCTTGCTAAACCAGGCTGGTGTAGGTGGGTACTGAATCCTTGATCCAAGTATTACAACACATCTAATGATTAAACATCCAGTGATCTACCAATTGAATTACCATGACTCCTCGTCAGTGGATGAACCCTATTCATACATAAGGGGGTAGACTGATATTGGTAAATAGGGGTTGACAGTTTGTTGAGGTTGCTATATAAAGGGGTTTGCCACCTTATCCATACACAAGGGCTGGATGGCTTGTTGATAATGGTCCAAAAAGGGTTGACAGTTTGTTGAGGTTGCTACATAAAGTGATTTGCTACACTATTCATACATAAGGGCTGGATGGTTCATTGATAATGGTCCTGAAAGGGTTGACAGTTTGTTGAGGTTGCTATATAAAGTGGTGTACAGCTAGCTATCCTATCCATGTGTAATGGCCTTGATAGTTTGTTTATATCTCCACAAAGAAGTGGACAGTCTGTTGGTATCTACAAAATCAGTTGGACAGTCTGGCTGCTTGGTGGTATTATTAAACAATAAAAAGATCAATATATATGTTGGCAATTCAATTTTGGTAGGAAAGCATCCCTATATTAGTTGCATAAATTTTTCTTACAATGTAAACAATCTTCAGTCATCCATGTACTGTAACACTGTAGAAATAAATTATATTGACAATAATAGTTTTTGTTCCATCCAAAGCTTAGCTAAAACTAATTCATTGTTACTCAAAACAATTCATGTGCATACTTGATGAAAATTTTACAGATACAAAACATACAGTGTAAACTTTGTCTTAAAGAGATACATTAATCTGTACAAAGGTAATTTCGTGTTAGTTTTCTCCTGTGGAATGACTCAAAAGCTTTTCATGGTACACAGACAATATTTGGAATTTTCAAAGTCCAATATGGACCATGCATGCTACTGACACTTATTCAATACTGCATACTCATGCTCATAACTGCATACAATCTGTTCATACTCATAACTGCATACAGGCTGCTAATACTCATAACTGCATACAAGCTGCTAATACTCATAACTGCATACAAGCTGTTCATACTCATAACTGTATACAGTCTGCTAATACTCATAACTGCATACAGGCTGCTAATACTCATAACTGTATACAGTCTGCTAATACTCATAACTGCATACAGGCTGCTAATACTCATAACTGCATACAAGCTGTTCATACTCATAACTGTATACAGGCTAATAATACTCATAACTGCATACAGGCTGATAATACTCATAACTGCATACAAGCTGTTCATACTCATAACTGTATACAGGCTAATAATACTCATAACTGCATACAGGCTGCTAATACTCATAACTGTATACAAGCTGTTCATACTCATAACTGTATACAGTCTGCTAATACTCATAACTGTATACAGTCTGCTAATACTCATAACTGCATACAGGCTGCTAATACTCATAACTGCATACAAGCTGTTCATACTCATAACTGTATACAGGCTAATAATACTCATAACTGCATACAGGCTGATAATACTCATAACTGCATACAAGCTGTTCATACTCATAACTGTATACAGGCTAATAATACTCATAACTGCATACAGGCTGATAATACTCAACTGCATACAGGCTGCTAATACTCATAACTGCATACAAGCTGTTCATACTCATAACTGTATACAGTCTGCTAATAGTCATAACTGCATACAAGCTGTTCATAATCATAACTGTATACAGTCTGCTAATACTCATAACTGCATACAGGCTGCTAATACTCATAACTGCATACAAGCTGTTCATACTCATAACTGTATACAGTCTGCTAATACTCATAACTGCATACAGACTGCTAATACTCATAACTGCATACAAGCTGTTCATACTCATAACTGTATACAGTCTGCTAATACTCATAACTGCATACAGTCTGCTAATACTCATAACTGTATACAGTCTGCTAATACTCATAACTGCATATAGGCTGCTAATACTCATAACTGCATACAGGCTGCTAATACTTATCACAAACTGCATACAGGCTGCTAATACTTATCACAAACTGCATACAGGCTGCTCATTTCTATTGTGTATTGCAAACAGTCCTCTCATACGGAATATACATATCACATTTGTTTATAATGTACACAATTTAATTACAAGACTAGTACTTGTCTGTAATCACAAGTCAAACATGTGTCATCACAAGTCAAAATGAATGTCATATGACCACAACTTCAATGTGTATTACAATTCAAACACTCCATGTTTAACAAATAGGTCTTGGATCACACATCAAAAACTCGATGTGTTATACAAAAAAGTCTTGAATCACATGTCAAACATTCCATGTGTTATATAAATAGGTCTTGGATCACACTTCCATGTATAATACAAATTGGTCTTGGATGACAAATCAAATACTCTATGTATTGTACAATTAGGTCTTTGATCATAAATCAGACACTCCATGTATTATACAAAAAGGTCTTTGATCACAAATCAAACACTCCATGTGTAATACATATAGGCAATAGCACTGCTATACACAATATAATGTTTCGTAATAGAGCTTTCCATTCATCTGGAACTGCATATTTACTAAGAACTGCAGTAATTTTGGCAATTTCATGGCTGATACAGATGAATATAAAGCTGGTAATAATGATGTTCAACACTGGATAGCTCGGAATCAGGACTAACACTCCATGTGTATCTGCTGCTAGCCATATATGGTACTGGGATATAAATAACTAAAATTAGAAAGAAAAGGACATGGTTAGACACTGAAACTAATTACTGGATATCACAAAAAGGTAATGTTAGTCACTCACTAGATAACGACTTGATATCACTTAAAAGCATGGTTTTACAATGACTTCAATGATTGGTAATTACTATAGGCATGACTAGACTTCAAGTCTAACAGTTGGATATCAATTTAAGTATGGCTTGACAGCAATTCCAATGACTGAACATCACTAAAGACATGGTTAGACACCAACTTCAATGACATCATATCAGTAAAGGCATCATTATACATAGATTCCAATAACTAACTAAACTCATGGTTAGACATGAACTTGAATTATCAACTGTAATTAAACACATGGCTATCCTTAAAAATTCTGTTGGACACAGAGCCAAATGACTAGATATCAGTATGGGCATTGTCCGACTGTCTCCAATGATTGACTAGAACTAAAGGTATGGTTTGCTAAATATCATAATGATTAGATATCACTAAAGGACAATTACATACTGACTGCAGTTATAGGATATTACTAAAGGTTTGGCTAGATTCACACTCCAATAACGGAGTATTGCTAAAAGGCATCATTAGATGGTGGACATTGGATAAAAGGAAAGGCATGTTTAGACCCGATTCTAATGACTCAATATCACTAAAGGCATGGTTAAACATGGACTCCAATGGCTGTTTTAGGCGCTGTTAGACACACACTCCAATTACTGATATCATTAAAGGCACAGTTACACATGGACTCCAATGGCTGCTTTAGGCACTGTTAGATGCAGACTCCAATTACTGATATCATTAAAGGCATAGTTAAACATGGACTCCAATGGCTGCTTTAGGCACTGTTAGATGCAGACTCCAATTACTGATAACATTAAAGGCATAGTTAAACAGTGACTCCAATGACTACTATTAGCATTGTTATATACCGACTTCAATGCATGGATGTCACTAAATAAACTAAATCCACTGACTTTATATCAATCAAGACATGGTTAGACATAACCTCCAATGTTTGGCTATCTTAGTCATTGTTAGACAAAAACTCCAATAATGGGCTATCACTAAGGTAAGGTTAGACACTGACTCCATGATTTGGTATCACTCAAGAAAGGCATTTCTTACACATAACAAGCTATTATGGTTGCTTGAACATCAAATTTTACTACAGGAAACTTAAAATGATGAAGCACTGAAAAAGTTTTCTTAAGGAACTTGTTTGCCATCTCAAAACCTTATACTTTGTTACATTTTGCAGATTTTCAAATACTGTACATTCACCTTCCATTCAAAACATGTTTGTCTTCCTGCTATCAATGTATGCATATATATATATATATATATATATATATATATATATATATATATATATATATATATATATATATATATATGTGTGTGTGTGTGTGTGTGTGTCATTAATTTAAAATCTTTTATACCAGACCCTGCCCCCCCCCATAACAGGGATAGGACAGAGGGAAAAACCAAAATTGTCTCCCTCTAGCAAATGTTTATCAGGCTGATAACTACAGTACCAAATTTCCTTCTAGCATTTACATAACTGGCAACTAAGAACTTGCCTCATCTGTTCAAGGTCAAAAGGACAAAACTGCTAGATAGAGAATATACTTACTATCACAAAAATAAAACTATTCTAAGTAGCAGAGTAAACACTGTCACAGACCTAAGCCCAAAAATTACATAGATATGCTTTATACCCACCAGCCCTCTCCAAACATTGTCACAGACTTTGAAGGATAAAATCCCCCTAAGCCCAAAAATTACATAGATATGCTTTATACCCACCAGCCCTCTCCAAACATTGTCACAGACTTTGAAGGATAAAATCCCCCTAAGCCCAAAAATTACATAGATATGCTTTATACCCACCAGCCCTCTCCAAACATTGTCACAGACTTTGAAGGATAAATCCCCCTAAGCCCAAAAATTACATAGATATGCTTTATACCCACCAGCCCTCTCCAAACATTGTCACAGACTTTGAAGGATAAATCCCCCTAAGCCCAAAAATTACATAGATATGCTTTATACCCACCAGCCCTCTCCAAACATTGTCACAGACTTTGAAGGATAAAATCCCCCTAAGCCAAGAAATACATACATATGCTTTATACCCACCAGCCCTCTCCACTACTGTTATTTTCCAGTATGGACCAAATCATCTTACCTCTAAAGATATTCTGCCAAACCAGGCAAAGAAGGAACTATATTTTGTTCTCAGCCAGCCATATGTATTCCTAATTAGTATATAAGATACAATCTGAAACAAATTAAAGTAATGTAATTGTAAATTTGTAAATTGTAAAAGTAATTGTAAATATAGTCTTGATTAGGAATATATTAGGGTTGAATGGTATCTAAGCACAATAACGGCTAAATTGAGCTCATAATAAATTAGGTATCTAAGCACAATAACGGCTAAATTGAGCTCATAATAAATTAGGTATCTAAGCACAATAACGGCTAAATTGAGCTCATAATAAATTAGGTATCTAAGCACAATAACGGCTAAATTGAGCTCATAATAAATTAGGTATCTAAGCACAATAACGGCTAAATTGAGCTCATAATAAATTAGGTATCTAAGCACAATAACGGCTAAATTGAGCTCATAATAAATTAGGTATCTAAGCACAATAACGGCTAAATTGAGCTCATAATAAATTAGGTATCTAAGCACAATAACGGCTAAATTGAGCTCATAATAAATTAGGTATCTAAGCACAATAACGGCTAAATTGAGCTCATAATAAATTAGGTATCTAAGCACAATAACGGCTAAATTGAGCTCATAATAAATTAGGTATCTAAGCACAATAACGGCTAAATTGAGCTCATAATAAATTAGGTATCTAAGCACAATAATGGCTAAATTGAGCTCATAATAAATTAGGTATCTAAGCACAATAACGGCTAAATTGAGCTCATAATAAATTAGGTATCTAAGCACAATAACGGCTAAATTGAGCTCATAATAAATTAGGTATCTAAGCACAATAACGGCTAAATTGAGCTCATAATAAATTAAGTTCCACAAATGTAAATATAAAATAATTTGTACACAAAATTTTAAGACATCAATCCCAATAAACAGAAACATGAAGTACTACTCACTAAAAGATGAACACTTTAAAATTCATTAAAATGTATATAAAATAAACTATAAATATTACAAAATGTATACAGTATTTCTTAAAATACAGGATTAACTACTTGTATCAGTTTTGCCCTAGCTTAGGTAGTGCAGACACCATTGAATAGTAACCTGCATGTCAAATTATGTGCCTAATTATTCTGATGGCCAGGCCTGGCATTACACCTGCATGTCAAATTATGTGCCTAATTATTCTGATGGCCAGGCCTGGCATTACACCTGCTTGTCAAATTATGTGCCTAATTATTCTGATGGCCAGGCCTGGCATTACATCTGCATGTCAAATTATGTGCCTAATTATTCTGATGGCCAGGCCTGGCATTACACCTGCATGTCAAATTATGTGCCTAATTATTCTGATGGCCAGGCCTGGCATTACACCTGCTTGTCAAATTATGTGCCTAATTATTCTGATGGCCAGGCCTGGCATTACATTTGCTTGTCAAAATATGTGCATATTCTGATGGCCAGGCATGGCATTACACCTGCTTGTCAAATTATGTGCCTAATTATTATAATGACCAGGCATGGCATTACACCTGCTTGTCAAATTATGTGCCTAATTATTATAATGACCAGGCCTGGCATTACACCTGCATGTCAAATTATGTGCCTAATTATTATAATGACCAGGCCTGGCATTACACCTGCATGTCAAATTATGTGCCTAATTATTATAATGACCAGGCCTGGCATTACACCTGCATGTCAAATTATGTGCCTAATTATTATAATGACTAGGCCTGGCATTACACCTGCATGTCAAATTATGTGCCTAATTATTATAATGACCAGGCCTGGCATTACACCTGCATGTCAAATTATGTGCCTAATTATTATAATGACTAGGCATGGCATTACACCTGCATGTAAAATTATGTGCCTAATTATTATAATGACTAGGCATGGCATTACACCTGCATGTCAAATTATGTGCCTAATTATTATAATGACCAGGCATGGCATTACACCTGCCTGTCAAATTATGTGCCTAATTATTATGACTAGGCATGGCATTACACCTGCATGTCAAATTATATGCCTAATTATTATAATGACCAGGCCTGGCATTACACCTGCATGTCAAATTATGTGCCTAATTATTATAATGACCAGGCATGGCATTACACCTGCTTGTCAAATTATGTGCCTAATTATTATAATGACCAGGCCTGGCATTACACCTGCTTGTCAAATTATGTGCCTAATTATTATAATGACTAGGCATGGCATTACACCTGCTTGTCAAATTATGTGCCTAATTATTATAATGACTAGGCATGGCATTACACCTGCTTGTCAAATTATGTGCCTAATTATTATAATGACCAGGCCTGGCATTACACCTGCATGTCAAATTATGTGCCTAATTATTATAATGACCAGGCCTGGCATTACACCTGCATGTCAAATTATGTGCCTAATTATTATAATGACTAGGCCTGGCATTACACCTGCATGTCAAATTATGTGCCTAATTATTATAATGACCAGGCCTGGCATTACACCTGCATGTCAAATTATGTGCCTAATTATTATAATGAATAGGCATGGCATTACACCTGCATGTCAAATTATGTGCCTAATTATTATAATGACTAGGCATGGCATTACACCTGCATGTCAAATTATGTGCCTAATTATTATAATGACCAGGCATGGCATTACACCTGCCTGTCAAATTATGTGCCTAATTATTATAATGACTAGGCATGGCATTACACCTGCATGTCAAATTATGTGCCTAATTATTATAATGACCAGGCATGGCATTACACCTGCATGTCAAATTATGTGCCTAATTATTATAATGACCAGGCATGGCATTACACCTGCTTGTCAAATTATGTGCCTAATTATTATAATGACTAGGCATGGCATTACACCTGCATGTCAAATTATGTGCCTAATTATTATAATGACTAGACATGGCATTACACCTGCATGTCAAATTATGTGCCTAATTATTATAATGACCAGGCCTGGCATTACACCTGCCTGTCAAATTATGTGCCTAATTATTATAATGACTAGGCATGGCATTACACCTGCATGTCAAATTATGTGCCTAATTATTATAATGACCAGGCCTGGCATTACACCTGCTTGTCAAATTATGTGCCTAATTATTATAATGACTAGGCATGGCATTACACCTGCATGTCAAATTATGTGCCTAATTATTATAATGACTAGGCCTGGCATTACACCTGCATGTCAAATTATGTGCCTAATTATTATAATGACTAGGCATGGCATTACACCTGCATGTCAAATTATGTGCCTAATTATTATAATGACCAGGCATGGCATTACACCTGCATGTCAAATTATGTGCCTAATTATTATAATGACTAGGCATGGCATTACACCTGCATGTCAAATTATGTGCCTAATTATTATAATGACCAGGCATGGCATTACACCTGCATGTCAAATTATGTGCCTAATTATTATAATGACAAAAAATCTTTACAACAATAACTTTTCCTGTTTTCAAAATCTTGGAATATCATAACTAAAATCTTGGTTGTTCCTAAAGTAATTCCAATTTTTGACTATTATAATCAAGGGTCACACAACTACTAAGTTGTAAATGACCTATGATATCATGGATCCTCTACTAGCATGATAAATTTAAATTACCTAAATGTACTCCACGCATCATATCAAGGTTTGTGAAACATTCTACAAATAAGATGATTTCTCTCACTGCATTAGTTCGAGTTACCTGAAGAAATGACAGGAATGTGTGGACAGATGGAAGGAAGGACACAACAGCTAAAAGCCACAATATTTTGCAATGATAAAGTTTAGGACAGGTATAGCAAATTAAGAACAAAATATATCAACTGCATACTAGTGCTGTTTTTTTGTCATAAATAAAAAACTGGATATTGCCTGCACCAGGATATTATAGTAAATTAAAGATGTGTGATTTGGATTTTTAATGTAGCTTTCATGATTTTTCTGTCATATTACTATGATGTATGCAGTGGCAATTTATCATGATGTCTAGCATTGAGCATCATGCCGCAGACATGTAGCATGATGTCCCACCCAGTCACATTATTCTGACACCAGGCCGACCAGCCCTAACACTAATTTCTTAATGCTGAGCGTCTAGCGAGGCAAATGTTAGCACTATTTTTATAAGTCTTTGGTATGACTCAGCCGGGGTAGTAAATTAACGATAGAAACATCAAGATGTATCCACAAAACAAATACCTTATAGCCCACTTCCCTTGAAAACACTGCCTATAGTCATGAAAATTTGCAAAAGTAAAGCTTGTTTTAGGTGACTCTTGAAGAATAGATTTCCTTGCATGCAAGTATGATGGATGTTGAAATTCATTTACATGGCCAATTACCACTTGCAGATTATTCTTCAAGATGCGACATTGTCATTTATGTACACTTGTGGCAGAAAGGAGACTAAGATTTATCAAAAACCACTGATAGAAGTTAACAAATTTGTCTCTTTTTGTTTTAATATATACAAGATAATGTATTTCTATGCCATGGCCATTTTTTATGCCTACATCATCACTCAAGTTATTTTTCATGTATAGATTGTCACTCAAGCCATTTTTCAGACATACATGATCACTCAACAAGCAATTTTTCATCCACACATCGTCACTCAACAAAATTATTTTTCATGCATACATCATCACTGAATATGTCATTTTTCATGCATACATCTTCACTCAACAAGCCATTTTTCATGCATACATCAACACAAGCTGTTTTTCATGCATACATCTTCACTCAACAAGCCATTTTTCATGCATACATCAACACAACAAGCTGTTTTTCATGCATACATCATCACTCAACAAACCATTTTTCATGCATATGACATCACTCAACAAGCCATTTTTCATTCTTACATCATCACGAAACACCATTTTTCATGCATACATCATCACTCAACAAGCCGTTTTTCAAGCATATGGCATCACTCAACAATCATTTTTCATTCTTACATCATCATGAAACACCATTTTTCATGCATACATCATCACTCAACAAACCGTTTTTCAAGCATATGGCATCACTCAACAAGCCATTTTTCATTCTTACATCATCACAAAACACCATTTTTCATGCATACATCATCACTCAACAAGCCATTTTTCATTCCTACATCATCACGAAACACCATTTTTCATAATCACTCAACAAGCCATTTATCATTCATACATCAGGTGCCTCAAGTAGCCAAGTGGTTTAAAACACTTTCCATTATGGATCACCGCCATCTCACCTATCTCTCTGTGGGTTCGAGTTTTAGATTTGGCCAATGAGGGTATGTAAGAAAGCTTGCCAGAAGCTTCTCATGGGTTGGTGGTTCTTTTCGGGGTTCTTCCTCCACCATTAATACTGGCCACCATGTATAGCCTATCGTATGCTGAAAAATGGCATTAAATCCACCAATATCATTCATACATCATGAAACAAGCCATTTTTCATTTATACATCATCATAAAACACCATATTTCATGCATACATAATAAAGAAACACCATTTTTTATCCATTATTGTGAAAAATATTTTTTGGGTAATCCCCCAAAAAAGCATTGTTAATGGTGCCTGAAGAAAAAGCTCTCCAATAACTACTAGTGTATACTTACAGGTACAAATGCTAATGGTGCCTGAAGAAAAAGCTCTCCAATAACTACTAGTGTATACTTACAGGTACAAATGCTAATGGTGCCTGAAGAAAACTCTCTCCAATAACTACTAGTGTATACTTACAGGTACAAATGCTAATGGTGCCTGAAGAAAACGCTCTCCAATAACTACTAGTGTATACTTACAGGTACAAATGCTATATAAGAATGGACTTCATTGCATTCCTGCTTATTTCTACAGAGGCATGAGAAAACAACATAGCTCTGAAAAATACAGAATTAGGAATTCTAAAATGTGTTATTTTGACAATAAGTAAATAAATTCTGAACTTTGATCAAATTGTTCAGAATCAAGATGCTAATTAGAATTATTAATACAAATTTGCATCAGAACTGTTATAAATAGAACAGTACCAATACTATGAAAAAATTAAAAACCTTTTCACATAACTCTACCTGAAGAGTGTGGGACATCTGTTCTTTACCCTCAACCCCCTACTACCCCCCCTCGAGTAAAAATTATACAAAACAAAAATAAGAAGCATAAGCAAGCCTAATGTCACTCATCAGATTTACTTATCATTTGACCATATCACTAACCAGGATTAATGCACTATTTTATAAACATAATCATAGATAAACTATCTACCAGCCTTAAAATGAAGTAAAATTGACCTATTTTGCAAATCTACAAAAGAAAATTCTGGAAAGATAAAGACATAACCCATTTAAGATTCAAGATCAAGATGAAATAAACTCATTAAGTTTTACTGAAATTAAATTAGAAATAAAGTCTCGGTTAAATGCATTCAAAAACTGTGTCAATACTGTATCCACTGAATTGACTTGTTACAGAATCTGCCTTTACAGAGATAATGCAAACTTTAAAAACCATTTCATATCATAATCTTTGTGAAATTTCTTTCCCTGACTACCACGCTCAGTCAATTAAATACAAGGCTGCCTAATATGTATGCATAAATCATTCTTATAATAAAATTTATCCTAGTTCTTCATAATGACTATTTTACAAGTCTGTTCTGAATCTGATTAGAAAAAGTTTCTTAAGTGTTGACAACTCAGCCAATCAGAAGCAAGAGCACCTCATTAACATCAGGATAATCTTGCTCATCATAAATTTATTTATTCAAAATCTTGAAAAATTTTATAAAAATACTTTTTTTTAAAAATTCAGTCACTGGTCTGGAAACAAGCCCAGCCAATCAGATGTAAAACTTATTATCCCTATTATTTTCTATTTAAAGTAATACATTTTGTATATATGATGTTTAATTTTATATTATAAAAAAGCAATACTTTTCTTGTACATATCATGTTTAATTTTATATTATAAAAGAGCAATACTTTTCTTGTACATATCATGTTTAATTTTGTATTATAAAAAGCAATACTTTTCTTGTATATAACATGTTTAATTTTGTATTATAAAAAGCAATACTTTTCTTGTATATATCATGTTTAATTTTGTATTATAAAAAGCAATACTTTTATTGCATATATCATGTTTAATTTTGTATTATAAAAAGCAATACTTTTCTTGTATATATCATGTTTAATTTTGTATTATAAAAAAGCAATACTTTTCTTGTATATAACATGTTTAATTTTGTATTATAAAAAAGCAATACTTTTCTTGTATATATCATGTTTAATTTTGTATTATAAAAAGCAATACTTTTCTTGTATATATCATGTTTAATTTTGTATTATAAAAAGCAATACATTTCTTGTACATATCATGTTTAATTTTGTATTATAAAAAGCAATACTTTTCTTGCATATATCATGTTTAATTTTGTATTATAAAAAGCAATACATTTCTTGTACATATCATGTTTAATTTTGTATTATAAAAAGCAATACTTTTCTTGTATATATCATGTTTAATTTTGTATTATAAAAAAGCAATACTTTTATTGCATATATCATGTTTAATTTTGTATTATAAAAAGCAATACTTTTCTTGCATATATCATGTTTAATTTTGTATTATAAAAAGCAATACTTTTCTTGTATATATCATGTTTAATTTTGTATTATAAAAAGCAATACTTTTCTTGTATATATCATGTTTAATTTTGTATTATAAAAAGCAATACTTTTCTTGTATATATCATGTTTAATTTTGTATTATAAAAAGCAATACTTTTCTTGTATATATCATGTTTAATTTTGTATTATAAAAAGCAATACTTTTCTTGTATATATCATGTTTAATTTTGTATTATAAAAAGCAATACTTTTCTTGTATATATCATGTTTAATTTTGTATTATAAAAAAGCAATACTTTTCTTGCATATATCATGTTTAATTTTGTATTATAAAAAGCAATACATTTCTTGTATATATCATGTTTAATTTTGTATTATAAAAAGCAATACTTTTCTTGTATATATCATGTTTAATTTTGTATTATAAAAAGCAATACTTTTCTTGTATATATCATGTTTAATTTTGTATTATAAAAAAGCAATACTTTTCTTGTATATAACATGTTTAATTTTGTATTATAAAAAAGCAATACTTTTCTTGTATATATCATGTTTAATTTTGTATTATAAAAAGCAATACTTTTCTTGTATATATCATGTTTAATTTTGTATTATAAAAAGCAATACATTTCTTGTACATATCATGTTTAATTTTGTATTATAAAAAGCAATACTTTTCTTGTATATATCATGTTTAATTTTGTATTATAAAAAGCAATACTTTTCTTGTATATATCATGTTTAATTTTGTATTATAAAAAGCAATACATTTCTTGTACATATCATGTTTAATTTTGTATTATAAAAAGCAATACTTTTCTTGCATATATCATGTTTAATTTTGTATTATAAAAAGCAATACTTTTCTTGTATATATCATGTTTAATTTTGTATTATAAAAAAGCAATACTTTTCTTGTATATAACATGTTTAATTTTGTATTATAAAAAAGCAATACTTTTCTTGTATATATCATGTTTAATTTTGTATTATAAAAAGCAATACTTTTCTTGTATATATCATGTTTAATTTTGTATTATAAAAAGCAATACATTTCTTGTACATATCATGTTTAATTTTGTATTATAAAAAAGCAATACTTTTCTTGTATATATCATGTTTAATTTTGTATTATAAAAAAGCAATACTTTTCTTGCATATATGTTTAATTTTGTATTATAAAAAGCAATACTTTTCTTGTACATATCATGTTTAATTTTGTATTATAAAAAGCAATACTTTTCTTGTATATATCATGTTTAATTTTGTATTATAAAAAGCAATACATTTCTTGTACATATCATGTTTAATTTTGTATTATAAAAAGCAATACTTTTCTTGCATATATCATGTTTAATTTTGTATTATAAAAAGCAATACTTTTCTTGTATATATCATGTTTAATTTTGTATTATAAAAAAGCAATACTTTTCTTGTATATATCATGTTTAATTTTGTATTATAAAAAGCAATACTTTTCTTGCATATATGTTTAATTTTGTATTATAAAAAGCAATACTTTTCTTGTATATATGTTTAATTTTGTATTATAAAAAGCAATACTTTTCTTGTATATATCATGTTTAATTTTGTATTATAAAAAAGCAATACTTTTCTTGTATATATCATGTTTAATTTTGTATTATAAAAGAGCAATACTTTTCTTGTACATATCATGTTTAATTTTGTATTATAAAAAGCAATACTTTTCTTGCATATATCATGTTTAATTTTGTATTATAAAAAGCAATACTTTTCTTGCATATATCATGTTTAATTTTGTATTATAAAAAGCAATACTTTTCTTGTATATATCATGTTTAATTTTGTATTATAAAAAGCAATACTTTTCTTGTATATATCATGTTTAATTTTGTATTATAAAAGAGCAATACTTTTCTTGTACATATCATGTTTAATTTTGTATTATAAAAAGCAATACTTTTCTTGTACATATCATGTTTAATTTTGTATTATAAAAGAGCAATACTTTTCTTGTACATATCATGTTTAATTTTGTATTATAAAAAGCAATACTTTTCTTGTATATATCATGTTTAATTTTGTATTATAAAAAGCAATACTTTTCTTGTATATAACATGTTTAATTTTGTATTATAAAAAGCAATACTTTTCTTGTATATATCATGTTTAATTTTGTATTATAAAAAGCAATACATTTCTTGTATATATCATGTTTAATTTTGTATTATAAAAAGCAATACTTTTATTGTACATATCATGTTTAATTTTGTATTATAAAAGAGCAATACTTTTCTTGTACATATCATGTTTAATTTTGTATTATAAAAAAGCAATACTTTTATTGTATATAACATGTTTAATTTTGTATTATAAAAAAGCAATACTTTTATTGTACATATCATGTTTAATTTTGTATTATAAAAAGCAATACTTTTCTTGTACATATCATGTTTAATTTTGTATTATAAAAAAGCAATACTTTTCTTGTATATATCATGTTTAATTTTGTATTATAAAAGAGCAATACTTTTCTTGTATATATCATGTTTAATTTTGTATTATAAAAAAGCAATACTTTTCTTGCATATATCATGTTTAATTTTGTATTATAAAAAGCAATACTTTTCTTGTATATAACATGTTTAATTTTGTATTATAAAAAAGCAATACTTTTATTGCATATATGTTTAATTTTGTATTATAAAAAAGCAATACTTTTCTTGTACATATCATGTTTAATTTTGTATTATAAAAAGCAATACTTTTCTTGTATATATCATGTTTAATTTTGTATTATAAAAAGCAATACTTTTCTTGTATATATCATGTTTAATTTTGTATTATAAAAAAGCAATACTTTTCTTGCATATATCATGTTTAATTTTGTATTATAAAAAGCAATACTTTTCTTGCATATATCATGTTTAATTTTGTATTATAAAAAGCAATACTTTTCTTGTATATATCATGTTTAATTTTGTATTATAAAAAGCAATACTTTTCTTGTATATATCATGTTTAATTTTGTATTATAAAAAGCAATACTTTTCTTGCATATATGTTTAATTTTGTATTATAAAAAAGCAATACTTTTCTTGTATATATCATGTTTAATTTTGTATTATAAAAAAGCAATACTTTTCTTGTATATATCATGTTTAATTTTGTATTATAAAAAGCAATACTTTTCTTGTATATATCATGTTTAATTTTGTATTATAAAAAGCAATACTTTTCTTGCATATATCATGTTTAATTTTGTATTATAAAAAGCAATACTTTTCTTGTACATATCATGTTTAATTTTGTATTATAAAAAAGCAATACTTTTCTTGTATATATCATGTTTAATTTTGTATTATAAAAGAGCAATACTTTTCTTGTATATATCATGTTTAATTTTGTATTATAAAAAAGCAATACTTTTCTTGCATATATCATGTTTAATTTTGTATTATAAAAAGCAATACTTTTCTTGTATATAACATGTTTAATTTTGTATTATAAAAAAGCAATACTTTTATTGCATATATGTTTAATTTTGTATTATAAAAAAGCAATACTTTTCTTGTACATATCATGTTTAATTTTGTATTATAAAAAGCAATACTTTTCTTGTATATATCATGTTTAATTTTGTATTATAAAAAGCAATACTTTTCTTGTATATATCATGTTTAATTTTGTATTATAAAAAAGCAATACTTTTCTTGCATATATCATGTTTAATTTTGTATTATAAAAAGCAATACTTTTCTTGCATATATCATGTTTAATTTTGTATTATAAAAAGCAATACTTTTCTTGTATATATCATGTTTAATTTTGTATTATAAAAAGCAATACTTTTCTTGTATATATCATGTTTAATTTTGTATTATAAAAAGCAATACTTTTCTTGCATATATGTTTAATTTTGTATTATAAAAAAGCAATACTTTTCTTGTATATATCATGTTTAATTTTGTATTATAAAAAAGCAATACTTTTCTTGTATATATCATGTTTAATTTTGTATTATAAAAAGCAATACTTTTCTTGTATATATCATGTTTAATTTTGTATTATAAAAAGCAATACTTTTCTTGCATATATCATGTTTAATTTTGTATTATAAAAAGCAATACTTTTCTTGTATATATCATGTTTAATTTTGTATTATAAAAAGCAATACTTTTCTTGTATATATCATGTTTAATTTTGTATTATAAAAAGCAATACTTTTCTTGCATATATGTTTAATTTTGTATTATAAAAAAGCAATACTTTTCTTGTATATATCATGTTTAATTTTGTATTATAAAAAGCAATACTTTTCTTGTATATATGTTTAATTTTGTATTATAAAAAAGCAATACTTTTCTTGTATATATCATGTTTAATTTTGTATTATAAAAAAGCAATACTTTTCTTGTATATATCATGTTTAATTTTGTATTATAAAAAGCAATACTTTTCTTGTACATATCATGTTTAATTTTGTATTATAAAAAAGCAATACTTTTCTTGTATATATCATGTTTAATTTTGTATTATAAAAGAGCAATACTTTTCTTGTATATATCATGTTTAATTTTGTATTATAAAAAAGCAATACTTTTCTTGCATATATCATGTTTAATTTTGTATTATAAAAAGCAATACTTTTCTTGTATATAACATGTTTAATTTTGTATTATAAAAAAGCAATACTTTTATTGCATATATGTTTAATTTTGTATTATAAAAAAGCAATACTTTTCTTGTACATATCATGTTTAATTTTGTATTATAAAAAGCAATACTTTTCTTGTATATATCATGTTTAATTTTGTATTATAAAAAGCAATACTTTTCTTGTACATATCATGTTTAATTTTATATTATAAAAGAGCAATACTTTTCTTGTACATATCATGTTTAATTTTGTATTATCAAAAGCAATACTTTTCTTGTATATATCATGTTTAATTTTGTATTATAAAAAGCAATACTTTTCTTGCATATATGTTTAATTTTGTATTATAAAAAGCAATACTTTTCTTGTATATATGTTTAATTTTGTATTATAAAAAGCAATACTTTTCTTGTATATATCATGTTTAATTTTGTATTATAAAAAGCAATACTTTTCTTGTATATAACATGTTTAATTTTGTATTATAAAAAAGCAATACTTTTCTTGCATATATCATGTTTAATTTTGTATTATAAAAAGCAATACTTTTCTTGCATATATCATGTTTAATTTTGTATTATAAAAAGCAATACTTTTCTTGCATATATCATGTTTAATTTTGTATTATAAAAAGCAATACTTTTCTTGTATATAACATGTTTAATTTTGTATTATAAAAAAGCAATACTTTTCTTGTATATATCATGTTTAATTTTGTATTATAAAAGAGCAATACTTTTCTTGCATATATCATGTTTAATTTTGTATTATAAAAAGCAATACTTTTCTTGTATATAACATGTTTAATTTTGTATTATAAAAAGCAATACTTTTCTTGTATATATCATGTTTAATTTTGTATTATAAAAAGCAATACATTTCTTGTACATATCATGTTTAATTTTGTATTATAAAAAGCAATACTTTTCTTGTATATATCATGTTTAATTTTGTATTATAAAAAGCAATACTTTTCTTGCATATATCATGTTTAATTTTGTATTATAAAAAGCAATACTTTTCTTGTATATATCATGTTTAATTTTGTATTATAAAAGAGCAATACTTTTCTTGCATATATCATGTTTAATTTTGTATTATAAAAAGCAATACTTTTCTTGTATATATCATGTTTAATTTTGTATTATAAAAAGCAATACATTTCTTGTACATATCATGTTTAATTTTGTATTATAAAAAGCAATACTTTTCTTGCATATATCATGTTTAATTTTGTATTATAAAAAGCAATACTTTTCTTGTATATAACATGTTTAATTTTGTATTATAAAAAGCAATACTTTTCTTGTATATATCATGTTTAATTTTGTATTATAAAAAAGCAATACTTTTCTTGTATGACAAGTACTGCTAAAAATGAATTCTCACTTGTGACAGGTCATAACAAAATATAATCAATAAATCTTGGCATAAAGAACCTAATTTCTCAAGACAGATTGTCTTGCATAGGAGTGGTCTCTCAAGACAGGTTTAACCACATTATATAGATGTTAAGTCTAGATACTCACCAGGACTCCTATGACTCCGAGTCCAGTAAATGCTGCATTCAAACTACCAGACAATAAATTCTCTTTATCTGTGTCATTTATGATTCTGTACTTTAACAGCATTTGGTAACCAAAAGCAAATACCATTCCAAACAAAACACTCTGGAAAAAGAAGAAAGAAAACAA
Source organism: Potamilus streckersoni (assembly GCA_016746295.1). Classification (NCBI taxonomy): domain Eukaryota; kingdom Metazoa; phylum Mollusca; class Bivalvia; order Unionida; family Unionidae; genus Potamilus; species Potamilus streckersoni. The sequence continues at coordinate 2,455,381 of JAEAOA010002171.1, forward strand.
AAGTATGTTAAAGACACCTTACTGCTAGGTCCGAATTTTTTTCTTACATTTGTTAGCGAGTTGATAAAAATACAGTCAAATAACTTGGACATGCACTTGCAGTTTTTTTTTACCTAGTTACCTATATTCAATAAATTAAGAAGTTTTCAGCAAAAAGAACTTTCTTTTAGCTATAATGAGAGTCTACTGAAGGAATTGATACTCATATCGCTAAAAAGAACGTCCTGAAATCCACATGGTTACAATTTCTTCAATTCCACTGCCAGGTGTAAAAACCGTCTGTGATATTCATGGATACCCAATCTCAATTAACAAGTCTAGTAAGCATTAATAACAATAATAAGAGAACTTGTGCAAAAACCCAATTTCTTCATGTACATGGCTACTTTTATTGGGTCTGAGCCAATGAAAAAAACAGGAACACAATATAAAAATGTCTATCATCTAAACATTAAATACTTGTGCTTGTGAACCTAAGGAGACTGCATGATATATGCATGTGTATATGTATGTTCTTTCTTTTCCATTTTATGCACATCAAATTTATTTTCCAAGATTATCTCATATCTAGAAATGTTTGACTAAGGTGGTACTAAGGTGGTGCTTCCTGACATGGTGGTGTACTTATTACGGTAATGTAAAAATTAAAAACAAAAAGACTTTCAAGATTGCTACTGTAGTGTCCACTCAGGATTTAAGATTAATGCCATGTTCATTTAGGACAAAACTGATATCACATAAAACCCTTTTGACAAAGACCCTATCTTACTATGACCAACCATTCCTTCAAAACCAGCAACAATAACAAGATTTTCAAGTGGCCACATGTTGACCTTTTTGGACGTCAGACTAGCACAATATTTTTCGCTTGAGACACTCTAGTCATTTCAAGTAATCTGGTTAAAAATATAACATTCCATTCTGGCAGAATGCCAATAATAACAAGTTCAAGATGGCTGTCATGGTGGCCATTTAAGATGTCCAATCACTTATTCTGGACCAACCAGACATCATAAAATGTCTCCTGGTGAAAAATCCCATGTTGGTATGATCATCCATTCTAGAGGAATCATTTTCAAAATGCTCACCATGGTGACCATATTGATGTCCAATGGGTTATTAGGAACCAACCAGTTTTTGAGAATCAGTAGCAATAACAAGGTTTTGCATCATGATGACAGATGCCAGGCCATCACATAAACTTTTATGTCTTATGACATATTGAGCTAAATATCCAATTATATAATTTTCTTCATTATATTCATATTATCTAATATAATAAATTTCAAAAATTTGCTCAAAATTAACTTGTGAAAAAAATTGGAACTGAACTGTCAAAATCAATCAAGATTACAGTGATGAGTATTAAATATTTAACATTCAACATAACCATAATTAGTTACATTTAACATAACAGTATATATATATATATATATATATATATATATATATATATATATATATATATATATATATATATATATATATATATATATATATAGTTTACTTTTACCTATACTGTCTCAGCAATTAATGGCTTTAAGATGACATTAGATGAAACAGGAATTTTCATGCAGTAATATTGTACCAAAATTTAAAATTTCAGATGAATATTGCATCTGATGTAGAAGAAACATGACTTTCAGAACATTAACAACACATAGAACTGCTGATGCCACTGCCATTGTTAACACTAAAAAAATAATGCCCAAGTCAAAAAAGTCTATGCCACTGTTGTTGTCAACACATGAAAAATGATACCTAAATCCAACCAGTCATATGCTGCGTTGATAACACTGTTGCCATTAACACTTTAAAAAACCTGTTTAACCAGTCCATTGATGTCAAATTAAACAAATTAAACCAAGCCACATGCGAGACAACAATGAATCATATACATGTAAATGAAACTGAAGTATCAAGGATGTGACAAAGCTTGTTTTAACTTTTTACTTCATAAGGACCAATTTTCTTTTCTGATAAACATGCAAACTTACATATCTGTCTAACTGCCATCGGAATCTCCACTCGTGTATGGAATCATCGGAAGTGACAAATAAAGGCTTCAGCGGCCTTAGCAGGAACAGATGCTCAAAAAACACCTGACAAACAATTTTAGAACATGAAAATATGACAACGTAGCTTCTAACTAGTACAGATAAAAAACATTTCTAAAAAATACCTACTGTTAAAATGATACAGTATGGTGTAGGGTTGGAGAGTCTGTTGCCCTCTGTTAAAATGATAAAATTGTAGTGATTGGCAGGAAGTGTCTGTTGCCATCTGTTAAAATGATAAAGTGTGGTGTTTGGTAGGGAATGTTTTTTCCATCTTTTACTGCAAAAGTAAAAAATATTTTTGTATCAAGCAATATTTTTTAATTTGGTCTATTCATTAATTATTAGTTGATTCTCCACTTTATTTACTAAATTTGTAAAAGTGCTATGCTTATTAGAATGTTGCCACTTTCAGTGTGTACATATCATTGGAGACAATGTGTAAGTGCTGTGCAATATTCCCTCTGACAACAATCTTACCTCTGACATGTAGAGAAGAGAAATAACTGTTCCCAGAATGATGAACTTTATAACCATATAAAAGTAATGCCGTGTATGATCTGTAAAAAGAAAAAGGAATCTGTAATGATCATTTTTTTCATTAATTAATATCAATTTTCATTTCCACAGGTTAAAAATAATGAAATTTATTTAGCAGCCAATTGTGTAAAATTGTGCTGATATGTAAGAATGGTTGTACCGTGGTACCCCTGCTACTTCTTCTGCACTGGGAAACTGGCCACATGAAACAAAGCAATGAATATCTTCATTTAAAATTAACATTAATTTTTAAAAGGTTCTTCTTGTCTCCAGACTAGACTTATTTCAAGTTAACTTACATTAATAGTTCTTATTCTTAAGCATGAAATGTGAGTAGCGTATTGTTGGCAGGTGCTCTGCAAAACCATTAAAAAACATTATTTAAATCTTGGTACATACATTGTTTGGCATTTAAAATTTTTTTTCCTTCCATTTTATACCATTTTCCCACTGCTGTAGAATATTCCCCTTACCTCTTATGATGTAGTTTATCTAAGTCTTTCCAATATAAATTTTTGTCAACAACTATTGAACTCTCCCCACCGTTATCAAATCAAATAACTTTTACTTTTTCTCCTAAAGTATTAATTACCTGTTTACATGATGACATGTTAAACTTTGTAATGATTTATTCTTATGTTGTAATCACTTTTACCCCATTTCCTGTAATTAGTTTTATCCCATTTCCTGTAATCAGTTTTACCCCATTTCCTGTAGCATTAATGATATCATACTAAGCATAGTGGTACTTGTACTTTAGCTAACTTTTTACCTGACATTGGGAAATAGATATCAGTAAAGATAATCAGATTACTTACCTTACCCATGAATTAAATATTGGTTTTTGACACATTAAATAAAATCTGGCCTTTTAAAAGGGTAAATGTTACAGTTTTGCCTATTATGCTGGCCGCTGGTCATGCAAAAGGGGTAGCCTTTCTTGAGAGGTATTTTGAATATAAACTTGTCAGTGGCAAAGGAATCTGGATTTAAAAGTGAGTGACCACTGGTCAGGGAGGCAGTTCATGAGGCTGACCACTGTAATTTGGTTGAACCTTGTAGAAAGGAGTTTGCTTATATAATTAAATGCCACAGACTGTCATCTGCTTTACTTATTTTATAACATTTGTTCTTTCAATAAGAAATAAAAATGACTAAATAAAGTAGACACACTATGAAGAAAAATGAGACAGCAAATGTCCATGCTTATACTCATAGGGTACAGACTATACACCCCTATAATCAAATCAGCTACAACTTGGAAATTTTAAATTCCTTTATGTGTAATAAAATGCATTCAAGATAAAGTAAAAATTTATTGAAAATTGAACAGAAGTATTTTTTGTTATTTGTCAGATCATTTGCATTTGGTTAGCTTATTTTGTACAATAAATACTTACCTGACAGATTCTTTTGTACAATAAATACTTACCTGACAGCTTATTTTGTACAATAAATACTTACCTGACAGCTTATTTTGTACAATAAATACTTACCTGACAGCTTATTTTGTACAATAAATACTTACCTGACAGCTTATTTTGTACAATAAATACTTACCTGACAGCTTATTTTGTACAATAAATACTTACCTGACAGCTTATTTTGTACAATAAATACTTACCTGACAAGATCATCAAATTATGATGTCATTGATATGATGTCACTTTTCACCCAGGTGTATAATAGTACTATGAACTCTAGGACCTAATGCGACTTGAGTATCTTACTAAACATTCATTTATAATACGAATAATGAAATAACGATACTTTGAAAGAAACTGATAGAGTGAACAAATATGGAAACCTTAAGAAGGTTTGATACCTGCCATAAATACTGTGTGCATGATTTGTCTTATGGAAAACCAACTGTAATCTCAATAACTATCTCATGATGAAATAATGCACTCACCAACACTGACTTTTATTAGTGTTGAGCTGTCTAGGATCTTCAAGCTAAACAAATTTGATGAATTTTTCTTTTTACTCCTTAAGCTTCATTTACGGATAATTAGTGACAGGGTACTCTTTCCAACTTGCTTCTATATAATGACCTTTATTTAGAGACATTTTACTATGAGCACTTAAAGAAAATAAGCACCAACATAAACATTTTAAATGATTTTGGATTGCTTGGACCCTTAAAAAAATGTTACATATTCCCACATTTCCAATCAATAAGCCTCCACGTAAATATGCAGCAATTCATCTGAATTTGAATGCCATATGCAAACTGATTCATAATATGTAAAATATTAGCAATTGCAGCAAAAGCAAAAGAAGTAACAACAGTTGTAAAAAATCTTAATGAAATAATTGACCTCTTTCATTTAACAGCACATTTCACCATTTTATAAAACTTCACTGAAACAAGTATGCCATGGAACCAATTATCTCCACACATTCTTATCTCCCTTGTACCTAATTTTCACAGCGCTACCAGAAAAAGTTTTACAGTTATGACATTGCAAACATTATACCTGCCAAAAATGTGATACCTACATCTCACCATTGTTACACAGGTGATACAAAAATTTGTCTTTCTTATATTTTATACTCACCTTCAGCAGACTTTTCTGACAGGTGTGGCCAAATTGCCATTGTGACATAGATGACAAGGAACCAGAAAGAGACTAGTGGGACAAAGTAGTAAAACTGGTATGGACGATTCATAACAAAACACAGGACAACAACAAGCAGATTCAACCTGAACATCACCTGCAAGAAAGAATAAGATAAACTTCAACCTGATGAAAGGGAATTTGACCATTCTATTATTACATCAATGTATGCATCACCTTAAGTTCAATTCCCTGCAGGATATGAATGACTTTCTGACAATTAAACCATGCACTAAAGCTGTTCCATTTAAACATACATGGTACCCTGGAAAGGCAGTTTTTAAAAATTATATGCCAGGGTACTCTTATTTCACAGAGTTCATATTAAAGTGATATCAAATTTCTAAAGTGCATCTATGGAAGAGTACCATACTTTAAAAGTGCCTTCCCTGGGTCTTGTGTAGGTTTTATGGAACAGCCCTAAGCAACATCTAGGTTAATTTCCTGTAATTAAACTGGCAACACCAAAAACAATCTGAATTTGCAAGATCATTGATGAACAATGGTCCCTGATCCTTTCTTTAATTTCTAAATTGTTAACCATTTACATCCAGTAGAAAAAGATTATATTAACTTTAATTAGATCATATAGTACAATACACAGGATCCTCCTTTAATTAGATAAGATAGTACAACACACACATAATCTTCCTTTAATTAGATCATATAGTACAACACACAGGATCCTCCTTTAATTAGATCATATAGTACAACACACAGGATCCTCCTTTAATTAGATCATATAGTACAACACACACAGGTTCCTCCTTTAATTAGATCATATAGTACAAATCACAGGATCCTCCTTTAATTAGATCATATAGTACAACACACACATAATCTTCCTTTAATTAGATCATATAGTACAACACACAGGATCCTCCTTTAATTAGATCATATAGTACAACACACAGGATCCTCCTTTAATTAGATCATAGTACAACACACAGGATCCTCTTTTAATTAGATCATATAGTACAACACACACAGGTTCCTCCTTTAATTAGATCATATAGTACAACACACACAGGTTCCTCCTTTAATTAGATCATATAGTACAACACACAGGATCCTCCTTTAATTAGATAATATAGAACAACACACATGATCCTCCTTTAATTAGATCATATAGTACAACACACAGGATCCACCTTTAATTAGATCATATAGTACAACACACACAGGTTCCTCCTTTAATTAGATCATATAGTACAACACACACAGGTTCCTCCTTTAATTAGATCATATAGTACAACACACAGGATCCTCCTTTAATTAGATAATATAGTACAACACACATGATCCTCCTTTAATTAGATCATACAGTACAACACACAGGATCCTCCTTTAATTAGATAATATAGTACAACACACAGGATCCTCCTTTAATTAGATCATACAGTACAACACACAGGATCCTCCTATAATTAGATCATAAAGTGCAACATATTGAGGACCCTCGCATAATTATATCTAACAGTATAACTGAGGATCCTCTCATATTCAGATCTTATTATACAACATATAAAGGACCTCTGGATTTATGTATTACATAGTGTAACATATCCCTATCATAATTCTGTCATAAAGCATAACCCAGAGGTCCCATCCCTCTCATTATGTCAAACAGCTCAACAGCAGTACCTCTATAATTATATCATATAGTATAGACCAATTCATGGTTATTATCTCCCCTGGAAAACACCTATGATTCTGTTTCAGTGCAAATCATTTCCAGATAGTTCATTTTAAAAAGATGACAGATAATAATAATAATGTGGATTTAGTAATGTGCCTAATCTTCAATAGGAAAAGGGTCTTTACAATATTTGGTAACACAAAAGCATACACAACAACATAAAATTAGAAAATCAAAACAAATGTGTACAATAATTAAGGAAGCAAACATTATTAAGTCTTTAAGTCTCTTATTGTGGCCAAAATGGTTGAGTTTCAAGAGCACTCATGAATGAAACCAGTGTATTATGGGTAATTTGTTCCATGTAGCTGGGAAATGGTATGCCAAAAACATTGTCCATATGGCATTGTTTTAGCAATGGGAAAATGAAGACACAAGTGTCAGAAGAGAAGTGCAAATTTCTAGATGGGGTATACACCTGGATAAGGCAAGATAGGCATATTGGACTTGAGTTAGTCATTGAAAAGTAGCATAGTGAACAGATTTTGTGTTTGATCCTAGAACTTTCTGATATGACAAAAGTAGGTTATAAACTAGTATACTGTGGACGAGTCTAGTTGTAAGTGGGCAACTTTGTTATATGGACACCCAGATGAATGCATGCTGAGAGGATCTGGTGTGATAACCAACTGTGGGAGGAGAATGTTTTTAGAATTAACAACCTTTCTCTGCATGCTGGCTAATATGTTCCCAATGAGAATTAAAAGCAGTCTTTCTCTTTACACACAAAGCTTAATTCAATTCAGTAGTCAAGACTGACTCTAAATCAAGGGAAAGGTACTATTATAGTTACTAAAACAAAAAAAATTCTTTTTTATCGATTCAATTATAGTTTGAAACATAATAATCATCATACCAACCTTACATGCCTTAATCAGTAATAAGTTGCTTGTCAGATTTGTTTTGTAAACAGTGATTCATAAATCTGAATGGTGCATGAAGTCTGTATCAGGAAATGGAAAGAGAGAGAGAGAGAAAGAGAGAGAGAGTGAGAGAGAGAGAGAGAGTGAGTGAGAGAGAGAGAGAGAGAGAGAGAGAGAGAGAGAGAGAGAGAGAGAGAGAGAGAGAGAGAGAGAGAGAGAGAGAGAGAGAGAGAGAGAGACAGAGAGAGAGAGAGAGAGAGAGATAGAGAGTCCACTAAATAAATACAATCAAATCCTGACCAAAAAAAAATACATGTTCAGCATCCATTGGTTAATATAAGAACACATAAACATGATCTCAAATTAGATAATTTTTATTTTCATTTTTTAAGATTTTCCCTTTGCAGGTCTTGCCATATTATTAATAAAAAACAACATATAGATAAATATATGGAGGATCTCAAATGGATAATGATTTAATATTAAATTTATGAAACGAGCAAAAGCTGGACATTTGAGTTTCATAAATTAATATCAAATCATTACCCATTTGAGATTATTTTTCTCACAGTTTTTATTTCAGTAGAAATTATTTAGAGAGAAAGAAGAATGAGTAATTTTGTTCATTCTAACAGATCAGCAATCTTTCATTTGTTGTGCATAAAATATAATCTCAAAGAAAGTTAAACTGGCAAAAGTAGACTACACTTTTTTACAAACTATAAATCAAAGAAAAAGCTTCCATCCAAATAAACAGAACATTTTATAACAACAAAATCATTTTTCAAAACAGAATGATCAATGCAATGTGATTCTGCCATATTGTCTGATACGGTACACAGTACAGTAGCCCCAGAGTACATTTACCCTAAAATATCACTTTCAGAACCAGATATTTGCAGCATTTGATTTGGAACAACAGATTGTACAGAAGACGAAAAATTTCTACTTGAGTCGGATTTGCATCCCATATATACGGTGTCCAGATGCTGTAATTGGATAAAGTTCTGTCAGGAGACCCATTTATGTTCAGATTCTTCTGTGAACTGAGGTGAGTATATTTACCTCTTTAAAATATAATTTAAACCATGCTTGTATATATATATATATATATATATATATATATATATATATAGATCTCTATATATATATATATATATATATTTCTATAAATATATATATTTCTATAAATATATATATATATATATATATATATATATATATATATATATATATATATATATATATATATTACTATAAATATATATATATATATTCTATGTTACAGATATACTGCCCTCCTCCCTGCCACCTGCTATCAAATAAGCAATAACCTAAGTTTTACGTCTTATTGTTGTACTTGTCTTGTAGTTTAAGCCATCTGTTTTATGATGATATTGTTAAACGTGACTTAACAAACCCCAGTGGGGGTAACATATCCACATTCACACAGCAGAAATAATTTTTCCTCAATTTTCTTTTGCGATAAGAGTTAAAAAAATGGCTGCCAAAAATATGTTCATTCAAACCAAACATTCCAGAAGGTGGGGTTAAAAACATTTTCTCATGATTCCAGCTAATCAGTAAAATGAATACTTGGAAAATAATTTCATGGGCTTATTTAGACCAATCAGAATCACATAAAGTGTTCACACAAATGTCAAAAATATGCAATTGCACACACTGCAGACGAAGTGTACAGACTACGTAATATTCTTTTGCATAATAATACAGGACTGATGGGTCAATCTTACCACATTTATTTACATTTTTATAAAATGTTCTGTAAAAATGCCCAAATAAAACAAAAATTACAGTAAAAGGGAGGTTTTGCCATGTTTTATATTCACTTATAATTTTGGTTGGGATTCTGATAAATTACGTTAAGTTCATTGCAGTGGCAGTATATAAGTGTTACTTCTGAGAAAAGCAAGCAATCTTATAAATAGAAAGTGGTCTCATCTCGAGCCAGGAAATGTGGATTTGTTTTTCTCCATAAGAATATGAAATTTTACAGTCTTTCACTGACTTTTCATTCAATGACTCAGTTGTACATGCATTACTATCTAGTCACTATATCATTTACATGACAACTGATTTACCTGTTCTTTTGTCTGTGCGTGTGTGTGTGTGATTTTGATTTTTAATGTAGCTTTAAAAAAATTTTCAGCCATATTGCTACAATGTCTGCAGTGTGGCAGTTTGTAATGTCTAGCACTGGAACATCATGCCACAGTCATGAATCACCATGTCCCACAGTCACATCATCCTGACACCAGGCCGACCAGTCTTAACACTAAACTTTTTGCACCATTTTTATAAATCTTTTGGTTTGACTCAGTTGGGGTTCAAACCCATGATCTCCCACATCCAAAGTAAACACTCTGACCACTTTGGCAACAGGAGCAGTTCACCAGTTCTTAAATTCTTGTTATAAACAAATGAACACAATTTGGTAATTTCTTTCTGTTTAACGAAATATAACAAACAACAACTGTGAATAATTAAGTCTCATTACAAAATCACTGATTATACACAAGTTAGACCCTAGCTACGATTGATTGATGCTCATTTCTGTCATGCAGCAGCTATATTAAATTAATAATTAATCATAGATCAGTTGGTATAACTGCTTTGTTTAATTGTGTACTACACAGACCATCTACACAGCCACTTTCTCTGATTACTCTAACTACTGCTCCATTTAACCATGTATGACACACATCATCTACACAGCACCATTCGATTCCTATAACCACTTCAGTTAACTGTGTATGACACAGACCATCTATACAGCATCATTCCATGATTCCTATAAACATCCACTTCATTTAACTGTATGATACAGACCATTTACATAGTATCATTCTATGATTCCTATAACCACCACTTCATTTAACTGTGTATGACACAGACCATCTACATAGCATCATTCTATGATTCCTATAACCACCACTTTATTAAAATGTATGACACAGACCATCTACAAAGCACCATTCCATGATTCCTATAAACATCCACTTCATTTAACTGTATATGACACAGACCATCTACACAGCATCTTTCCATGATTCCTATAACCACCACTTCATTTAACTGTATGACACAGACCATCTACAAAGCATCATTCCATGATTCCTATAAATACCACTTCATTTAACTGTATGACACAGACCATCTACATAGCATCTTTCCATGATTCCTATAACCACCACTTCATTTAACTGTATGACACAGACCATCTACAAAGCATCATTCCATGATTCCTATAACCACCACTTCATTTAACTGTATGACACAGACCATCTACATAGCATCTTTCCATGATTCCTATAACCACCACTTCATTTAACTGTATGACACAGACCATCTACACAGCATCTTTCCATGATTCCTATAACCACCACTTCATTTAACTGTATGACACAGACCATCTACACAGCATCTTTCCATTATTCGTATAACCACCACTTCATTTAACTGTATGACACAGACCATCTACATAGCATCTTTCCATGATTCCTATAACCACCACTTCATTTAACTGTATGACACAGACCATCTACATAGCATCATTCTATGATTCCTATAACCACCACTTCATTTAACTGTATGACACAGACCATCTACACAGCATCTTTCCATGATTCCTATAACCACCACTTCATTTAACTATATGACACAGACCATCTACACAGCATCTTTCCATGATTCCTATAACCACCACTTCATTTAACTGTATGACACAGACCATCTACACAGCATCATTCCATGATTCCTATAACCATCACTTCATTTAACTGTGTATGACACAAACCATTTACACAGCATCATCTACACAGCATAATTCTATAATTCCTATAACCACCACTTCATTTAACCATGACACAGACCATCTACAAAGCACCATTCCATGATTCCTATAAACATCCACTTCATTTAACTGTATATGACACAGACCATCTACACAGCATCTTTCCGTGATTCCTATAACCACCACTTCATTTAACTGTATGACACAGACCATCTACATAGCATCTTTCCATGATTCCTATAACCACCACTTCATTTAACTGTATGACACAGACCATCTACATAGCATCTTTCCATGATTCCTATAACCACCACTTCATTAACTGTATGACACAGACCATCTACATAGCATCTTCCCATGATTCCTATAACCACCACTTCATTAACTGTATGACACAGACCATCTACATAGCATCTTTCCATGATTCCTATAACCACCACTTCATTTAACTGTATGACACAGACCATCTACACAGCATCTTTCCGTGATTCCTATAACCACCAATTCATTTAACTGTATGACACAGACCATTTACACAGCATCTTTCCATGATTCCTATAACGACCACTTCATTTAACTGTATGACACAGACCATCTACACAGCATCTTTCCGTGATTCCTATAACCACCACTTCATTTAACTGTATGACACAGACCATTTACACAGCATCTTTCCATGATTCCTATAACCACCACTTCATTTAACTGTATGACACAGACCATCTACACAGCATCTTTCCGTGATTCCTATAACCACCACTTCATTTAACTGTATGACATAGACCATCTACATAGCATCTTTCCATGATTCCTATAACCACCACTTCATTTAACTGTATGACACAGACCATCTACAAAGCACCATTCCATGAATCCTATAAACATCCACTTCATTTAACTGTATGACACAGACCATCTACATAGCATCTTTCAATGATTCCTATAACCACCACTTTATTTAACTGTATGACACAGACCATCTGCACAGCATCTTTCCATGATTCCTATAACCACCACTTCATTTAACTGTATGACACAGACCATCTACAAAGCACCATTCCATGATTCCTATAACCACCACTTCATTTAACTGTATGACACAGACCATCTACAAAGCACCATTCCATGATTCCTATAACCACCACTTCATTTAACTGTGTATGACACAGACCATCTACACAGCATCATTCTATGATTCCTATAACCACCACTTCATTTAACTGCATGACACAGACCATCTACATAGCATCATTCCATGATTCCTATAACCACCACTTCATTTAACTGTATGACACAGACCATCTACACAGCATCTTTCCATGATTCCTATAACCACCACTTCATTTAACTGTATGACATAGACCATCAACACAGCATCATCTACACAGCATCATTCAATAACCACCGTTTCATTCAACAATATGAAATGCAGACCTTCTCCACAGCCACATGTTTTTGGAGTACAAGACTGACCATCTACACAACCAATATTTAGCCATGTACAACACAACCCAAACTTTGATTAGCTTATATCCGGTTCTTTAGAAAACAAAACCAATAAATTTGGTTGGCCTTTCATCATTGGCAGTCATCATCATTATCGTCAGGATCATCATCATCATCACCAATATTATATTACCTTCATGCCATTTAAAAAAGGAGGGAATTATCTGAATTTATAAGTGATTTAATGAAGGTGTAAAGAGTTAAAAATGCTAAGCACGATTTTCATGCATTCAGTTTTTTTTTTTCAACACAACTATGGGATGCTATGTGTATGTGTGTGGAGGGGACAGGAGATTCAGGTTGTTTTAAGTGTCTTTGTTGACTAAGATGCCTGGTTTACCAATTAAGAGGGACCCTAACAGGGGAGCTAACCCAAGGTACAACACTGAGAATGACCAGATCCATAAAATGGCAAGTGTCAAACCTTTAAAAATAACTTCATCATAACCAATAACTGCAACTGGCTGTCACTCAGAAGTATTCTGCATTATTGTCACAAGATTGTATCAAGATTCCACTTGAGTGTATCATACTTTTGCAAAGAGTTAAAATTTAAAGAGAATGTATTAATAATGGTAATCCATGTTATAACATGCAAATTCCAGAAACATGCTCTGTGCTTTTTATTGTTAGTAGGGGAATGTAGTTTTGTAGATGACATGGCTATGTGATAATTGACATCTTGTAAAGGAGTTGCGATACATTTGTAAAAGAAATTACTGTGCATAAGAACATTTACAATGGCTGTTGTTGGTTGTTGTAGAGTTTAATGCCATTTTTCAGCATAAGATAGGCTATACATGGGGACAAGTATAAGTGGTGGAGGAAGAATCCAGGAAAACCTCAGAAAGAACCAACGACCCACCAGAAGATATTGGTAAGCTTTCTCACATACCCTTACCGGCCAAACCCCGAGACTCTAACCCATGCAGAAATTATATGGCAATGGTCCATAACAGCGAGCGCTTTAGACCACTTGGTCACTCAGGACCCCAACATTAACAATGGAAACCAGGCTAGGTTTTATCAATAAAAAAAATGATGGAGACCATGTTGGGTCATATCAGAACAAAAGTTGAATATTAACAAGATAAAACGGGTAAGGTCTCTTGTGGAATGCTGACATTAAACAGAGCCAACCACCCAGAATGCTGACATTTAAACAGAGCCAACCACCCAGAATGCTGAACAGAGCCAACCACCACCCAGAATGCTGACAATTAAAATGAGCCAACCACCCAAAATGCTGACATTTAAACAGAGCCAATCACCCAGAATGCTAACATTTAAACAGAGCCAACCACCCAGATTGTTGATATTTAAACAGAGCCAACCACCCAGAATGCTAGCATTTAAACAGAGCCAACCACCCAGAATGTTGACATTTAAACAGAGCCAACCACCCAGAATGTTGACATTTAAACAGAGCCAACCACCCAGAATGTTGACATTTAAACAGAGCCAACCACCCAGAATGTTAACATTTAAACAGAGCCAACCACCCAGAATGCTGACACTTAAACAGAGCCAACCACCCAGAATGCTGACAATTAAAATGAGCCAACCACCCAGAATGCTGACAATTAAAATAAACCAGCCTTCCAGAATGCTGACATTTAAACAGAGCCAACCACCCAGAATGCTAACAATTAAACAGAGCCAACCACCCAGAACGCTGACACTTAAACAGAGCCAACCACTCAGAATGCTGACAATTAAAATGAACCAACCATCCAGAATTTTGACATTTAAACAGAGTCAACCAGCCAGAATGCTGACAATTAAAATGAACCAACCACCCAAAATGTTGACAATTAAAATTAGCCAACCACCCAGAATGCTGACATTTAAACAGAGCCAACCAGCCAGAATGCTGACAATTAAAATGAACCAACCACCCAAAATGTTGACAATTAAAATTAGCCAACCACCCAGAATGCTGACATTTAAACAGAGCCAACCACCCAGAATGCTGACAATTAAAAGCATTGTATGTCCAACTCTTGATCAAAGCATTGCTAAAATCCTTAAACAAAAGCACAACAAACTTTCTATATCATAGCTAATGCCAGAAAAGCTTTTGAATGTCCACTAAAGCAGGCTGAACAAAAAAAGAATTTCTGTGTGGAAATGAAAATGGACATGTCTGAAAACCAGGAGGTAAAAAATTCTGAAGTTATGATGATGCAAAATGCAGATAGTCCAACAACACATCCAAGACCACATTAATATCATGGTGCCAACAAACTCAAATAATAATTTAGGGAATTTTATTGTGCAGAAAAGTAAGTACTGGGTCTGAAAAATCAGGGACAATAATTCTACAAAACAATACAGAACAATGACAATACAACTCAATCAAGACCTAATAAAAAACAAACAACATACCAAAAACTTGTGAAAAATAATATTTCATGGAATTATTGTGCTGACACACAAAAGTGGATGGTCTGACAACTAGAAGATATACCTGTAACAAATGCAGACAAAGAATACAGACAATCAGCTAATGTTTCATCAATATCAAACAGAAAACCAAAAATCAATCAATAATCAAGGGATTAATTATTTTACAAAGTAGGTGTGTTAGGCAATTAGGAGCTAAAATTCTGCTGAATGAGGATGAAGGCTATTGATTCAACTAAGTCATGACCTCAAAGCTGTAAACCATACTGGATTACCTGCAACAACAAGTGATGGATTTGTGTGGATACAAAGTGGTTAGGTCTGACATGCAGGGGCTATAACTCTGCCAAATAATGCTGCAGAGTGCTGACAACCAAACTCAAAAATGTTCCCATCAATATTAAGCCATACAACAAATTTGGTCAAGTTACTGTGTGTATTCTTTGGAATGGCTTAGGAATATTTTTTGTAAAAATTTAAAATTAAATGATACTTTTAACCACAAAATATTAACAAGCCAGAGAAAATATGGACCAGACAAAGTAGCAGCAAAACCAAGTAGACACGGGCAGCTCAACAGACAACTATTATGTAATAATGAACTAAATACACTAATTCAAATAATTTATAGTGAGATCCATGACCTGACCTTAGTGATATATATATATATATATATATATATATATATATATATATATATATATATATATATATATATATACAACAAGGAGCTTTAAGATCAATCCATCTGACAGCATTATAAATATGTTTTATAGTGAAATCCATGTCCTTACACATTATATTAATGACCATGTTATAAACAGGTGCTTCATAGTGCAATCAATGACCTTATCTATGTTATATTTATGATCATGTTATAACGAAGTGCTCTATAGTGAGATCCATGACCTTACATGTGTTATATCACTAATCATGTTATAATGCGGTGAAAACAAGGTTCCTCTTGGTGTCATCCATTATCATACTCGAGTTATGTCAATGACAATGCTATAATTAGGTGTTTTATAATGAGATCCATAATGATACCCACATCATAACTAACCATGTTATAACAAAGTGTTTTTGGTGCAATCCATTATCATACCCTTTTCATAACTATGACCATGTTATAAAAAGGTGCATTAAAGTGAGACCCATTTTACAGTTACAATCATGTACTTTATAGTTAATTGTGACCATACTCTTGTTATATCTATTAATTTATGAGGTGCTTTATACACATTTCTCTTAATAACTTGTGCACAAAGGGGTCCAAAAACAAACCGCACTATAAGCAAGAGCTACAGAGGGACCTTGTAGGATTTGCATACCTTTTAACCATTCTTTTATTCCACATCATTTTTTTTTCATATAAAAATGCAATTAACATGATAATACAAAGGAGGTCTACATATACAAGTCAGATATCAAAACATGGTCAGTATTTAATTAGGATCTCGGAGAAACATTCCCAGACATAGCTATTGTGAAAGATTGACAATTTAGCATTTAAATTCAAGAGAGCAAATTGCATTTAAACCTAAATAAGAAAGAATTAAAATAAAAATTTCATTTGAAAAAACACTTATTGAACTGGTTTCATAAGTGACATTTTCATTAGTTAAGGCTTTATTAAATAGTGTCATTTACGGGAATCTAAAAGTGTCATTTAGAAAGAAAAGGTCAAAACAAAGACTTTTTATTAAAAGTTGACATAATGTTGATTAAAATGTACATGTCCTCTGCCAATTTGGACGACACAATGAGTGATATATCAATAGTTTCGGTTACAAATTGTGATTATGATTTTCTTAAAGTTAAGCAAATTTTGGTCGATGCTTCGGATAATTTCTACCCCCACTCCCCAAAAATGGGATCCACACCTAAGCCGGCTTTATAAGCAGGTTTTTCAGTTATCAGGGAATGATGTAGCAAGATCTATGACCTTACTGTTCTATCTATGACAATGTTATAACAAAGTGTTTTTAATTGTGATCCATTGGACAGCATTATAATCAGGTGCTTTACAGAGAGATCAATGACCATACCCATGTTAAATCTATCACCGTGTTATAATGAGGTGCTTTACAGAGAGATTAATGACCATACCCATGTTAAATCCATCACCGTGTTATAATGAGGTACTTTACAGAGAGATCAATGACCATACCCATGTTAAATATATCACTGTGTTATAATGAGGTGCCTTATAGTTAGATCCATTACCTTACCTGTGAATTACCAATGACCATGTTATAACAAGGTGCTTTAAAGTGTGATCCACTTGACTGTTACAACAAGATCCATGACCTTCCTGTGCTATATCTACGACCATGTTATAATAAGGTGCTATATAGTGAGATTAGTCATTATATATGTGTTATAAAAATTTGCTTAATGGTGAGATCCATGAATATATCCATGTTATATCTATGACCATCTTATAACAATATTCTTTATAGAGAAAAACCTCTGTATTAAAAACAATGTTTCTTAGATTACTGACAAAAAGGATTCCAATAATTGAATCTAGCTCAATTGAACTAACCCTCTATACATCAACTCTTTGAAGTTTCCACTCATTTTGTCCAACAATTTGTTTGATGTAGTCATTGTTTACCTGGACAAAATTTGTCTCCCAAGAAGAATTCAATTTAATGGTAAGAGAAAAACTAGTAGTTGACAAAAATTCTGTTGGCCAGTCAAATAGCCCAATATAATCCAATCATAGAAGTAAAGGTAAAGCAAATCATCACTCGGGGAAACACTTACTTCAAGAAGTCGACGCAAACTGTTCTGCTTCAGATGCCAATACAGCGGCATATGCCGACACCCACGCTGAAAAAAAGGGAGAGGATCGTAACTAGGTTAATGGACCCACCTTGGTGTCAGTGTGTCAAGGCCAATAGATACAGATTTAACTAACACAGGTTGCAGAGAAAGTAGTGCATCGTCTGTGACCCACACAACAATGTATTATTTAACATCTGACTTGCATAGCCACTTACACAATATTTTAAACATGATTTTAATGCGGACACTGCAGAAATATTCTACCTATATCTCACCATGATGCTGCTGATGAGACAGAAATTAAGTTTAATATTGGGTTTTCTGACAAAATTAAGGGTATTTTTAGATCAAAGTATGATTGTCAGTACCAATACCTGGTAAGAACATTTTTGTTTTAAAAAAAAACAAAACAAAGAATCTATTTATAAAAACATTAAAAAATGAGTGGGTTTGGAACTGTTTTAGCAATGGAGTGCTGTAGCAACATTTAAAGAACAAAATATTCATCCTCCTCTGAAAAATAAAAAGAAAGAATCTATACAAAAACTCAGATAATCAGTGTTGTACCAAGGATCACAAGGCTAGATAATCTCATTAAATTTTATCATAAGGGTAGATAATCACCTTAAATTTAGTGGTAAGGGAAGATAATCTCATTAAATTGAGTGGTTTGATTATTTAAACTTCAATTGCATTAATTCTGTTTTACAACTACATTCAACTGAGTTATCCTCAATAAATAAAATCTTTATTATTATTATTATTATTATTATTATTATTATTATTATTATTATTGTGAAAAAAAATACATCAGGTATTAAAATCAAGTATAAAAGCTTGTTTAGGTTTATGGGAAAAGAGCCGCACTAAAAAACTCCATCTAACAGTAATGCAAGACTAATGGCAAGGTCTCATCAGGCTATATACCAAATGTAGTTAAAATCTGATCAAAATTAGGTCACTGTGCAGAAATGAAAATGGGATGGGTAGATGAAAGGTAGGACCAATGAATGAATGGATGGAGAAACAGATCCTATTTAGCTGTCCGAACTTTCTACAATAAGTGGGGTGGGGAATTCAGTGTTCAATAGACAAACTTGCATGAAACATCCCTTGAGAAATGTAAACATAGCAAGGACAGTTGAATGAACTTCATGACAAAAATGTAGTTAGGGCCCATGGCAGAGCAATGGTATATACTGTACTTGCCTTTACAGGTCATTGACATCCCACCGCTGTCCATGCAGATTTGAGGCTTGGCTAGGCTAATATGGGTATGTCAGAAAGCTTGCTTCCTATCTTGTTGTTAGAAGTTCTTCCTCCATCATGTATAGCCTATCATGTGCTGAAAAATGGCATTAACCCCACAAAACTATAAACCTGACAAAATCGGAAAATAAAATATCACTGTTAATACTGTTAGTACCCTCTCCAAGATGAATACATGGATGAGATTTCATTATTGCATATAAAACAATGTCAGAGAAACAGTTAAGTGTACAAACATGATTGCTGGAGAGTGAAATGTATGTTAATGTGACTTACTTTTGCCTGTGGCAATTAAATCTCTCCATATTAATTTTCACGACCATACATACAATTTCAGAGAAACTAAGCTTAACACAAAAACTTCATGCATTTGCTGAAAAAAGTCAAGAGATTTCATGATTGTATGTACAATGGTATCCGAGAAATACTGTTATGCTTAGATTGTGGTTTTCTTTACCCTTCTGTGTTTTAGCCAAAGAGAAAAATTTAAAATCTACATCAGCTGAAATGCCAGTTTCCCTTCCACATACTATTTCCTTGTGAGAAATGAAATATTTAAAAAAAACCCTTCTGATGTATTTATGTGGGAAAGGGAAATTCAACAACTGAGATCTGATCTGTGGGCAGGAACTTGGCAAGGACTCATTGCTACTCATTAATTATGAGTTACTGCCCTATGCACATATCCACATTGGTGTGAGTCTTTGCCTTGTCCAATGTGGATATCTGAGAAAGCTTGCCATCTGCTTTCAGTGTGTCAGTAGGTCTTACTGGGGTTTTCAGAGTTTCTTCCTCCAACTGACCACCATGTATCGTGTACTAAAAAATGGCATTAAAGCCACAACAACACAATGAATTATATTATCTTAGCCTGTGAAAAGCATTATCTGAGTATAAATGTCAGGCCGAATATAGCAACAAATCTAAAAGGTAATTCCCTATCATCAACTTTTATGCAGGACCATAACATTGTACACATGCTACTGTCATTGACAATGGTGCCAGATAAGAGATCTCCATGTCTCACCATTTCAAGGCAAGACAACAAGCACCTGCTTCATAAATGACTGTGGCTACGAAACAACTTCTCATTTGAATTAGTGTATTTAGTTCAGCATCAAATGGTTTAAATTTGAAGGTATTAAAGTGAACTTTTTAATGAAGCAGGAAAGTGAGCTTTCCAATGATGTATGATGGATTTAGATTTGTAGATAAAAGTGAATTTCTAAGTATGATGGATTTAGATTCATAGGAAAAAGTTTGCTTTCTAATAAAGTATAAAAACTATTTTATGTAAACCTAATATTACATTATTTTAAATATTTCAGTTTTAAAACAGTGATATAGAAATTAAAATCCATATTTTTATTTAAAATGTTTGTAAATTGACTTCATCCATTTTAAATAATGGTGCACACCCATTACTTGCATTAATGGAAATGTTCAAAATAATGGATTACTACATCAATATAGTTAATTTAGGTTTAACAAACAATCATTCCCTGTTTTTGTAAAAGATGGACTGTCAAAAAGTAAACGTGAATTATAAATCATTTAAGCTTCTAGGTGCTCTACATAAAAAAACCTACAAAGGAAATTTATCCACTTGACTTTGAACCATTCAAAGTTTGGTCATTAGCTATGCTAGAATATTAGGTATTCTGTGAAATTTTATTTCTGATGGAGTCCCAATGAGCTAGACATTTGCCTTTTCATCCCTAGATCAACATACCACTTGATGGAGTCCCAATAAGCTAGACATTTGCTCCCTAAATTAACATACCACTTGATGGAGTCCCAATGAGATAGACATTTGCCTTTTGATCTCTAAATCAACATACCACTTGATGGAGTCCCATTGAGCTAGACATTTGCCTTTTCATCCCTAAATGAACATACCACTTGATGGAGTCCCAATGAGCTAGACATTTGCCTTTTCATCCCATAATCAATATACCACTTGATAGTCACAATGAGCTAGACATTTGCCTTTTCATCCCTAATTCAACATACCACTTGATGGAGTCCCAATGAGCTAGACATTTGCCTTTTCATCCCTAAATCAACATACCACTTGATGGAGTCCCAATGAGCTAGACATTTGCCTTTTCATCCCTAAATGAACATACCACTTGATGGAGTCCCAATGAGCTAGACATTTGCCTTTTCATCCCTAAATCAATATACCACTTGATAGTCACAATGAGCTAGACATTTGCCTTTTCATCCCTAATTCAACATACCACTTGATGGAGTCCCAATGAGCTAGACATTTGCCTTTTCATCCCTAAATCAACATACCACTAGATGGAGTCCCAATGAGCTAGACATTTGCCTTTTCATCCCTAAATCAACATACATTTGATGGAGTCCCAATGAGCTAGACACTTGCCTTTTCATCCCTAAATCAACATACCACTTGATGGAGTCCCAATGAGCTAGACATTTGCCTTTTCATCCCTAAATGAACATATCACTTGATTGAGTCCCAATGAGCTAAACATTTGCCTTTTCATCCCTAGATCAACATACCACTTGATGGTGTCCCAATGAGCTAGAAATTTGCCTTTTCATTCCCTAAATCAACATACCACTTGATGGAGTCTCAATGAGCTAGACATTTGCTTTTTCATCCCTAAATCAACATACAACTTGATGGAGTCCCAATGAGCTAGACATTTGCCTTTTCATTCCCTAAATCAACATACCACGTGATGGAGTCTCAATGAGCTAGACATTTGCTTTTTCATCCCTAAATTAACATACAACTTGATGGAGTCCCAATGAGCTAGACATTTGCCTTTTCATTCCCTAAATCAACATACCACTTGATGGAGTCTCAATGAGCTAGACATTTGCCTTTTCATCCCTAAATCAACATACCACTGGATGGAGTCCGAATGAGCTAGACATTTGCCTTTTCATCCCTAAATGAACATACCACTTGATGGAGTCTCAATGAGCTAGACATTTGCTTTTTCATCCCTAAATGAACATACCACTTGATGGAGTCCCAATGAGCTAGAAATTTGCATTTTCATCCCTAAATCAACATACAACTTGATGGGAGTCCCAATGAGCTAGACATTTGCCTTTTCATCCCTAAATTAACATACAACTTGATGGAGTCCCAATGAGCTAGACGTTTGCCTTTTCATCCCTAAATGAACATACCACTTGATGAAGTCCCATTGAGCTAGACATTTGTCTTTTCATCCCTAAATGAACATACCACTTGATGGAGTCCCAATGAGCTAGACATTTGCCTTTTCATCCCTAAATCAACATACCACTTGATTGAGTCCCAATGAGCTAGACATTTGCCTTTTCATCTCTAAATCAACATACCATTTTTGT
Source organism: Potamilus streckersoni (assembly GCA_016746295.1). NCBI lineage: Eukaryota > Metazoa > Mollusca > Bivalvia > Unionida > Unionidae > Potamilus > Potamilus streckersoni. The sequence goes on from JAEAOA010002171.1 coordinate 2,478,306, forward strand.
GTGCCCACTGTAAGACAAAGCCTTATTTACTATAAGGGCTTAATCTACATGACATATGATGCAAAGATTAAAGAATCCAAGTCTTTACAATATCAGGAAGACAAAATGTGCTAATATAACATGAAAATGTATTTTTGACTTGAAACAAATAATGTTATAAAGTTAAAAGAAACAGAAAAGCAACTTATGTTGTTTATTCTCTTCAACTAAAAGATATAGCAAGCAGTAAATGTGCCTTTCAGATTCATTTACTGTCAACATCACAGTTAAAATGTTCCAAGTATACTAAAAGGGGGACATGTCATTAATTATAAACCTCTCCTAAAATTACACAACCATAGCCAACAGTCTACAATGATACAAAAAGGATGTAGAAATAGACCGAAGCACAATAGCACATATGACTCTATCAACACATAATGTATGCTGCAGCTGAAATTTGGAAAGAAAAATCTCAGGTCATCCTTTTATTACCATAACTGTTTATTTCAATTGTGAAGCTTCACATTTCAATTCTGATGTGGATAAGCCATCAATACTTGTTACTAATAAACAAAGAAGAGCAATTAATTTTATAATACAACATGAAAGATTTAAAATACCAAATATTAAAATCATTAAGGACATTTTGTATATGCAAAATATCTTTCCCTGGGGATCCTAATGACAATCAAAGAAACTAAAATTTATGCAAGAAAAAAAAAAGTGGAATACATAAAGGTCAAGGCTCGCATATCATGCCAATCTACAATGAATTGTCTGAAAAAAAATCTTAACTGTTGATGCCATCAGAAAATTCACTTCTTGCTTCCCCTTAATGTGTCTTAAAACAGAATTATGCAGGAGACAGTTTTCTGAAAAATCAATTTAATGAGGCACAACCAGAACTTAAAAGTCTGATTTCCATTAATTGGTTGTTCTGTCAAAGTATCGAAATTGAGTCCTTTTCAGAATTTTTAAAAGTGAGCATTTAATAAAAGGAAAGGGATATGTTTTTGGGGGGAAAAAAATCAGTGACCCAGTCAAGAACACAAGATTTCACACTTATCTGTCTTCATTATATACCATGATGAATGAAAAAAAGCTCCCAATCTGGTTCCCTAATCACCGTCAGTACCCTCTTGAAATCCACACCTTTTGAGAGAAGTAGGAGAACCAATAAAGAGAAGAGAATATGTATGTATGTATGTATGTATGTATGTATGTATGTATGTATGTATGTATGTATGTATGTATGTATGTATGTATGTATGTATGTATGTATGTATGTATGTATGTATGTATGTATGTATGTATGTATGTATGTATGTATGCATGTATGATTTTGATTTTAAACTTTTTTTTGCTACAATGTCTGCAGTGCTACAGTGAAATGTGATGTCTAGCACTTGGGCATCATGCCACTGACATATAGCATCATGTCCCACCCAGTCAAATTATCCTGAAACCAAACCAAGCAGTCCTAGCACAATCTTCTTAATGCTGAGTGCCAAGCAAGATAGCTGCTAGCACCATATTTATAAGTCTTTGGAGAGAAAAAAGTACAAAACAAATAACTGGGTTGCCTATTCAACAAATCAAAAGTTTGTATCCAATATCCATGTAAACAACAAAATATGAGTAGGACTTCTGGGCATTGACATATTCTGGTAGGAACATGTACATTTGTTTGTATATTCTTTTTAATTGTTCAAATTATACCACCATGGTGCAGAACAATTTGAAAGAACTATAGCAATGTATTTCATATATTGGTAATTGTTTCAAGCTTTATGCATGCTTTTCTGGGTTTTACAACACTGAAGGAAAAGGTTTTGTTTACGTCTTAGGTTGATACAAATTAGGGAGAGGCAACAATTCCTGTATGCAGTGGATAATGAAAATATTATTTAAAAATTATTTACAAAAACTCCAGATAGAAGCATGTAAAGGGATTATATTATTTTGAAGTTTTTCTTAATGATCAACAAAGCAATATTGGTAAGGTTCAAGCAAATCCAGAGACATGACACCAAAGAAAGTGAAAAGTGATACCTGCAAAAGTCATGTTGTCGGGGTTCCTTAATCTATATAAAACCAAATTTCAAATGAATAAATCTTCTGCAACTTCTCTGAAATCATGTAAAATATGTTTTTTTGACTGATATTGCAACAATACTTTGTTTAAAATTTTGTGACGAAGTTTAGGGCACAGCAATGACATTTAATGCCTTTGTACTGAACCTGTCTCATTGCAAGATACCTATAATCACTTAGTTTTCTTTGTTCCTTTCCTTCTATAATAACAAATTTGTCAGACACCGTTTTTAAAGAAAAGTGGACAAGAACCTAATACACTGAAAATATTAAAACATTGAATACATTGATTATATTGCAGCCATTAAAAAACAGGCCCTGATACAGGCCACTGGTGGGGCTCAGGTTTAGGAATGGCTGTTGAGGGAGGGGTAGCATGACAAGACTTAGTCTGAAGTATCATAATGTGTGTGTGTGTGTGTGTGTGTGTGTGTGTGTGTGTGTGTGTGTGTGTCACACTAAATAAATGAATTGAATACAATAAATGAATAAATCCACGTTCTGAAAAGGAGTCTTAATTCAAAAACAGAAACCATTATTAAATATTGATAAATTAATATTTCAGAAGAATAAAAATACTCAAAACAATATGTATTTAAAAACTGAAGTGAGAAACTCCAAGTAAGCTACACTGATTTAGATGTAACCAATGCTGCATCTTAAGTCTTTCAAATGTGTGTGCACACTATAAAAAAAATATCTCCAAGTGGAATGAATCCTTACATAGCTAACCAAAATTTTAGTAGTTTCCAGGAGAAAATATTACCTGGGCTTTATCTTGCATTATTTCTTTTTTTAAATCATTAATCTTAAAATCTGCCTAAGAAGCTATTATCATCATCCAGACCTTGCATATATATTTTACAAGGTGTAAGCCATAGGCTTGGAGTAACCTTGGAGTGACAGACACTAGTACATACTGTTATGTATATGTAATTAAAATGCTTGTGTGTTAGTTTTAAAAATTTTTTATTTTTTGTTTCATTACATTTAGTTGTAATGATTATTTTCACGGGATTCAATATTTTTTTCAGTAAATTCAGTTTGTATAGAACGTAAAAACTTTTGCATTAGCATTATATTTGGCTCATTCTGGTACACTGTTGTGTAAACATGTGAAAACGATTGGCCATTGCCAAGGTCATTTCAGCCTAAGTGATGTCTGAATAAACAATGTTATATTTTTTAATTTATTTCAGTGAGAATGTGGTATTTAGATATAGCTATTCAAGCATACATGATAAATGGAATTTTATATTACTGTGATGTTTAAATTAGAAAATCGCACAGCCTATCATGTGTAGTACCAAGTGACCTAAAATCGAAGCTTAAAGCAGCAAATCGGTTGTAAATTTGTTCAGTTGCATTTTAAATCCTGTGGGCTCGAGAAGTTTCAATTGCTGAATACAGATTGTTTTTTAAGTTCATTTGTTTTTGGAATTTAATAATTTATTCTCTAGAAAACCAAATGTGTACATTTTTAAAAAAAATTCTGGGAGAAAGAAATTCAATGGAAATAAAGTTATATGGAAACAATCTGTGATTCAATTGAGGATTTGTTACCACCACATTTCTGACATCATCATCTCTATACTGGAATTTCATTAAGATTCAAACATGGATTTTATTAGAAATATTTAGTGATAGGACTTATATTTTTCAATCTTGGGATTAAATTTTGGATTATATTCACACACAATAAGTTCTATTTCCGATTTTTACCTTTTTTTAGGGAAATAAATTATTTTATTAAAATATACAAAGCTTGTTGACTTCACTCTTTTCTCTTGTAATTATTGTATGAGACTACACATAACAACACATAGTTCATTCATTAATTATCACCTAACTTAGCCAAAACAGATGAGGCCTCACAATAAATGCATGCAGCATGCAGTCCACCCTTCTAATTCCTAAACTAATTCACACTTACAACACACAGTTAAACTGTATGGGTAACCTATCACAATATACAATGTAGATTCATTAAAACAAAAATTTACCATGGAATAAACATATTTAGACTTGGTTCCAAATGAACTGGTCAGAAAGGCAGTTTAGTTTATCTATACTCTGTGGAAAGGTCTGTGTGGTCATAAAAACAGATTCATAACATTAGTAAAACAAAGAATACATAACAGTGGCCATATGTAGTTGTAAGGGTGTGTAAAGTGTAACACAGGCCATATGCAGTTGTATGGGTGTGTAAAGTGTAACACAGGCCATATGTAGTTGTAAGGGTGTGTAAAGTGTAACACAGGCCATATGCAGTTGTAAGGGTGTGTAAAGTGTAACACAGGTCATATGCAGTTGTAAGGGTGTGTAAAGTGTAACAGTGGCCATTAGTATCTATAAGGGTGTGTAAAGTGTAACAGTGACCATTAGTAGTTATAAGTCTGTGTAGAGTGTAACAGTGGCCATTAGTATCTATAAGGGTGTGTAAAGTGTAACAGTGGCCATATGTAGTTGTATGGGTGTGTAAAGTGTAACAGTGGCAATTAGTAGTCATAAGGGTGTGTAGAGTGTAACAGTGGCCATTAGTATCTGTACGGGTGTGCAAAGTGTAACAGTGGCCATATGTAGTTGTAAGGGTGTGTAAAGTGTAACAGTGACCATTAGAAGTTGTAAGGGTGTGTAGAGTGTAACAGTGGCAATTAGTATCTGTACGGGTGTGTAAAGTGTAACAGTGGCCATTAGTATCTATAAGGGTGTGTAAAGTGTGACAGTGACCATTAGTAGATTTAAGTGTGTGTAGAGTGTAACAGTGGCCATTAGTATCTGTATGGGTGTGTAAAGTGTAACAGTGGCCATTAGTAGTTGTAAGGGTGTGTAGAGTATAACAGTGGCCATTAGTATCTGTATGGGTGTGTAAAGTGTAACAGTGGCCATTAGTATCTATAAGGGTGTGTAAAGTGTGACAGTGACCATTAGTAGTTGTAAGCGTGTGTAGAGTGTAACAGTGGCCATTAGTATCTGTACGGGTGTGTAAAGTGTAATAGTGGCCATGTATAGTTGTAAGGGTGTGTAAAGTGTAACTGTGGCCATATGCAGTTTGAAGGGTGTGTAAAATGTAAGTGACCATATGTAGTTACAAGGGAGCAAAAATTGTAACAGTCGCCATTTGCAGTTGTAAGGCTAGATAAAGTGTAACACAGGCTATTTGTAGTTGTAAGGATGTGTAAAGTGTAACACAGGCCATATGCAGTTGTAAGGATGTAAAAAGTGTAACACAGGCCATTGTAGTTGAAAGGGTGTGTAAAGTGTAACAGTGGCTGTATGCAGTGTTCAAATGTGTTTAAAATGTAGTAGTGAGTGGCCATATGTAGTTGCAAAGGTGTGTAAAAAGGCCATTTGTGGTAAAAAGGGTGTATAAAATTTAACAGTGGCCATTAGTAGTTGTAAGGGTGTGTAGAGTGTAACAGTGGCCATTAGTATCTGTATGGGTGTGTAAAGTGTAACAGTGGCCATATGTAGTTGTAAGGGTGTGTAAAGTGTAACAGTGAACATTAGTATCTGTACAGGTGTGTAAAGTGTAACAGTGGCCATTAGTAGTTGTAAGGGTGTCTAAAGTGTAACAGTGGCCATTAGTATCTGTTCGGGTGTGCAAAGTGTAACAGTGGCCATATGTAGTTGTAAGGGTGTGTAAAGTGTAACAGTGGCCATTAGTAGTTGTAAGGGTGTGTAGAGTAACAGTGGCCATTAGTACCTGTACAGGTGTGTAAAGTGTAACAGTGACCATTAGTATCTATAAGGGTGTGTAAAGTGTAACAGAGACCATGTATAGTTGTAAGGGTGTGTAAAGTGTAACAGTGGCCATATGCAGTTGGAAGGGTGTGTAAAATGTAAGTGACCATATGTAGTTACAAAGGAGCATAAAGAGTAACAGTGGCCATTTGCAGTTGTAAGAGTGTGTAAAGTGTAACACAGGCCATTTGTTGTTGTTGTTGTTGTTGTTGTTGGGCTTAATGCCATTTTTCAGCACATGATAGACTATTCATGGCGGCCAGTATTAATGGTGGAGGAAGAAACCGGGAAATCTCCAGAAAGAACCACCCACCCACGAGAAGCTACTGGCAAGCTTTCTCACATATCCACATTCGCCGAATCTTAGACTCGAACCCACACAGACAGAGGTGAGATGGCAGTGATCCATAACGGACAGCGCTTTAGACCACTCGGGGCCCCCAGGCCATTTGTAGTTGTAAGGATGTGTAAAGTGTAGCACAGGCCATATGCAGTTGTAAGGATGCATAAAATGTAACACAGGCCATTGTAGTTGTAAGGGTGTGCAAAGTGTAACAGTGGCCAATAGTATCTGCAAGGGTGTGTAAAGTGTAACAGTGGCCATTAGTATCTGTAAGGGTGTATAAAGAGTACAGTGGCCATATGTAGGTGTAAGGGTGTGTAAAGTGTAAATGTGGCCAATAGTATCTGTAAGGGTGTGTAAAGAGTACAGTGGCCATCAGTATACATAAGGGTGTGTAAAGTGTAACAGAGACCATATATAGTTGTAAGGGTGTGTAAAGTGTAACAGTGGCCATTTGTGGTTGTAAGGGTGTGTAAAGTGTAACAGTGACCATTTGTGATTACAAGAATGTGTAGAGTATAACAGTGGCCACATGCAGTTGTAAGGGTGTGTAAAGTGTAACAGTGGCCATTTTGTGGTTGTAAGGATGTGTATAGTGTAATCATGGCCATTTGTGCTTGTAAGGGTGTGTATAGTATAATCGTGGCCGTTTGTGCTTGTAAGGTTATATAAAATGTATGGAATACTGGCCATCTGTGGTTTTAAGAGGGTATAAAATGTATGAATGCTGGTCATTTGTGATTTTAATGGTGTAAAATGCATTTAACAATGACCCTTTGTGGTTTTAAAAATCTATCAAGTGTATGTAACAATGGCCATTTGTGGTTTTAATGGTGGATGTATGCCTAACCACATGTAATTGTAAGGTTGTTGCTGTACCAACAGATGCTTTCAATTATCAAGTTTCATGACCAGAACATAAACTGCACCCAATAAAATAATATCAAACAAAGTTTCAACAAAGTCATTTAAGCATGAAACAGTGGTCAGAGATCTCTCTTAAAAAATGGACGTAGAACCTATCAATATGATGATCCTAGGTAGAACACTATGCATCCAGCATACCAAAATTCCAAGTGCTTATGAGCAAACTGCAAAGTCTTAAACTGAGCCAGTAAAATATTAAATCTAGATAATGACAAAATTCTTCTGTTGTCTAAGTGTGGTATTAACATAAATGTATGTCATCAATTTCTTGGTTCTAGCATGAACAGTGCCTGAGAAAGGCACATCAAACACCAAAAGTAATCCAGGTAAGTGAAACATAAATGCTGACCTTCAAAATGCTATGTAGCATCATCAAGAAGCATCCTGTTGTCATGACACCAGATGACCAGGTCTGGATACTGGAAAAACTATGTGGTCATGAGCTAATTGCAAAACACGAAACAGTAAAATATGAAATATAGACCACGGTCACCTTTTTCTGAGTCTGCTACTAATGCATACACTCATCTATTTTGATGTCTGAATTTTGCAAATGGCTTTTTTCTGTCTTTATGTTAATGCACTGGAGTCAATTTTTTTGCATCAGACTTTACTGTTGGACTGATAATTAGTTTGTGCTGACCTGGGCAATCTGAGTCAAAAACAAAGTTTGCAGGCCATAGTGTGTGAAACTAACAAAGATGTAAAGAATCATCTAGTTTGATAATCAATACATGAACAGTACTCAAACCAAAGTTAATGAAACAAAATATGACTCAGTGACCTACATTTGTGACGAGGGTGTTGTGTATATCTATATTGCATATATAACTTTTGTCCATCATTACAGATTGTAAGCATCATTTTTAGTTAATTTTTGCAAATGATTGTAGTTTATACTTGAAAAAGAATGATCATTTGTAAATAACATGTTCGCTTGAATTTGAGTTCAGGACCTTGGTTTTTCCCATGGAAATAATATTGATGTCTTATTTTGTAAGTTATACAGAAGTTATTTACTTGTATCTGAGTTCAAGATGTAGCTTTACAAAATAAATGTTACTGAAGTGAAAACCACTTTGGTAGCCTAGTGGTTAGAGCATCCTCCTCAGATTTTGGAGGTCGTGGGTTTGATCCCCAGATGAGTCATACCAGACCTACAAAAATGGTACTAACAGCTTCCTCGCTTGGTGCTCAGCATTAAGAGGTTTATGTTAGGACTGATTGGTCTGGTGTCAGAATAATGTGACTGGGTGGGAAATCATGTTACATGTCTGTGGCATTATGCCCCAGTGCTAGACATCACTATAAACTGCCACACTGCAGATATTGCAGCAATATGATTGAAAAATTGTTAAAAGCTACGTTAAAAACCATAATTACATCCTGAAGTGAACTTATTTATGAATTTGATGTGGAAAATGATCATTTTATTATGCCTTAGTTTATTTTATATAAGGCTCTAATAAATATAAATATACATACCTATTTGACTATCAGTCTTTATGGAATCTTTTTAGTTGTGTACAGATTTAACTTGAAAGAATTATTTAAATTGTTCATTAGAATTACAAAGTGCTCATTTTCTTTTGGACTAAAAGAAAGCTTTGGATTATCATGAAATCATTAAAAGACATCTGGGATTATATAATTGCGATACAGCAGACTATTGGTACATTAGCACATTCAAGACTGGAATTTATCTAGAATATGCTTTACTCTTGGACTTGTAATTGAACATTTAGGATTATTTGGGATTTAATTCCTCTTTAATTTTCCATTGTAACTTAAAGAATTAAATTATTTGTTGATTGTACTAAATTTGTTGGTTATGTTTCTTTCTGTTACTGAGTTTAAGACCACAGACTTGTATCAAGGGTGTAGTATTCTCGCAAAGAAAAAAAAAAAAGAAAAAATATGCATGTTTCCAGTTTGCAGTACATCCTAGTTTCTTATTGCCCAAACCCTTTATTCCAGCATGGTTTAAACAATAAAAAAAAATCAAAATCAAAATTAAAACTGACCTACGAACCCAAATTTTAAAGCTGGTGCAAAAGGAAACATTTCTGTTGACCTCATCAAGATGGATTACTAAGTTTCATGACAATATATACAGTGTACAAAAAATCTGTGGTTCTAACAGATTCAGTCATCTAGAATTATGATTCTACATGACTAGAGCTAGAGAAAATAATTTAAAAGATAACTGTTAACCAGTCATTGAAGCAAAATATAGAGGTAACAGTGGCCTGCTTTTGTGATAAGGGTGAATTCTCATTAAGATTCCTCTCCACACCAAATTTCTTGAATCCAGGTAGAACAGAATGGATACAGTGGGCAAAAATAATGGAGCTAATCCAAAACATTATAACCAGAATGCACAACTTATGTACATGTAATGTACAAAACAAAGTCAGTCCCCTTTCCAGAGTAGGTGCAATGGAACCAACTCTAAACTAATGCCTGGGGCCCAAGAAGAAAGATTGGTTGAGGCTCAGTATGGATATCATTATTGTTTTTGGTTTAGTGCCACTTTTTAGCGGATGACAAGCTATACATGGCAGCCAATATAACTGGTGAAGGAAGAACCTGGAAAATCCTTGGTAAGAACCAACACCCACGAAGAAACTGCCAAGCTTTCCTACATACTCACATTGGCTAAGCCCAAGACTCAAAGATAGACAGGCAGAGATCACAGAGCTGTGATAAGAAATGGCAAGCACTTTAAACCACATGGGGCCATTAGGAGTTTGTAAATATGTATATACTTTTGATCTGTATGCGGTAATCAAATAGCTTACCTTTACATTGCAGAGGTGAACTAACTAAAAATACTATTTTGAGACGTGTTTTCCTGATGTATAAATATTTACATTTTAATAGTCTTTAACATAAAACCAAATCCCTTGTATACAAGACATACACCAAAAAGCCAATAAAATTACATTAGCATTGTTCAACCCAATTCTCACACTTCTGTGAGATCTCCACAAAATAAGGGTCTCATCTTTTATTTATCTCTGTTTGCAATAAACTATGTCAAAGCAAATTGCAAATACATCTCCAATCTTAAAATTTGAATGAAATTATTTGAACAAAAATAAAAATGAGAGTTTTCTATAACACTGTTTATCAGATATCTTCTGAAGCCTTGTGAGAGTTGGATTGAATGAGATTTAAGTTACATAAGGAAACATGCAAGAGAAGTTCCAAATGTGTCCCACAGACTGGTTACCTACCTGGCAGTATCTGAAGAGACTGTATTCCCCATGCTTCCAGAAATAGGTAAAATGCCCATAACCAGTCAAAAAGAGGTAGCTGGACACCAGTACACGTATGTGCATGTAGACTGGCAGCACCTGGAAGAATAAAAGTTCTGTTTAAAACTAAATTTATATCATCATATGATCATAGTGTCTTTTTTAGTTATTGAAAAAAAAACATGTTCATGTATCTGTCCTTAAAAATCTGGGCCATAATGTTTGCTTGAAATCATAAACCAAAACAACAGGCCTAACTCGGCTAAGATCACTCATGTTACATACATTTGCCAAACAGGTTCTGTTCTCCAGTCATTTAGTATTATTGAGAGGGACTGGTACATGAAGTTTGCACTGACAACATGCACTGTGGACAGAATGCTGGCACACTGCTATGCTACAATCATGTACTGTGACTGAATGTGTTTTACATGTGGTAACTATGGAAACTATGTACTATCTAAAGCAGACTGTTGGTCAAAATGGCTGCTCCAATTTGCTCAAATAAGAACCTGAACTTGTACCACAAAGTACATTAACTTCAGCAGTTATTAAAATAGGGAAAATGAATTTTTACCAGTATAGACAATATCAGCTTCTGAACATACAATACAGGAATTATAAAAGGCATACAATAGGTTAGATCATTTTGTTTACCTCTGAAGTCCAGGAAGTGAAGATGACAAAGTGAAGCTGGCAATTTTCTGATAGATGCACATCTTAATAAAGTGAAGTTGTATACTCAATAATCTTAATTATACCCATCAATCATACACCAAAATTAAGTAAATTAAAAGCTACTTTAACGATATGTCTAACATACAAGTTCTTTCTTTAGTAATCATGATAACCAGCAAGGAAAACTTGTACAAAAAAATTTTCTTTTCAAAAATAATGAGCAGAAAAATAGCTACATGCAAGTGAAATTGGCCTAGAAATCAAGGTAAGTAGGATGATTTCTACTGAAATTTGTCCAACACTGTTGATTCCATTTAGTATGTAGAAAAATGCTTCTAGTGTTTGTATCTTCAACCATATTTAATTACATATGATCATGATTTGTCCAATACTAAGATGCCACTATGCCAGGACTCTTCATCCCAACGTTTCTTAAATACTGTTTTACATTTCCCATTAGGTTAAATTGTGTACTTATTTATCTATTTTTAGGAATGGCAGCCATATTTAATTGATGAAAGACATCTGTTGTATAAATCTAAACTGTGTTCAAAGGCTCTTTCTGTTAAATTTGTGCGAATTCCGGAAAGATGGTTATTTGGCTTGAAGTTCGTCTATTTTTATTAACAGCATTCGTATCTGATGGACGATATAATCATCTATAAATAATAAGAATGGTCAAAATGCCAGGATTGGATCATTACTATTCTATGGTTTTAGAGAAAAAGTCATTTAAAGGTTTTTAAATTTTTTTAAAACAGTGACCCTATTTGATGTCAGAAGAGAGTCATCTGCATAATTCTGAGATGTTTTCACACAAAGGGGATTTCTGTTAAGTTTGATTAAATTCTATTTAGTAATTTTGGAGAAGTCATTTAAAGGTTTTTCGAACTCTGCAATAGTCCTTACTATTAAAAGCAGATTGGCACTTTTTTTTAATAAACTTGAAAGGTCTTTGTAACAAGATGCTTTCTGTCAAGTTTGGACAAATATTATTAAGTAGTTTTGGAATTGGAAAAGAAGTCACTGAAATGGTTTTTCAATTTTCAGTATTGGCAACCATATATGACTGTGGATTGGCATCATTTCTTTAAACTTGTAAATCATTTACGGCAGAATGATGTGTGCCAACTTTTGATAAAATTGGCCAGGAAGTTTTTAAAAAGTTGAAAATAGTAATTTCAATTTATACAGGAATTATTATCAAAATGTCATGATTACCATGGGGGCAACTTGTGTACCAAGTTTGGAGAATTTCTTACCCAATAGTTTTTGAAGAGATCAAGTTTCAGACTGGAAGCTGGATTATCCTTAAAGCATGAGAGTAAGATAGAAAGGAGAAATACCTTGCTTGCCCCTGTCAAATGGTATATGAGAATGACCAACTGCATCCAACCTTTCCACTCATCTGTCTGGTCTCGGTGTAGCAATGTTGTCTAAAAAGGTAATAAAAAGTATGTATATGGCAAATAGTTCTTTCTGCTTTTCTATTTAAAAGTAAAAAATCAAGTAATTTTAATGGAATGCTTATGAGCACAAAGTGTAAAATTATATGAGTAGCAAACCAGAAAATGTCTCCAAAACAATTTTACCTCGATCTTTTCTTTTTTGACACTTATAATCTATTAAAGAGTTGTCAAGTCCATTTCTGACATTTACAATATGCAAACAAGCTGTCAAGTCCATTTCTGACATTTACAATATGCAAACGAGCTGTCAAGTCCATTTCTGACATTTACAATATGCAAATGAGCTGTCATGTCCATTTCTGACATTTACAATATGCAAACGAGCTGTCAAGTCCAATTCTGACATTTACAATATGCAAAAAAGCTGTCAAGTCCATTTCTGACATTTACAATATGCAAACAAGCTGTCAAGTCCATTTCTGACATTTACAATATGCAAAAGAGCTGTCAAGTCCATTTCTGACATTTACAATATGCAAATGAGCTGTCAAGTCCATTTCTGACATTTACAATATGCAAACAAGCTGTCAAGTCCATTTCTGACATTTACAATATGCAAACGAATTGTCAAGTCCATTTCTGACATTTACAATATGCAAACAAGCTGTCAAGTCCATTTCTGACATTTACAATATGCAAACAAGCTGTCAAATCCATTTCTGACATTTACAATATGCAAACAAGCTGTCAAGTCCATTTCTCACATTTACAATATGCAAACGAGCTGTCAAGTCCATTTCTCACATTTACAATATGCAAACGAGCTGTTAAGTCCATTTCTGACATGATAGCTAAAAAGGTTCTCAAGTCCATTTCTGAACTCAAAGAAGCAATTGTGTGAATACACAAAACTACAGCTGCCATAAACTGGATGTGTCCAGATATACTTCACAGCTCAAAGAAAAGGAGAACAATGTCAGTTAAGGGGCCAATGACCTTATATTTAAGGCTGTCACCACAAAATAAGTTTTACCAGCATGTGGGGGGTGGAGATAAGAGGGCAGCATCAGTGGAACATTTACCTAGTTTCTGTCTTCTACTCCTGTCACAATTCTCAGTCAGTATGTGTTGTTGTTGTTTTTGTTGTTGTAGGGTTTAATGCCATTTTTCAGCACAAGATAGGCTATATATAGTGGCCAGTATAAATAGTGGAGGAAGAACCAGGGAAAACTCCAGAAATGACCACTGACCCACAAGAAGCTACCAGCAAGCTTTCTCATGTACCCACATTGGCCAAGCCCGAGACTCGAACCCATGCCAACAGAAGTGAGATGGCAGTGATCCATAAGTGTCAGCGTTTCAGACCACTCATGTACAATCATTGCTAGAAATTGATTTTTAACACTCACCATGACCTAGATGGTAATAATGCATGTGAATGGTAGATTGAAATGAGTTCCAATAATGAGATAGTTCTCTAAGATTGTATGTGACAACAGAATACATTACCAAACTGAAACATGAAAACTGAATTTATCACCAAAATGAAATTTGTGACCAAAAGAAACGATACATGTGATATAGAACATACTGCCAATATCATGTAAAAATAATAAAGATAACCCATATTTTCTTCAAAAGTGCTAGAATCTGCATATAGGCAACAAGCCCAATATCTAAGACTGGTTCAGGATTTTAATTAATGAACACAGCTATTTTGAATATAGGCTCACTCTAAAGACAGAACTGATTACAGTAAAAATATTTCTTAAAAGACCACTTCTTCTTCTTCCTAAACATTAGTCTCTCATGACAGGTTGTGTCTTATGACATGTCATAGCATTAATCAACTGTGAATCCAAACTCTCAAGACCAGCCTTCTCTCACAGCAAGACAGATCCAGCCTTCTCTCACAGCAAGACAGATCGTACCCCATCCAAGGTCATAATGGGGAAATCTGCCATAGAATAAACTTGACACAACAAGAACTTGTAAAACCTGTGTGTCAGATATGATGATCACTATGTAACTGCATGACCACAAGTTGGGAGTATGTCAACTGTTGACATTGCCGTTCATGGATTTTACAAACAGTTGGTAGCCATTTATTTTTAACCCATCTAATTGTATATGAATGACACCTACAATCCAAGATGTTTGAAAAAGTTAATTTTAAAAGTTTATAATAGACTGCCATATTATATCAAATTAAAAAGATCTTATTTGACATGGTTCATTTGGCTCAATTTTCAAAGGTCTGAACTAGGACTTTTTAAGGACTTCATACAACTCAAGAGAGCTGTTTTTCAAGGACTGAACCAGGAGTTTTCAAAGGGAGTATTTTGTAAATCAGAAACTGAATTTTTGCATCTGTCAGTGCACTTTCCTGACACAGAATCTAACATGATGGAATACACAAGAGAAGAAAAACACAGATATGACTGATCAATATGAAATTTCATATACAATTTTATAATACAAAAAGCCATTCTAAAATAAATTCACACATATCCATCAATGAAACAAGTCTAACACAATTTCAGCTTATGGAGGCAAAACCCTTATATCACACAACAAATTGCATTCCCTCCTGACAAACAGAAAGAGGGCTTGTCCCTCAATCATTCCTCCTTCTACTTTTATAACTATCTGCTACTGTATTTCATACTGAAATCCTTGGCCACCCATTAACAAAGTCTTCGGTAAATAGAGTATATCAACATGGTAATTAGGGTAATCAATCACAATCAATCAACACACACACAAACACACTCTTTTCATCAAACACCTCCTTTTCAGCACAAGTAAAAAATTCCTTTGTTTACATTCCAACTCTTAATTTTTCATCAGCTTTAAAATATATAATATATCCAGAACTTTTATGCACAGAGGAAAATTAATATAAATCTAGTATGTATGACGTCCTAAGAATTGTAGGATCCATACTGTTACGTATATTTAATTTAATAACCTGTGTGCTAGTTTTATGTTCTTTTTATTTTGTATCATTACATTTTATTGTTATGACAATTTTCATTGGATTTGAAGCACTTTTTTGAAAATTCACTTGACCGGATTAGAACATAATGGTTGCTTTATCACTATTTTTAGCTCACCATGGTTGAGACATTTTGTAAACACTAAGCAAAAATGATTGGCTATTACCAAGGTCATGATCAGACCACATGTTATCTGAGTTGTAAACTGCCCTTTTTTATTATTTATTTCCAGTGTGGAATATGATACTTAGACAGGGCTATTCTAGCGTATGAGCAAAATGTTTTTTTACTGCACTGTTCAAATTAATGATCACGTAGTTGCATCATGTGATCTAAAATCATAGGTTAAAAAAGACATTTTCTAGTAGATTAATTCAGTCATATATTACATCTTGAGAGGTTTTTGATGTTGCCAGTTTTTTTCTAAAGTGCATCTATTTTTTAAAATTTATTATTTTATATTCTCTAGAAAACACAAGAGGTCTTGTTTATAAAAATTCTGGGACAAAGACATTTAGAGGAAATTTATTCTGGGATTCTTATAAATTGTGATTCAACAAAGAACTGTTGGCATCAGTACAACAACTTCATCTGATGTCATCGCCTTCCATATTGGAATGTCATCGAGATTTGAACCTGGATTGAATTAGAACTGTTTAGTGATGGGACTTATATTTTTCAATTCTAAGATTAATTTTTTTGATTATATTCACAAACTAAGTATTATTTCATATTTTTCATATTTTTATCTTGTTTTCTAGGAAAATTTACAAAACTTGTTGACTTCACACTTTTCTTTTGTTACTTTTGTATGAGTCTACATGTAACAATACACTGTTCTTAATGATGGTAGATTCTGGAGATGGGAATTAGTATGTACAGTTCCACTGTAAAGTGTATCTGTAGCTACATAAGAGACAATTACCATATATTCCTAATGAATGCCTACAGGGTCTTTACATTTTCCAATCAAAAGGTTGGTGGTGATCAGGGACTTATTAGAGCACAATAAGGAAAGCTAAAGTTGTTCTTTTCATGTACTTCTGTAATGACCACATATACATCCACTCTTTCTTTCATTGAATTCTTTCCTAGTAAATATTAGCCCATTTAAACTGATAAATCAATCAACACATTTTCTCACACAGCAACTGGTTGAAGAAGGACTGGTAAGTCTTTTAACTTTGTGTCCAGTTATTGTGTCATGCTGAACAATACATGTGTGCCTGTGACTTTATAGTCTGATGCTACGTCCCCATAGGTTTGTATCCCCCCCCTACCGATTTCAATAATGAAAACATTTAATTTGATAAAAAGTGCAAGGAACTTAGTCAATTCATTCATTTATTTATTTTTTCTAACCAGGCTGTGAGTAGAATGGCCATAACACCGTCATTGTCTACGCGTTTCATGCTTAACGAAGTTTTCAGTATTATAGAATGACATGCCTGAGACCTATTTCCAGTTGCTGGACAAGTCCATTTTCAGCAAAGGGTTGTATGCGCGACTAAAGATGTACATACATATGTCATATGTTTCCAATATTTAAGGTGTTGAATCAAGGAAAGAAAACGAATGACAACAAAACAAAAATTGCCTTTCACTTGCATTTAACAAGTGGTTTCATTAATATGTTCATGTGTGCAAAGGAATATAATTCCAAACTCAACGTTATGGTAATTTACAGAATTATGTGTCAGTTACTGAATAGGATGGATTACATCATTATGTTGTTGGATGGAAATAAACTAGCCCATAGTGTACGGAATATAGCGCCATGTTAGTATGGAAAGTCCCTTCTGCATGAAAGGTGCAAGGGGATACCAGTATTAGTGCCATTCTGGTCACAGGTTATAAATTATAAATCAGTGATTCAATTGACTTAGTTCTGTGCACATTTTATCATATTAAACTTTTTAGTTATTAAAATCAATAGAGGGGTACAAACAAACGGGGATGTAGCATCGGACTATATTAATTTTTACACTGACACTAGTTATGGTTGTCAAAATGTTGGTGTACATCTACTGGTTGCCCATTGATAGGTTACCCAGATATCCGATGGGAAATTGCAATGCCTATCTGAATCCCCAGGATCTATGGTAATGAAAAGCACAGGTCTTACACCAGATCTTTCAAATTCTCTGCCTTTAAAAAAGGGGAAGGGGATATAAATAAAGTGGTACCATTAATTTGGGAATATATGATATATTATGATGAGAAATGTATATACAGTTCCACTGTACTGAATATCTAATAGCTTAAACTCCATAAGGGAATACCTTTTCTTGGAGCTATACCAAAACTTCAACAAAAGTCCATGAAGCATAAAATATGTGACCAACATTTGTGTTGAGGGTGTGTTATCCCCTTACCAAGTTTCATAATTCCATGAATAACAGGATTTATACCGCATCCAAGTATCTCAGCTAAATAAAAGAACTTAACCAAACATGTACACCTACTGTACATATGCCAATTTAGCCCCCTCCTCTTGGGATAGGTTGTTGGTACTAATTTAGCCCCCTCCCTTAGCATAGATGTTATGAAGCACACTCAGAACTTGTGTCTAAAAATACATGTACTCAATAGCATAAAATCAACTGAAATTTTTTGGCAATTACACCATGTAAACTGAAAATTTCATGTGAAATAATTGAAAAATATTGATGTTATGACTGTTTGAATTTGTATTGATATATTAGGATATATAAGTGTTGTACAGACCTGATTATTCTTACAAGCTGAGGTTGAGACCTATGCAAAACTCCAGTGTTTACCAATTGCTTTCCATCTCTGCAGGTTTGGCAAGGTAGAATAGGTCCTATGCAACCTCATGGAGGCATAATTGCATGCCATGATAATATTAAAGCTACAGAGGTCTTCAATTTTTGTAACACAGTGTAGTTCTTATCACATTGGTAACATAGGTCTACTGGTAAGTCAGATTTACATACAGGAATATGCTAATTTCATAGATCTAAGCTAGATTTACATATAGGAGTTTGCTAATGTCACAGGTCTAAGCTAGATTTACATACAGGAATATGCTAATTCCAGAGGTCTAAGTTACATACAGGAATTTGTTATTTCATTGGTCTAAGTTATATTTACATACAGGAATATGCTAATTTCATAGGTCTAAGTTACATTTACATACAAAAATATGCTAATTTCATAGGTCTAATCTAGATTTACATACATGAATATGCTAATTTCATAGGTCTAAGTTATATTTACAGACAGGAATATACTAATTTCACTTCTACAACAAAGAGTTGTCTGAGCCCGCAAAATGACAACTGCAGTAGGAATGGGATGTGTCCCTTTGCAGTTATCGGTGAAGAAACTCATTCTCTGCATATTTCTCTCTGACAGTCTAATACCAGACCCCTCACAACTCTGAGGGGATGGGGAACACTGTCAGCTATAAAACCAAACAAATGTCACAACAGAATATATTACCAAATATATGAATATTTTTTCAAATTATCAGAATACTTAAAATATACAAGTGCTAGACATCACCGCAACTCCAAAAATGGCTAGAATCGCTCCAAATATGCAAAGGAACCAAAACAGTTTGCCTTTACATTTGTGTAATGGTTTAACTATGCTATAGTTATTTTTAATACAACTATCTGTCCCAAGACCAAACAGACTACATCCAAAATGAGCTTGTCAAGGGGAAATAAGCCACTGAATAAAACTCACAGAAAAACTTATAAAACTATCATGTTAAAAATGTTGACTGTTTTGTTTAGGTAACTGCATCATCAAAAGTGAACCATGACAGCAGATTTTCAGTTAAACACATGACAATTAGGGTAGTCAAAATAGTGTCAAAGTCTGACAGTCACCTATTCCAATCACTTTTGCCATTAAACACCCACACTACTGAATCACCTGCCATTGAAGCACAGTTAAAACATTCATTTGTTATTATTTCAACTGGAATCTTATAGTTATCATTAATTTTATAAATAGTATCTGATGCCCAGAACTTTGATCTGTAAATGATTTCAATACTTCCACAGCAAGGATTCCCTAACTGTGTAAATGAACCAAATCACTCAGACTTTAGAATGGTTCAAAAATTTAATGATAATATATAGTTATTTGTAATGCTACTATGGGTTGCAAAAGCAGACTGACTACCAGTCAAAATGAGATTATCAATGGGAAATTTACCACTGAATAAAACTTGCATGACAAGAACTTGTAAAACTTTCATCAAGGAGATATGATCCGATTTGTTTGGGTAGCTGCAGAATCACAAGTCTGGAAAAATGGCTACCATTTTTATTGTTGCCCATTGACAACACCTTCAATTAATACACATAATTTTTAATGAAAACTTAAATATTTTGAAAAATGGTGTTCAGAATACATCAGGGTCTAGATATTTACATTCATGATGGTTGACACAATCCATTCCAAGCCATGAAGAAGAGTATACAAAATTATATGACTTTAATTATTTGTAGTTCCAAAAGAGAGAACCATCTCCTTGAGCAAATGAAAAGATGATTACTTCAATTTACAAAACAAAAACTGCTAATAAAATATAAAAAAAGTGAAAATGTAAAAATCGATGTGTAAGAAAATCTGCTATAACCATAACTTATCATCAGCACTACCGCTTAGAACTACGCCAACATGAATTAGTGTCAACTCTTAATACATACTGAATAATTTATGCAAAATAGTTTTAAACTATAGATCTTATGGTCATTTGAATTTGTCCCAATATAAATAAAAAATATGTTATGTGAGGAACATGCATTTGGCCCTATGGTCAAAAAGTTCACTTGTCTCCAAATTTTACTCAGAAATATTCTGAACAATCAAAAGACTGCATTTTAACATTTAGACTAAGATTTTGTTGCTTGGAGTAACATTTTATTACTCATTGAGTCAAGTTTTATGTTGGAAATGCCTAATTGCTCCAACAATCCAATGGTAAGGCCTGTCATTAGGCAATATCCAGTTATCTAAGGTAGACTAACAACATGCTAACTTTACTTCCACAACTTCAAGATTTGTGTGAGCCTGCAAAATTACAACTACAGTGGAAAAGGGATGTATCCCTGTGTAGTTATGGGTGAAGAAACTCCCTCCATTTAGATTTCACTCTGACAGTCTAAAACCAAAAGCCCTCACAGCTCTGAGGGGCTGGGGAACACTGTCAACTGTAAACCTGATAATTGTTACAACATAATGTGTTGCCAAAAATATGCATATTTATTCATATGATTATAAATCTGAATATATACAAACTATAAATGCCAAAAATGATCTCAACACTGCCAAAGTAAGGATTCACTAATTGTGCAAATGAAACAAATCACTCAGACTTCAGAATGGTTCAAACACTTAATGATAATATATATATATATATATATATATATATATATATATATATATATATATATATATATATATATATATATATTTGTAGTGCTGCTATGGGCCGCAAAAGCAGACTGACTACCAGTCAAAATGAAATTATCAAAGGAAAATCTACCACTGAATAAAACTTGCATGACAAGAACTTGTAAAACTTGCATCAAGGAAATGAGATCAGATTTGTTTTGGTAACTGCAGAATAACAAGTCTGGAGAAATGGCCACCATTATTTTTGCTTCCTATTGACAACACCTTCAATTAATACACAAGAAAAAATATGGTAATTAAAATTGTCTCATAGTTTGACATTTACTTTTCTTCACACTTGTGCCATTAAATTACCTACACCAATGAATTACCTGCCTTAAAGCACATGTGAAACATTCCTTTGTTTATATTGCAACTTAAAATTTTATCAGTTTTAAAAATAGTTTTTATATCTAGAACATTTATAAATAAATGACAACTGTTACAAATTTAGAAAATATGGTGTTCAGAAAATTGAGGAGTCCAGATATCAACATTCATGATGGTCAACGTGAAGAATATATAAAACTATGATTTTAAATACCTGTAATTCCAAATAAAACTGATTTTAAATACCTGTAATTCCAAATAAAACTGATTTTAAATACCTGTAATTTCAAATAAAACTATGATTTTAAATACCTGTAATTCCAAAATGTATGATTTTAAATACCTGTAATTCCAAATAAAACTATGATTTTAAATACCTGTAATTCCAAATAAAACTATGATTCTAAATACCTGTAATTCCAAATAAAACTGATTCTAAATACCTGTAATCCTGTAATTCCAAATAAAACTATGATTTTAAATACCTGTAATTCCAAATAAAACTATGATTTTAAATACCTGTAATTCCAAATAAAACTATGATTTTAAATAACTAATTCCAAATAAAACTGATTCTAAATACCTGTAATTCCAAATAAAACTATGATTTTAAATACATGTAATACTGTAATTCCAAAAAAAACTATGATTTTAAATACCTGTAATTCCCAAAAAACTATGATTTATAATACCTGTAATTCCAAAAAACTGTATGATTTTAAATACCTATAATTCCAAATAAAACTATGATTTTAAATACCTCTAATTTCAAATAAAACTGTATGATTTTAAATACCTGTAATTCCAAATAAAACTATGATTTTAAATACCTGTAATTCCAAATAAAACTATGATTCTAAATACCTATAATCCTGTAATTCCAAATAAAACTATGATTTTAAATACCTGTAATTCCAAATAAAACTATGATTTTAAATACCTATAATTCCAAATAAAACTATGATTTTAAATAACTAATTCCAAACATAACAATGATCTTGTGAAAATTAGAATAAAATTGATAATTTAATTTAACAAACATAAACTACCAAGATAATAACAAAACCTAACTTTCTTCGTACTTGTCTCCTCTGTGGAAAATGTAAAACCTGACACGTAACAAAACCAAGATAACCACCACTTATCATTAGCATAGAATCATAGATAATAATTTTTACTTCTGACAATTAAGCCAACATGACTCAGTATCAATTCTCAATACATAATACAAATTTCATGCAAAATGGTTGAAAAACAAGATATCATGGCCTTTTGAATTCATACCAATATATAGTATTTTAGGTGTGGAACATTCACCTGACAACTCCATCAAAAAATTTATTAGACTCTAAGAAAATATTCTGATCAATCAAAAGGCTGCATTTACACATGTAAAGTAACATTTTCTATAGTACCATTTTACTACTTGAAATGTTCAGTCAGGCTTATGCTAGAAAAGCTTAATTGTTCTAACAAAATCTGATGGTGAAGCCTGTCATTAGGTTATACTCATCCAAATGTTCTCTTGGACCAAGTAAGACTAAAATTTAGCAATAGAGAGCCAAGTTAGACTAAACTTTTAACAATAGGGGGCAAGTTGGACTAATATTTAAAAATAGGAACCAAGTTAGACTAAAAATGTAACAATAGGGGCCAAGTTAGAATACAATTGAATAGGAAGCCAAGATAGACTAAACTTTAACAATAGGTGGCCAAGTTGAACTAAAATTTATCAATAGGGAGCCAAGTTAGACTAAAAATGTAACAATAGGGGCCAAGTTATACTAAAATTTAATGATAGGGAGCCAAATTACACTAAAATTTAACAATAGAGACCAAGTTACACTATATATTTAACAACAGGGGCCAAGTTTGACAAAACAAAAATTTAACAATAGGAGGCCAAGTTAGAAAAAAAAATTAACAATGGGGCCAAGTTAGACTAAAATTTAATGATAGGGGCCAAGTTACATTAAAATTTATCAATAGGGACCAACTTAGACTAAATATTAACAACAGGGGACCATAATAGACTAAAAATTTTACAATAGAGCCAAGTTAGAATACAATTGAATAGGAAGCCAAGATACGCTAAACTTTAACAATAGGTGGCCAAGTTAAACTAAAATTTAACAATAGGGAGCCAAGTTAGACTAAAAATGTAACAATAGGGGCCAGGTTATACTAAAATTTAATGATAGGGAGCCAAATTACACTAAAATTTAACAATAGAGACCAAGTTACACTAAATATTTAACAACAGGGGCCAAGTTTGACAAAACAAAAATTTAACAATAGGAGGCCAAGTTAGAAAAAAAATTTAACAATGGGGCCAAGTTAGACTAAAATTTAATGATAGGGGCCAAGTTACATAAAAATTTAACAATAGGGACCAACTTAGACTAAATATTAACAACAGGGGACCATGTTAGACTAAAAATTTTACAATAGGGGCCAAGATATACTAAAATTTAAAAATAGGGGCCAAGTTAGAATAAAACTTAACAATAGGGAGCCAAATCAGACAAAATATTTAATAAGGGCCAAGTTCGACTAAAATTTAATAGTAGTGGCAAAGACTAAAACTCAACAATAGGAGCCAAGTTATACTAAAATTAAACAATAGAGGGAAAAGTTAGACTAAAATTTAATAATAGGGAGCCAAGTTAGAATAAAAATTTAACAATAGGGGCAAAGTTACACTAAAATTTAATGATGGGGGCCAAGTTACACTAAAATTTAGCAATAGGGATTAAGTTAAACTAAATATTTTAAAAAAGTGGCCAAGTTAGACTAAAATATAACAATAGGGGCAAGTTATACTAAAATGTATCAATAGGGCCAATTTAGAATAAAATTTCACAATAGGGAGCCAAGTTATACTAAAATGTAACAATAGCGGCTAATTTTAACTAACATTTAACAATAGGGAGACAAGTTTAACTAAAATTTAACAATATGAGCCAAGTTAAGAGTAAAATTTAATAATAGTGAACCAAGTTGGACTAAATATTTAACAATAGTGGTCCAAGTTAGACTAAAATTTAATGATAGTTGGCCAAGTTACACTAAATATTTAACAATAGGGGCCAAATCAGCCTAAAAATTTAATAGTGGCCAAGTTAGACTAAAATTTAACAATAGGGGTCAAATTATACTAAAATTTAACAATAGGGAGCCAAGTTAGACAAATTTAACAATAGGGGCCAAGTTAGACTAATATTTCACAATAGGGAGCCAAGTCAGCCTAAAAATTTAACAATAGGGGGCCATGTTAGATTAAAAATTTAACAATAGGGTCCAAGTTCAATTAAAATTTAACAATTGGGGGCCAAGATAGACTAAATATTTAACAACAGGGGTCCAAGTTATACTAAAAATTTAACAGGCAAACTTCACTTCCAAAACAAAGATCTGTGTGAGTCCGCAAAATCACAACTGCAATGAAAAAGGGCTGTGTCCCTGTGCAGTTATGGGTGAAGTAACTCACTCCCTGCAGATTTCTCTCTGACAGTCTAAAACCAGATCCCTCACAGCTCTGAAGGGCTGGGGAACACTGTCAGCTATAAAACCAAACAAATGTTACAAGAGAATGTATGGCCAAAATAAGATACATTTATTTACATGATCTCACATCTGATAATTAAAATACAAAATGATCTCAGCACTGCAGCTCCAAATATTGTCAGAACTCCTCGGTAAGTGCAAATGAAACAAATCACCTAAACTCTAGACTGCTTGCATATTTTTATATTTTGAATATTGAGTAGTCCCCCTCTTATACGGCCACCTTTACTGCACCGGAAAAGTGGCCGTATAAAACAGGTGGCCTTTCCAGAGGGGGGACTCATTTTTTTGTGAGAAGTATATGTAATGAACTAAGTTCGAAAAGGTTCATTCTTTAAACCATTTAATATTTTCATTTAAAAGCAACATTAATTATTGAACGGTTCTTGTTGTTATAATAGTTGACTTATTTCAACTGAATATGTATTGATAGTTCTTATTCAAAATTTAATAATAGGGGCCAAGTTAGACTAAAATTTAACAATAGAGGCTAAGTCAGACTAAAATTTAACAATAGGGAGCCAAGTCAGAATAAAAATTTAAGAATAGGGGCCAAATTACACTATAATCTAACAATAGAGACCAAGTTAGACTAAATATTTAACAATAGGGAAAAAGATAGACTACATATTAACAATAGAGGCTAAGTTAGACTAAAATTTAACAATAGGGGAGATGTTAGACTAAAATTTAACAATATGGGAGCTAAGTTAGACAAATTTAACAATAGAGGGCCAAGTTAGACTAACATTTTAACTATAGGGGCCAAGTTAGACTAAAATTTAATAGGGGTCAAGTTTTACTAAAATTTAACAATATTGGAGCCAAGTCAGACAAATTTAACAATAGGGGGCCAAGTTAGACTAAAATTTTAACAGGAGCCAAGTTACACTAAAATTTAACAATGGGGACCAAGTTAGACTAAAATTTAACAATAGGGGCCAAGTTATATTAACATTTAACAATAGTGGCCATGTTAGACTAAAAATTTAACAATAGGGGCCAAGTTCGATTAAAATTTAACAATAGGGGCTAAGTTGAACTAAATATTTAACAACAGGGGTCCAAGTTATACTAAAAATTTAACAGGCAAACTTCACTTCCACAATATATATCTGTGTGAGTCCGCAAAATCACAACTGCAATGAAAAAGGGCTGTGTCCCTGTGCAATTATGGGTGAAGTAACTCACTCCCTGCAGATTTATCTCTGACAGTCTAAAACCAGATCCCTCACAGCTCTGAAGGGCTGAGGAACACTGTCAGCTATAAAAACCAGACAAATGTTACAAGAGAATGTATGGCCAAAATAAGATACATTTATTTACATGATCTCACATCTGATAATTAAAATAAAAAAATGATCTCAGCACTGCAGCTCCAAATATTGTCAGAATTCCTCGGTAAGTGCAAATAAAACAAATCACCTAAACTCTAGACTGCTTGCATATTTTTATATTTTGAATATTGAGTACCCCTCCTCTTATATGGCAACCCTTACTGCACCAAGAAAGTGGCCGTATAAGACAGGTGGCCTTTCCAGGGGGGGAACCTCATTTTTTTTGTGAGAAGTATATGTAATGAACATAGTAAGAAAGGTTCATTCTTTAAACCATTTAATATCTTCGTTTAAAAGCAACAATAATTATTGAACGGTTCTTGTTGTTATAATATGAATATGTATTAAGTTCTTATTCAAAAACTATAATAGGCGCCAAGTTAGACTAAAATTTAACAATAGGGGCCAAGTTAGACTAAACTTTAACAATAGGGTCCAAGTCAGAATAAAATTTAACAATAGGGGCCAAGTCAGACTAAAATTTAACAATAAGGGGCCAAGTTGGACTAATATTTAATAATAGGGGTCAAGTTAGACTAAAAATTTAACAATAGGGGCCAAGTTAAACTAAAATATAGTAATAGGGGCCAAGTTAGACTAAAAATTTAACAATTGGGCCAAGTAAAAATACATTTGAATAGGGAGCCAAGATAGACTAAAATTTAGCAATAGGGGGCCAAGTTGAACTAAAATTTAACAATAGGGAGTTAAATTAGACTAAAAATTTAACAATAGGGGCCAAAAATTTAACAATAGGGGCCAAGTTACACTAAAATTTAATGATAGGGAGCCAAGTTAGACAAAAATTTAACAATAGGAACCAAGTTACACAAAATATTTAATAGGGGACAAGTTAGACAAAAATTTAACAATAGGGGCCATGTTAGACTAAACATATTAACAATAGGGACCAAGTTATATAAAAATTTAATGATAGAGGCCAAGTTACACTAACATTTAACAATAGGAA
This sequence comes from Potamilus streckersoni, assembly GCA_016746295.1. Lineage (NCBI taxonomy): Eukaryota > Metazoa > Mollusca > Bivalvia > Unionida > Unionidae > Potamilus > Potamilus streckersoni. The sequence goes on from JAEAOA010002171.1 coordinate 2,505,382, forward strand.
CCAACTTGAACTAAATATTAACAACAGGGGGCCATGCTAGACTAAAAGTTTAACAATAGGGGCCAAGTTATACTAAAATTTAAAAATAGGGGCCAAGTTAGAATAAAATTTTACAATTGGTAGCCAAGTTAGACTAAATATTTAACAATAGGGGCCAAGTTAGACTATAATTAATTAATAGTGGGAAAGAATACAATTTAACAATAGGAGCCAAATTATACTAAAATTTAACAATAGGGTGCCAAGTTAGACTAAAATGTAATAATAGGGAGCCAAGTTAGACTAAAAATTTAACAATAGGGGCCAAGTTAAAGACAAAATTTAATGACAGCAGGCCAAGTTAGACTAAAATTTAACAATAGGGATCAAGTAAGACTAAATATTTAACAATAAGGGCCAAGTTAGACTAAAATATAACAACAGGGGCCATGTTAGGCTAAAAATTTAACGATAGGGGCTAATTTAGAATAAAACTTCACAATATGGAGCAAAGTTAAACTAAAAATTTAACAAAAGAAGGCCAAGTTAGACTAAAATTTAATGATAGGTCAAATTACACTAAAACTTAACAATAGGGACCAAGTTAGACTATTTAACAAAAGGGGCAAAGTTAGGCTAAATATTTAACAATAGGTGCCAAGTTAGACTAAAATTATTTAACAATAGGGGCCAAGATATACTACTAAAATTTAACAATAGGGTCAAGTTATACTAAAATTTAACAATAGGGAGCCATGTTAGACAAATTTAACAATAGGAAATATGTTAGACTAATATTTAACAAAAGGGAGCCAAGTCAGCCTAAAAATTTAAAAGGAGCAAGGTAAACTAAAATTTAACAAAAGGGATCAATTTTGACAAATATTTAATAATAGGGGCCAAGTTGTACTAACATTTAACAATAGTGGCTATGTTAGACTAAAGATTTAACAATAGTGGCCAAGATCGATTAAAATTGAACAATAGGGGCTAAGCTAGACTAAATATTTAACAGCGGTTCAAGTTATACTAAAAATTTAACAACAGGCAAACTTTACTTCCACAACATAGATCTGTGTGAGTCCGCAAAATCACAACTGCAATGAAAAAGGGCTGTGTCCCTGTGCAGTTATGGGTGAAGTAACTCACTCCCTGCAGATTTATCTCTGACAGTCTAAAACCAGATCCCTTACAACTCTGAGGGGCTGGGGAACACTGTCAGCTATAAAACCAGACAAATGTTACAAGAGAATGTATGGCCAAAATAAGATACATTTATTTACATGATCTCACATCTGATAATTAAAATACAAAATGATCTCAGCACTGCAGCTCCAAATATTGTCAGAATTCCTCGGTAAGTGCAAATGAAACAAATCACCTAAACTCTAGACTGCTTGCATATTTTTATATTTTGAATATTGAGTAGTCCCCCTCTTATACGGCCACCCTTACTGCACCGGGAAAGTGGCCATATAAGACAGGTGGCCTTTCCAGAGGTGGGGGGACACATTTTTTTTTGTGAGAAGTATATGTAATGAATGTAGTAAGAAAGGTTCATTCTTTAAACCATTTAATATCTTCGTTTAAAAGCAACATTAATTATTCAACGGTTCTTGTTGTTATAATAGTTGACTTATTTCAACTGAATATATATTGATAGTTCTTATTCAAAATTTAACAATAGGGGCCAAGTTGGACTAAATTTTAACAATAGAGGGCCAAGTTAGACTAAAATTAAACAATAGGGAGCCAAGTCAGAATAAAAATTTAACAATAGGGACCAAACTACACTATAATCTAACAATAGGGACCAAGTTAGACTAAATATTTAACAATAGGGAAAAAGATAGACTAAATATTAACAATAGGGGCCAAGATATAGCTTAAATTTAACAATACGGGAGATGTTATATACTAAAATTTAATAATATGGGAGCTAAGTTAGACAAATTTAACAATAGAGGGCCAAGTTAGACTAATATTTAACAATAGGGAGCCAAGTCAGCCTAAAAATTTAACAGGAGCCAAGTTACACTAAAATTTAACAATAGGGACCAAAGTTAGACTAATATTTAACAATAGGGGCCAAGTTATACTAACATTTAACAATAGTAGCCATGTTAGACTAAAAATTTAACAATATTGGCCAAGTTTGATTAAAATTTAACAGTAGGGGCCAAGTTAGACTAATATTTAACAGGGGGTCAAGTCATACTAAAAATTTAACAACAGGCAAACTTCACTTCCACAACAAAGATCTGTGCGAGTCCGCAAAATCACAACTGCAATGAAAAAGGGCTGTGTCCCTGTGCAGTTATGGGTGAAGTAACTCACTCCCTGCAGATTTCTCTCTGACAGTCTAAAACCAGATCCCTCACAGCTCTGAAGGGCTGGGGAACACTGTCAGCTATAAAACCAGACAAATGTTACAAGAGAATGAATGGCCAAAATAATATATATTTATTTACATGATCTCACATCTGATAATTAAAATACAAAATGATCTCAGCACTGCAGCTCCAAATAATGTGAGAATTCCTCCAAAAAGGCAAATGAAACAAATCACCTAAACTCTAGACTGCTTGCATATTTTTATATTTTGAATATATAGTCCTCATCTTATTCGGCCACCCTTACTGCACCTAGAAAGTGGCCGTATAAGACAGGTGGCCTTTTCAGAGAGGGGACTCATTTTTTGTGAGAAGTATATGTAATGAACATAGTAAGAAAGGTTCATTCTTTAAACCATTCAATATCTTCGTTTAAAGGCAAAAAATAATTATTCAACAGTTCTTGTTGTTATAATATGAATATATATTAAGTTCTTATTCAAAAACTATAATAGGGGCCAAGTTAGACTGAAATTTAACAATAGGGGCCAAGTTAGACTAAAATTGAACAATAGAGAGCCAAGTCAGAATAAAAATTTAACAATACGGGCCAAGTTACACTATAATTTAACAATAGGGACCAAGTTAGACTAAATATTTAACAATAGGGAAAATGTTACACTAAATATTAACAATAGGGGCCAAGTTAGACTAAATTTTAACTATAGGGGCCAAGTTAGACTAAAATTTAACAATAGGGGTCAAGTTTTACTAAAATTTAATGATATGGGAGCCAAGTCAGACAAATTTAACAATAGGGGCCAAGTTAGACTAATATTTAACAATTGGGACCAAGTTAGACTAAAATTTAACAATAGGGGCCAAGTTATATTAACATTTAACAATAGGGGCCAAGTTATATTAACTTTGAACAATTGTGGCCAAGATCGATTAAAATTGAACAATAGGGGCTAAGCTAGACTAAATATTTAACAGCGGTTCAAGTTATACTAAAAATTTAACAACAGGCAAACTTTACTTCCACAACATAGATCTGTGTGAGTCCGCAAAATCACAACTGCAATGAAAAAGGGCTGTGTCCCTGTGCAGTTATGGGTGAAGTAACTCACTCCCTGCAGATTTATCTCTGACAGTCTAAAACCAGATCCCTTACAACTCTGAGGGGCTGGGGAACACTGTCAGCTATAAAACCAGACAAATGTTACAAGAGAATGTATGGCCAAAATAAGATACATTTATTTACATGATCTCACATCTGATAATTAAAATACAAAATGATCTCAGCACTGCAGCTCCAAATATTGTCAGAATTCCTTGGTAAGTGCAAATGAAACAAATCACCTAAACTCTAGACTGCTTGCATATTTTTATATTTTGAATATTGAGTAGTCCCCCTCTTATACGGCCACCCTTACTGCACCGGGAAAGTGGCCATATAAGACAGGTGGCCTTTCCAGAGGGGGGGGGACTCATTTTTTTTTGTGAGAAGTATATGTAATGAATGTAGTAAGAAAGGTTCATTCTTTAAACCATTTAATATCTTCGTTTAAAAGCAACATTAATTATTCAACGGTTCTTGTTGTTATAATAGTTGACTTATTTCAACTGAATATGTATTGACAGTTCTTATTCAAAATTTAATAATAGGGGCCAAGTTAGACTAAAATTTAACAATAGAGGGCCAAATTAGACCAAAATTTAACAATAGGGAGCCAAGTCAGATTAAAAATTTAACAATAGGGGCCAAGTTACACTATAATTTAACAATAGGGACCAAGTTAGACTAAATATTTAACAATAGGGAAAAAGTTGGACTAAATATTAACAATAGGGGCCAAGTTAGACTCAATATTTAACAATAGTGGCCAAGTTCGATTAAAATTTAAAAATGGATGGGGCCAAGATTGGCTAAATATTTAACAACAGGGGGCCAAGTTATACTAAAAAATTTAAAAATAGGCAAACTTCGCTTCCAAAACAAAGATCTGTATGAGTCCGCAAAATCACAACTGCAATGAAAAAGGGTTGTGTCCCTGTGCAGTTATGGGTGATAATTTAAATACAAAATGATCTCAACACTGCAGCTCCAAATATTGTGAGAATTCCTCAGTATGTGCAAATGAAACAATCACCTAATCTCTAGACATTTGTTGAGCGGACAAAATGCCTTTGTAAAGGAAGCAACAAGTGTGTTGTCACATGATTTTTAGGTCTTTGTCTGGTACCCTGCTATGTTTTATTTTTAGCCAATGATGACCCTGTGATCTTGACAATTACGTCTGGTTTTAATCATCAATGTTGCAACTACAAGACTGATAAAACAATTTTTCTCCATTGAAACAAGATGCCACGTGATTTTTAAAGGCAGAGATTGTCACAGGATTAATTACTCGCAGTATGGTACCCTATTGTTTTTACATTTATTGACACTAAGTGACAGAAGATATGCATGCTTATTTGACATGAACAATAGGACATCGCAGCCTTTAGGATTTGTAAACTTGACAATTATTGCCAATAGTAATATTCACTAATCATGGAAGTGAAGGAGCTCAACATTTTACAAAGGTAAGCCATAAACAAACCATTTTCCCCGCTGATTTCTGTATTGTACATCAATACTGTTCTTACTATTAATAATTAATTAAATAATTAATTTATTAATCCTAACAATTATCAGTGGCTAAACCAGACATCTTATGATAACACGCAGTAAAGATAATTGGATTACATGTACTTACCTTTTTGTATGGATTAAACTTTGAGTCTTTCTCAGCTTTATGGAATAAATGTGGTTTCTTGTGAGGTGTAAATGATATAATATTAACCTTAGTGGCACATGTACTTTATTTAGTCAACACTTCTTTCAAGAACAAAAACCTGACATCGGGAAACAGAAATCAGATTACATAACACACGCTATGAATAAAATTTGTTCTGGATATATATTACAAAATAAAATGTAGCCACTTGTGAGGGGTAAATTTTAATATTTTTGCACAAATATGCTGGCCGCATTAGCCAGGTAGCCTTTCGTGAGAGGTAATTTTGAACACAAATTTGTTGGTGCCTTCGGATTCTGGCCATAAGGAGCGGGTGGCCTCTGGTGAGGGTGGCTGTTCAAGAGGGGGACTACTGTATACAAAAAATCCCATGAAAAATTCACCTTGTATTGATTTACAGTGACAGTATGATAAGCATTAAACCTAGTCCCTCCATCAAAAAATATTATCCTCAACTCTAAATCTAACTAGAAAATATTCTGATCAAAAGAAATGCATCAGCAAATTTAGAATAACTTTCTCAAGTCTGTAGTAAAATTCTATTACTTGAAATACTGAGTCAACTTTTATGCTGGAAAATCCTGATTCCTCTGGCAAGTGAAAGGTGAGCCCCATCACTATGTAATACTCCTCTGCTTCCCACCTGTACACAAGTGGTAATATTAGCAGAAATTGGACAGATACAAAGCAATACAATAATTATAATTCTTCAAGAGATTTGTGTGAGCCTGCAAAATCACAACTGCAGTAGAAAGGGACAAGATCCTGTGCAATTATGGGTGAACTAACTCATTCCCAGCAGATTTCTCTGACAGTCTAAAACCAGATCCCTCACAGCTCTGAGGGGATGGGGAACACTGTCAGTCATAAAACTAGACAATTAACACAACAATATATATGGCTAAAATGATGTACATTTGTTCAAATTATCTCCTATGTGAATATTTAAAAGATACTAGTGCTAGATACAAGTTTAAGACCCTAAATGTGGCAAAGACTCCTATGCAGATGAACCAAATGCATCATCATGTGGCTGCTGTTTTCACAGCTGCTTCTGACAACACCTTTAGTGAAACACTTGACAATTGGGGTAGTCAAAATAGTTTTAAAAAATCTGGCAAAAACATATACCGATCACTTGTACCATTAAACACACACACACACACACATGTGCACACATGAATCACATGCATTTTAAACAAGTGAAACTTTCATTTGTTTATATCCCAACCTGAATCTATTAATTTTAAGTTTCACAAATTGCATGTGATGCCTAAAACATTTATAAATAAATGAAAACCATTATAAAGTTAGAAGATATGGTGTTCTGAATATGATAGCAGATTTGATCTGATACTAGGGATGGGGACGTGTAAGTATAAATACTTGTATTCAAAAAAGTTACAACCATCTCCTTAAGTATATGACAAATTTTAAATGCAACAAAATGCTAGGAAGATGATGACAGAATAGCAATTGGATCACAAAGAGATAAATTATCAATTAGGGCATATGCTTAATGTCATTATGTTCCATTTCTTTTATACAGTGGATATGAGATAAAAGAAAATAAGAACCACACAATTAACCATCAGTATTATAGGTTATATATTAAATATATTAAAGACCTGTTATACCTTCATGCCTAATACAATTAAATTAGGTATGACCTTTAAACTATTAAAAGCTATTAATATGATAGGCATATTAATACAAACATTAACGGGCCCAAGTGTAAATGATGCATGCTTTCATCTATATGCATGCATTTTATTTGTATTATATAGTGTTGTGTGAGCCAGGAAAACCATGACTGCTGTGTTCATGCAGTAATGGATGAAACAACTCACTTAAAATGATTTCTCTTTGACAGTGTAAAACATAATCCCTTAGACCTCTATGATACTGGGAGTCACTGTCAAATATAAAACTACAGCAAAGTGATTTGTATCAACAGGAATTCTAGTGAGAATCTGTAATTACATATGAAATTCTCTACACCAATGATTTGTTGTCAGATAACACCTCTCATACTGCCTGATAACAGGTGTTCGACACAACCCTTCCCCAGACCATCCCCTGTGTCACACTATCTGCAAATAAAGCACTCCAAATTCTAGTGACTGTAGTCAAAAGGACAACTTCTGATATACACATGTTAATTTTACTGGCAAATTTCTGCAAATAAATCACCAATGAATTATTGCTTATTATGCATGTTGTTCCAATGTGAAATGTAGGAAAGGTTTATTTAGTCTTCAATTTTAATGTATGAAGTCACAATATGAGTGCTTTTATTTATAATCTTTTTCACTGTGTGTTCACTCTGCATTGCAAAAATGTTTTTCTTCTTCTCTTCAAATGATAAATATAGAAGTGCAAATTAATGTTTTCCAAGACATATATAATACATAAAGTAAGACATGTTATTATTTATTATTATAATTATGTTTAATAATTCAACTATTTTTTAGATCATGAAACTATTATCCTATAGTTCAGCATCTGCTGCTGTGGTGGCTCAGTGGTAAGATTATTGGATTTGCAATCAAAGGGTGCATGTTTGAATCCTACCATTCAATCAGTCATGTCCTTCGTTAGTTGAGGATTTTATGGAACACCAGCACTGTATGGCTATACAGCACCGCAAAGCAGGTTATATGTTAAAGATTTATGTATTGAACAGGTTTATTTCCTACAAGTGATAAAAGTACCAAAAAAAGACCCCCAAAAAACAGATGAGATGCTACATTAATATTCCTGATCATAACCAATTAGCATTTTTCTACTGATTCTGGATTTTGGGCTCCGATTCTGGATTTTGGGCTTGAAATTTTTCCTATTCCAGATAAGTTTTGATTAATCAGAAATGCCTATTACCAGGAGTTATTTGCCTCTAGCACATCCGACCAAAATCTCATCTATGCATCCCTGTCATCTGAATTCATGCCAGCACAAATTGTTTTTATATCTAGCTGAGAAGAATCAGCTGAGGACTTCACCACCAATGGACCCAGTTATATACTGGAAATCCAGAGAAAAAATGTTCCAGCTTCTGGCAGCTGTTGCTAAACATTTTTGTTCAATACTGCCCTCTAGCATTGATAGCGTAAGAAGTTTTAGCACCACAGGTGCTATTTGCAACGTCAAACAATTAAGCATGTCCGCAGAAAAACAGAGATGCTACTATTTCTTGCAATGAACTTGGAAGTTATAAATTTTGATTAATAAATTTCTTTATTATCTATTAAAACTGCATGCAACATGCCCATTCGCATTAAAATATTTTAATAAATTTAAATCTTTCTGTCTAACTCAAGTAGTATTTTTTCACCCTGTTGTGTTGACCATATCGGACTTTTCTAACTTCTTATTTAACTTTATTAACACGCTATCGAATGACATGCAGTATTAAGACTCAGTTCTATAGAAATTCAACTGTATTATTTTTATTATCCGAATCAGTCGTTCCTGCCTTGTCCTACTCTGATTAATTGGAAGTTCATACTATCTGTTGGAATCAGAATTCCGGATCAAAAGTCAGTTATGCCCTAGTAAATGATGTTTATAAATGGTTATTAGATAACAAAAGATAAATTAGGGTGTTTAACAGAACACAGGTTGGTTAAAAATACTCAGAGGAAATGGGGAAAAGCACTTTATTTAACAATCTTGGTACCATATAACTTACTTGTGATGTTGTACCATAAAACACTAAACCAAGCCATCTAGTTTATGTTACCTGATCTGTGCTCTCTGTAAAGAAGAACCCCAGTATCATCACATAGGCAAATGGCAGCAAGAAATTCACGTGTGTGTAATACTTGTTCTCCTTCATGAAGAAATTTGACCTGAAATAAAAAGCAAATTTTTTAAAGTTATGTTCCTCCAAGAACACTTATCCAGTCAGTTTACATTAGGAATATTGGCATGTTGCCTTACAAATCCAGCCCTACCAAAATATGATAATGGTCTTTTTCTGTCTTATTTTCAATTACAAAGGGCGATAACTCTTGCCCATAACCTCAACTCAGCATTGCCAGGTGTCACTAGCTTTTAGCTCAACAAGATACTAACATGGATGCTCGCAGGACAGAGTGAGTGGGAGGGTTTTTATGTAATGTGATTGGACAAGTTATTTAAGAGAAACAAAATTTACTTAAAACTTTGTTTTCTTTTTCAAACACATTCCCCAATTACATTACATTAGGAAAAAATGTAATAGGAGGGGATGCTGAGCATCCGAACTCTACCTTGGGTATCCTCCTATTGAAGAATAGCTGGATTCCCCATGAGAATGATAACCCATTTTCCTAATTACATTCCTAATTATATGAGTAACACAGCCTGAGGATAATCTACCTGCTACTCTAACATATAGTTAAGATAAATATTTAAATCTTCTGGCTCAACATCAAGAGCATGCACTTGTTCACATGCAAAAGAAAAAGTAATCATGAAATTTGACTTGTATGATTATGACTTTAGCAAACTGTGGGCTAGAGGTTCAAATAGATTCGAATCGAGCCATGTTAAGACCCAGTATTGGTTATATTTGGAAAGAGTGAAGGATTTTGTTCAATTGCTACCAAAAACAGCTCAAATATCTGATAGGTTGATATCATGCCCCAAATCATGTCTATCTTGATGCCAGAATGTGTCCAATTTCATGGGATGGTAGCCTTTCATACTGATTGGGGCCAACAAAGAACCTGAGAAAAAATTTATCCAGTTATGGATTTGAGGCACACAGAGGTACAATGTTGATATAGCACCTGTTCCTTAAAGCATACCACTTACTCTCATAAACCTTCAAAGTCGAGGGCCTTCTTACTCTTGAGGTTCTTTAGACAATCATAGGTTTGAATTGTCTCACAAGGCAGAAAGGCAGATTCATCTTAACATTCTGACCCTATAACTTCTGGATTATTTTTGGTATCATAACTGTAGAGGGGATGCAAATGACAACTACTCCCAAATGAATGACAATTCATCTATGGCTTGTGGGTATGCACTACCAGCTGGTTTGCCTGATAAATGGTCAGCCTGGAAGCTAGTGGTATAGATGACAGCATGTCAATCATTGGTACCGGATGCTCCAAGGGCTTGGACGAACAAATTTAGAACTTAAATCTTTGCCATAGAAAGGGTATGTTGTTGATGGTATGGTTAGAAAGTGTCCCCGTAAATCAAAGTTGGCAGCATTGATTCAAGAAATGGTCACCATGTTGGAATGGCATGACAGCTGACCGGCAATGATGCAGTTTTATTATGAATTTGGGCCAATAGATCCAGCACAAACACCATGCATCCTGACTTACAGGCCTGAATACCCTGCTCGGATATGTGGGGGGACATACACAAACTGGACTGTCTAAAATTGGTGCGAGAAATAAACTATTTGTTGCAGTGCCTGATGGTTAATGGCAGTTGTAGAGTCAGTGATAGCTAGCAATGGTGCGTACTATAAGGAGGTGGACCCTGACTTACAGACCCTAAGGTCATGCTCTGACATGTTAGGGGATATACGCCCCTTAGGGTGCTTAGATCTAGGAAATACTCCTCAATGAGTTAGTACTGCCAACAACATAACCAAAGATTATCTTACTCAACTTATTCCTTCTTTCATGCCCTTCAATACTGAATGGACCATTGCTCTGAACATGTGCATTTCATGCATTTTGTAAACATTTCTCCTGAAATGACACAAGAGAAAATAAAGCATAGATCAGCAAATCAGACTAACTAGCTAATACAGTAGCCCAGACTTCCTCTGACCATGCAGTACTGTCTGCTTATCACAGATGGTGTATACTTTGTATACAAAAACAATAGTCATGGTAGACTTCCATGTTCCAAGCTGTATATGTAACATTAGGTGACATTCTGCTGAAAGGACACAAGGTGAGAAGTAAAGCACAAATTAGTAATTCATCAAGTTACTAACTCACAAACATAAATATATTCCCCATTACTAATGAAGGAATAAAAAAAAAAATCATTGTTGCATTTGTAACCTATCGACAATGATTCAATCTTGTACATATCAAGTATTAAGTTGACACTAAACAAAGGTAAAAACAAAGCATAAATAAGCAATCTACAATCAACTCCTTTACAGAGTAAACAATAAAAATCCAAAATGCACAAACTGATAAAGACTTTGCAGTAGTCAACGAGTGTTTGAGTGATGTGGTCTTAAAAGGATACAGTCCATGAAAGTGACCAGATCACTCAAATAAGGCAGAAAATGTAAAAAGAAAGTGTACAACCTGCAGCAGAATAATTAACTCCCACAACAGATCCAAAAACAATGTTGGATGATTTAAATAAAATACAGAAACAGCTTGTATTATTGGAGTATAATGGTGGTGCTCACCAGTTATTATTTACTTTTGAGAGAGTGATGTATGTAAGGTGAAGTTGTTTACATTTAAAACATGCACAGTGGGGCGAATGTTGGCATAACTCTATGCTACTTTCATGTAATGTGGCTGACATTTCTTAAAATATTGTACTTTTGGAAACTGTAAATGATCTTAACACACTGCTTACTAAAATGACTGCTCCCTTGTGCTTCAAAAATCAACCTGAATTTGTCTAAAGTACATTATCCTTGGCAGCCATTAAAATTGGGAAAATGAATTTTGCCAGATTAGACAATACCAGCTTCTGAAAGTGAAATGATTAAAATAATAAATATATAAAATGTAAAAGAAAATTAACAGCTCTTTTATTTACAATTTACCTCTGAAGTTCAGGAAGTGAAAATAAACAAGTGGAGCTAGCACTTTTTTGAAAGGTGCACATCTGGAGTAAGGCCAAGCTGTATATTCCATAACCCATATTACAACCATCAATCATACAGCAAAATAAAGGAAATTAAAGGTTCTTTGAACAATACTTTAGATTAACAAAGTATTTTTTAAATAGCCAGTAAAACTAGTGAGGAAACCCAGAGATATTCTTTTCTTTAAAATTCTAACCTTAAGCAAAACACAAAACTGTAGAGCACCACCATAGATGAAATCTGGATGTCAGCTTCTGTGTAAACGAAAAGATGAGAGTCACACCAATTCCGCACCAAAGAGTCAGGTGCTAATTTTAGTAACGAGTGTTCCAAACTCGAGACTTTTAAAAAACTTGAATTCCATCAATAAAACATTGTCTCTATTTTCAGTTACAACTAGGACAAGCTCTTTTTCTTTAAAATTCTAACCCTATGCTAAATACAAAACTGTAGAGCACCATCAAACTGTACGAATGATCAGTACAGCTGAGAAGCTAAAAGCTAGTGACAGCTGGAGGAGCAAAGAGAGGTAATTGGCAAGTAAGAGTTAGTGCCCTTCATTCACTGCAGACAGGAAAAGATGATTCTCATCTTTTAAGAAGGGCTGGATTCACGAGGTAGCAGGCTAATACATGTATTACTAATGTAATGTAATTGGGGAAAGTATTTGAAGGAGAAAGGTCAAACTTACTGACAATGGTCATTGAAATATCCCAATAGGAACGAAGAATGTTGCCCCATATATTAAATGCCAGTCCATTATACATGTAGTCAGAATTAAACTAGTGCATAGTTGTACATAAATATACTGTGTCATTATATGGCTTGCATCTAAGTGTAAATAAATTCAATTTCTTCTGTTTTGGTTTTTTTCTAAACAAAAGCAGCTATCTTATGAAATTTAATTGCCCATGCTGCATAAGATTTTTTTCAAATTTAAACAGCAGGATAAATTTATACTGTTCAAGTGAAGCTCAACAAGGTGAGCCCCTTGTTGTCTGTTGATATATCTTTGAATAAAGTAAAATTGTAAGCTTATTGCAGAGATGTTTATCAACAATTTCTAAATATACTGAATATTCATATTTTGCAATATCTTTTTTATTGTCTAAATATATGATCAAAATAAAGAACACCTGATTTTTAAAATGGTATGCGATTGTAAACTGCTCATGGTGTCTTTCCATAGGTGGTCTTCATTCATTGGCTGTCCAAATGTTTAGATCCTCCATGGTGGAGTTGCCATCAACATGCTTGCTGAGGAATGTTAGTGATTTGTAGGTATTTGTCACCGTCACAGAGTGTTATTACAAAGTCAAGGATATAAGTCCCCACAGTGACACATTGGATTTGGAAAAATTACATGAGTTGTACCATATGAAGATATAAATTTTAGACCTATATTAACATTGCAGTAATGTACAGCAAATGATGTTAAGGAAATGTAACTATGAAAAAGTGTAATGCAAAACAGTTTTGAAAAAAACACATTGAAAATGATATTTCCATTACTGTCCAAAAAGTGATTATCTGTGCAGACAATGACACCATCATTTTCAATAGAATAGTGAATACATGACACCAAACTTATACAGGTTAGATAAAATGAACAAGTAATCTTAACTGAACATGGCTTCAACCTAAGTATGTGACATGGTTTTAAAATGTGTAGTATTGGTGTACTAAGCCTCATTGCCTAACCTCATTAAGCTTTTTAGTCGTGATAGATCTATGGACTTGACCTTGAAGATATGACCACCTTTCTAGTAGGTATACCCAAATTTCATCCATTTCAAACAGCTTTTAAATAACAACATGAAAACTAAATTGTGTTAATAAAAAGTTTAACCTGTGCTTTTGATCTTGAAAATAGGACCTCCAATGTGGAGCATTTTACACATTATGGAAGTGATATTAAAAAAATGGTATGGAAATTAAGGTCAGATGTACATATACTAATATCAATATTATGTCCCCTTCATTTCTTGATACTGGAACCTATCATACTTTCCCAAACATGTAAGCTAAAAATTAAGTTCCATCATTTCAATCAACTTTCTTTCCCAATCTCTTTAGCAGCTGTTGCTCTGAGTTAATGCACAATATTATATAATACAGGTAAACATGGAGAACACCTAATTAGAGCCCATACTATTAAATAATACAGGTAAACATGTGGCAACAAACACTAAACCTTGACAATGTCCCAAAGTATTACATAATAAAGGTTAACTGTGTCCCATAAATAAACCAAAATGTAGAAAAAATATAACTTAACTGCAAAGTACCAGTTGGATTATTTCAAAATTTTCAAGTTGGCTTATACTCACTGAAAATAGTAAGTCTGTAAAGTTTAACAGATTTCTTGTTATTGGTAAAGATTCTATGCAAATGAGGGTAGAAGTGGCTTTAGACATAAATGAGGGTAGAAGTGGCTTTAGACATAAAGGGAAACTTTATTATTAGACATAAAGGGAAACTATTAATTATGGATCATTGTTACAAGTTAGGATAAATGATGTATAACCCAAGTTTGTCTATAAATGAAACCACGCAGGCAACAAACATTTCTTCCACTAATAATATGCAACCATTTTAGAACAAATATTTAAGTGATGAAGGTTATGCAGTCTATCACTGCATAATCCACTGAGTCAGGGTCTATGCAATTTGGTATACCAATTACTTCTACAGCAGAGATCACAAGGGTCATGTATGTGCATTTACTCATTTTAAATTAAATATAAATTCTTTTAAAATTTAACACTAATTCTCTTTAACTAAAGTCTACTCAATCCTGATTGCTCTGAACTTTAACTGTCATCAAGAAACTTCTAGACAAAATTTATCAAGTGCTATGGTCTTTTATAATGGTAGCCATGGATTTTGCTGTATGCACTTCTTGTCTACATAATGAACTTTCAAAGGAATGCTGATGTATAAGAATCCAAATGAAATGTATACTTGTAGAATCAAATTCTATAAAATGACACCCATGACTGAAATAATGTTGAACTATGTGACCTGTGTGACTTACTATAACAAATTGCAAAATTACATACTCCCCTTTAGCAATAGCATATCAAGGTATAAGCAGTTGAACTCCACATACAAGTGGGTCTTTGCAAATAATTAAATTGCTTGTATTCTGCAAAGTCAAATGATGAATTTTTGCTTGCCATATTGTTAGTAATTGGGTTGTATTAACAGCAGAAGGCTATGTTATCTGTATGCTGTTATTCAGCTTCAATTTTTGCTGTAAAACTTTCCCAAATGGTATAATGGTCACAAAAAGAAAACTGTGTGTGTGTGTGTGTGTGTGTGTGTGATTTCAAATTTTAAAATAGCTTTAATAATATTGCTGTCTCCAGAGTGGCAGTTTATAGTGATGTCTAGCACTGGTGCATCATGCTGCAGACATGTAGCATAATGTCCCACTCAGTCACATTATTCTGACACCAGGAAAACCAGTCCTTAAACTAATATCTTAATGCTGAGAGCCAAGCAAGACAGCTGCCAGAACCATATTTATGACAAGGCCAGAGATTTAACCCATGAACTCTCCCTTCCAAGGCAGATGCCCAAACCACTAAGGCCGCTGGAGCGGGACATTTTATATAAAAACACAAAATTTATACTAATAAAAATAAACAAGTTTACAGTACAAAGTTAAATTTCACCTGACGAAAAAATAAATGGCAAGTATGAAAAATTAAAATGGAAACAAATTTTATACAAAAGAAAAATCCTTTTATCTACCATATATCTACCATTAAGACACGTGACAAGTATGCAACATAGACAATGAATTGGACAAATCTCACCTGTCACAGATGTAGGAGTAAGCCATGATGATACCCAATTTTGCCAGGGAAGTAATAATTTCATAATACATCTCAGACTGCTCCATCGTAGCAGTTGTTTTACCATTCCTCTGTCCATTCTCTGAAAAAAAATTCAAGTGGTTTAGGAAATATAATAAACTGGCAAATTTTAACAAATATCTTAATGCAGATTTTCCATGATCTTGTAATCCAAGGGTCAAAGTGATAAGTTGACATGCCATAGAATGATTTATGTCAAAAACAAATTAAAAAAAGTTTAGGAAAAATGTGCAGATGAAAAAATATTAATTGTTGACAGTGGTTGTAATATGCCAGAACTATCAAACAAAACAAGACCTTCTCATTGAGGTAGATTTTTCTTTTATAACTTCGACCAATTTTCAGTTTTGAATAACAAAACATTTTGAACTTGTTATGAGTCTATGCTCTTAAAATAAGTAACATAAAAATAGTGCAGACAACAAGCTTTGTAAAATGTAACAAATAATTTATTTCTCTAGAATACAAAGTGAAAAATGAGGAAAAAAAAAACCTTACTGTATTGCGAATTATTCCAAAAAAATCCGAGATTTAAAGACAAAAGTCCTAGTAATAAAAAATCCCGAAAAAAACTCAGTTAAGTCCCAAAGAGATCCAAATTGAAGACGATGAAGTGTCTGTTATGGTCTGTGAAGTGCTGATGTGTCAACAGTCTCTTGTTGAATCACAGAAATATTATTCCAAGCTTTTATTCATTATAAATTTCAATGGCTGTCTTTATCCAAGAATTTTATCAGAGCACTTCTATATTTCCAGAGAAAATAATCACTTCAATAATTTGAAAATAAAATTCAGCCTAAACTGGTCACAACATAATACAACTCAAAGTGCTAGATTTTAATGCACAACTGATAAAATATTCACAGCCACAAGATAACATAGTTCCCAGCTTGACCTTGAGATCACATACAGCATTTTCTAAAAACAACCATTACCTAATGGAAAATAACTTTCCAGAATGATCTAATGAACCTTATTTATTTATAACACAATAGCCTGTAAAATTCATTTTGGAATCTCCAAAAACCTGACCCTGGATCAACATATTTACTCTTTCTTTTTTACCTGAATAATAATTCTGATAATAAGCTCATACACATAGAGAATAATGAAGCTATTATTAGTTTACATAAATGAATTAAAAAAATTTTTTGAAAAAAATGTCAATCTGGTCAGGCAGAAATGAACTCAAGTTTTGGACAAGGTCAAGCCAGGCAAACAATGATACATTAAAATAATATGTAGTGAAATAAAGAGAATTAAAACAAACATTTAAAATAAATGTTGAGAAACAATGCCACTTTGGGACTATGATGCTTGTAAATGGTGATAAATGGTGATAAGGAAAACCCAAGTCAGTCAGGGTCTCGTCAAAATCAAGCTGTCAAATTTGCATGAAATTCAACAATCTTTAGAAAAACAAACCAATAAGCAACACAGAAATCAGGAGGAATGATGGAATCAAATTTTTTAAGTTCTTGTCAACATAAAATCACACAAAATTTGGTTAAATAGAAGAATCATTGGAAAAGCTATGCTGATGAAACCAAAGTGTCAGCAGGATTAAAAATTTGAGGGCATGACTCTTGCAAATGACATCCTGGAACGCTGGAAATTAAACTCACCTAATGTATCATTAGCTCCTTGCTAAACTTATGCTCCTCCTGCAATTCATGTTGTATGGGAAACCAATACTGGCAATCAAAGAGAACAACTCCTGTAATTAATTTTGCAGAAAGATGGAAACCTACCTCAATCTAGTTAGCACCAATATAAAACAGGCTAAATTTTCTTGCTATCCATACAAACCTGTGAAAGCCCAAACCAAAAAGTCTGGCAACATGGGGTTATAATCAAGTTTGGCAATAAGGATGGTATTGTGGAATCCTAGAAATCCGAGTCATCCAAGAAATTATTAAACCATGCACAAAAATTAGCTCAGGTCCATCAATTTGTGTCAAACTTCTGCTGTGGAAACCTAAGTCATAACTGGGAGGGCAATCAGCACAACTGCTGTAAATCATTTCATGGAATGCAGGAATAAAACTCATTCAAGGTTTAATCAATACAATGTCACAACTTGTTGAAATCCAAAGTATAGCAAAGTTATGCTTCTGAAACGAAAGTAAAGTCAGACAAACAAGGGCCACAACTCCTTGAAATGATGACACAGAAAGCTGCACACTGAACTTTTTCAAGGTATTATCAATACAAGGACATACCTGCAAACCATCCCAACAGTGATGTTTTTATGAGATATAAAAAATGTGGTAAATTGATCACTACATATGACCAAAGTAATCACTACTGTACAAGTCTGAACAAGGTATCAATTAGTCATACTAGACTTCAGAAAATTACCACAATTCAATTTTGAAATGAAGAAAATAGAAAAATCCTATTTTCTTTGAAGAATTTACTCTACTTCTGAACAAAATTAGCTGGTAAACCTTGCATTTTCATATATTATTTCATAAACACAAAGGCATTAAATGAAACTAGAGTAACACTATATACCATTATAACTGTTGTGGTGGGGTAACATTTCTGTATTTCAAATCCACCATTAAATAAAATCATAATTCAGTTAGCATGCATTTTTGATCATTTATGATTTAATTATATATTACTCTTAAATATCTTAATGGAGTACAGCATTAACATTCACTATGTCAGCCTGTGGAGTACATCAGCAACTCTCACTATCTGTGAGACTGGAGTACACTTTTAACAATCACTATCTGTGTGTGAGACTGAAGTACAGCATTAAATGTCACTATTTGTGGGACCATGGAGTACAGCATTAGATGTTACTATCTGTGGGACTGTGGATTACAGCATTAACTGTCACTATCTGTAGGACTTAAAACTAGCATTAAATGTCACTGTCAGACTATGGACCATGGCATTAACTACCACTACCTGTGGGACTGTGGAGTACAGCATCAAATGTCACAATGTCAGACTGGAGTACAGCATTAACTGTCACTCTTTGGGAAAGTGGAGTAAACCATTAGCTATCACTATCTGTGGGACTGTGGAGTACAGCAATAAATGTCATTATCTGTGGGACTGGAATATGCAGACATGATTTTGGTCCTTCATAAATAAAAGCTGAAAATATTTTAAAGTTGTTTTGCAATCAGTTTTCTTATACACTGACCAACTATATATCCATCATTTTTTTGCTCTGGCCTTTCCCATTTCCATACCTTTTTAAACTTTTAGTGTCATGGTTTCTTTCAACACTTTTGTCAACAATTTAATGGTGCATTTGAAAGTGATATAATGTTTTTCACAACTGCATTATGGTCAACTGTTGTTCATGCTCCCCTGAATGACTTCTTGAATTTTCTGAATAATGTAAATGCTTTTTCTGCATCAGTATTTCTCCAAGGGTGTCATGCAATGGACATACCAGTTTTGTCAAATCCTGCACTTCCTGATGGCAAATAACAGCTGTTATAAAAAACTGCAGCCTTATTCATTAGAAAAAGAATCTCAAATCCATATTTTTCCTGTGCTGATGATCATAAACTAATCAATAATCATAAGCCAATATGACCTCAACTGTCTGATGCAAAGAAATAAAGTACAACAGCTTCAACACACATCCTTGATTTAATTTCCAACATCATAGGTTGTTCCACATCAAGTACTTTATATATGTAGATTATCACGGGATCTGCAGCAGCAAAATTCTACTCTATATAATTTTTAATTATAAACTGAGCTACAGATAGAATTGAAAACACACACCTGCTCTATTTTTGACAGCATTCCTTCTCTGTCTCCTCCGATACAGAATGAGTGCGATAGCTGACACAATACTAGAATAAAACAAAAATATTAATCAAATAATGCAAAAATATATTTTTAGCTGAATAAGGACACAATTCATCATTCTAATAAACCACACTGTTTGTAATCTTTGTCCAGTTTTGTATTCACTATATTCTTCTGTACACCTTTTTGTTAGACGTATATTTTTACACCCTTTTACAAGGTTTTCTTGTACACCATTTTAAAAATTTTACATAAACAATTATTGGAAAATAATTACATTTGTCTACTCAATTCTTAAACACATCAAAAAAGTACTAACATACAGTTAGGAAACTTACAGGACAACAGTGCACAGAAAGTAAAATATTGTTATCTGGATGGTGTCAACTCGCTTCTGTGGCACTGAAATATCTGCCTCCAACAACCCTGCATGTAAAGGGATACAAAAGAGGCTAAATGTGTGTTACTGCAGGTTGTAAGGGGTAACATTTTTCCCTGGATCCAGTTAAGATCTTGGATTTTTAAAAGACCACAGTATATATCCAAAATTCAACTATGTATCCCAAGAATTCCCTGTTAAGGTCTTTGTTATGTGTATTTTTTTTGGGACATCTAAAATAGCCAGGATTGTGATGTAACATTAAACTCTATAGAAACATATATGCCAAATCCAGACTTCAGTTTATGGGGCCATTCATAATAATGTATTTATTTTATGCAAGCACATTATCCTATTATAGTTTGCTAAGTTGAGATTTTTTTTCAGATAAGCAAAGAATTTGTACTCTTGGGCTTTATCTTGAAAGTAAATTCACAATTAGCAAACTTCTTAGATCCCATTAACATTATTCATTATAACAATATTATTAGATATAAATAATGGTTATATCAACAATTCATTACATTTATTTTATTACATATATTAGTTGTATCCACAATTCATATTTGTTATCATGCACAAACACTGATTATATCCACAATTCATTACATTTGTTATTTTGTATGAATAATGATTATATCCACAATTCATTACAACTGTTATTATCAATAATGGTTTTACCCACAGTTCATTACATATGTTATTATTTATCAATAATGGTTCACTTGAATTCTATATATACTAACACTAATCCTTTTTGCACATAAATTCACCCTAACTTGTTAATGCTCCAAGTACATGTATTAGATTCTTGTCAAACTCAACATTCAATACACTTTGCAGCATGAATTTGAAAGCAAGCAATATGGCTAAATTCAGTTTCTAAATTGAGAATAAGAAAATAAGTCATGTATAATGTGTGAAAACTCTGTCAAGAAACTACTAATGAAAATTCATTTGTTTGTTTTAAAACTTACATTTTGATTTTTGAACTATAAACAAAACAAACCAAAATGAATTCTAAACATTCATTATTTAGATTAAAACAGAAACATTAATGGCATTCAGGAGAATTCCATTCTAAAATCGATATATTTTCAATAAACCAAGCATAATTTAATCAAAATTTGTACCTCTGTCTGCCTATCCCAGTGAAAATACTTCCTATTCCTGGCATAGTTAATTTTCAAAATGAACTCGAATTCATAACACTTCTACTGCCACTAAGGCTTGGATAAATTGTGAAGATTACATATGCTTTGCATTGGTGCAGTAATGGGTTTAGTGCATAATGCAAACATGAAAATGTGATCACACAAATAAATTATAAGTAGTTTTTAAAAAACTTGACGTTTCCTAAATAAAAGAATTTTCAATTTTAAATTTAAACTTGCTGAACAAGCATCATTAAATAAATATATTTTAACCTGTAATCCTGATTCTTCTGGCTTGCCAGCTTCATAAATGACAGTTTATTCTTTCATATGATGGTTTCATTAGAGCAAAAAAGGGAAATAAAAGAAAACTGATAAAGATAACAGTTAAAGTTACTTCACTTTCTCTTTATTTTTCACTCAGTTGTCTCCCTTCCCCACTATTACTCACCAGACAAAAAAGAAAGCTGCAGTAATAATCTGCAGTGTGGTGGCAAGTTCATGTGTTCTACAGCAGGTTCCATCATTATGGTTCATGTCATTGTTACAGTACATGTTCAGCAACATCTGTACATCCTACAATAATCAAAATGGTGCAGGTCAACACAAGTCTTTATATCCAAGCCTGTACACATGGACCAATTCATGTCAACCAGGGAAAATGTGTTATATAACATCATCAACCTCAAGCCAAATTTGTAAAGTATAAAAATTATGGAACATGGGCTATAAAAAATAAACAATGTGAACCAGCACTTATAAAGCATAATAATTAGGGTATTTGGATTATCTAAAATAAACAGAAAGCTAGCAATAAAATGAAAGGACCGTTTTTTTTTACTTCATCCTATCTTGTACAGTGAAACCCTACTATAACACAAGTCTGGGTCCAAAAAGTGCCATCATATCATATAATGTATCATGCAATATATACAAGGGTCTTGTATATTTAAAATATAAATAATAGTATTTCTGTTTTTCAAAAACTTTACTTTTTTATAGATGACATTCAAGCTCTTGTTATATAAGAAAATTGGCAACTAGCACTCACCAACCAATCCTACTGTACCTATAAGTCAATAAATCTGCGCAAAGAAATACCATATTTTTGGAATATCTTTGTTGGATTCTATTAAATCCAGATACTAAAATTCTTGATAATACACTCACACTAGCATATGAAAATTTTTTGGGAAAAATTCATATGTTGGAGATGTCTAAATAAGACTAATTTTTGTGCATAAATGAGACGTTGGAAGTTTCTAAAAAGAAACTTGTATTTAAGCTTTAAAAATACTTTAACTGAAATTTGTACATGGGTACTGACTTGAAATTTGTACATGGGTATCAACTAGAGTTGCATGGTATTACTTGTATTTATAGTTGGCAACACTGATGATCAGAACCAGACGCAATTGTCAA
Source organism: Potamilus streckersoni (assembly GCA_016746295.1). Taxonomy (NCBI): domain Eukaryota; kingdom Metazoa; phylum Mollusca; class Bivalvia; order Unionida; family Unionidae; genus Potamilus; species Potamilus streckersoni. The sequence continues at coordinate 2,527,913 of JAEAOA010002171.1, forward strand.
GATCATAACAGGGTCAGCACAGTCTATAAATAGATTTCTGCAGACACACACACACACACACACACACACACACACACACACACACACACACACACACACACACACACACACACAGAAATTAGCCTTGAACAAAACAGGATACCAGACTAAGACTGAAAAATCAACCAAAAACATTTCTTTACAAAGAAAGCTTTTTCTCCGCTCTAGAAAAGTTTCATCTGCATAATTATATCACATACAGTTAGCAACATCTGAAAAATCATTACAAAACATTAACATGTCATCACCTAAATGGAGATGATTATTTTAGAAAATAAAGTCGGTTATTCAACTCGATGACATCAGGTGAAGTGGAGAGGGGAAACTTTCCAAACAATTTTAAGTCGAAAATACTCAAATTTATTTACAATTTTATGTTGAAAAGACTCAAATTAAACATTATAACCAATAAAGAGGTTACTCAGCAACAGTGGGAAAATAGAGCAAATAGAAAGAGAATTATGTGTGTACCTAGATTTAAATGACGTTTATGAATGGGTTTGTAATGTGCATGACAACAACACCCACTCACATATCACGCTTAAGTCAAGAAGAACTATTAATGCCTATTCAGTTGAAGTCTATTATTATAACAAGAAGAACCTTTCAATAATTAATGTTCCTTTTAAATGAAGATATTAAGATTCATACATTACATATTCTTCTCATAACAAATTTATTCCCCCTCTGGAAAAGGCCACCTTTCTTACAAGGCCACATTCCCGGTGCAGAAGGGGTGGCCATATAAGAGGGGGACTACTGGAGTTACAAATTAATTTTGCCTGTTACAAATACAACTGCATTTAAGAACCTTTAATCAAATATATAACAAATACGACATAAGGTGACTTATGGAAAACATTCTGATGAAAAAATGTGAGGAAAAAATGTAATTTTTGATTTGTTATTTGTTAGTGTCTAACAAATATGGGTATCCCTTTGCAATACTGAGAATCATCCTCAGATTTTCAGCAGAACAGTTGGTTTCTGTTTGGATTTTACATAATTCCCTTGTCCACTGAATTTGTTCTCATTGGTTGGTTGTGTGTTACTGTCCAATCAAATGAGACCTGCCTGTATATCGTGATAGACATAAATGCATCCATTAAGCAACCTGACTGTAAATACAGGTTGCAGGGCAATGACACTTTAACAAACAACTTCACATTAGAAACAATACACCAAAACTGATGACAGCACAATACCATGGAAATATGACAATTACATCAAGTGAATGAAGATAAAATAACATCAAAAACATCTACCTTGCTCAAAATACTTCCCATGCGTAAGTTTAGTAATTGTAGACAATGCAGAACTAACGTTTTTTCTTTTTTCAGTAGTATTGACCTTAACCTCTGACCTTTTGACCATCAAATTGGGGATGGATGGGTACCCATCTGGCCATACAGGTTTTGTACTACCCAGAAATACCAATTCTGGCCTGGTTTGAAGAAAAGAATTTCATCTTGCTAGTCTCCCCGCACCAATGTTTTATGGATGACAAAAAATGGGGGTGGGAAAGGGTGTAGGAATGGAAGTGGAGAAACCTGACCCAGTAAAGCTGACCCTTAACGGCCAGTTACCCAAACAAAGTACATGCCAAAATTTTCCTACTCATCCATCCGTACCTCAAACTATTATGGTCAATCCTCGGACCATGTGCAAGTCATTCAAAAATATTGGTAAATGTTGATACTGGGGATAGTTTTTGTGCAAAACAGATGTTTATGCTTGCAGTAAATGTGAGCTTGACCTCTGACCTTTTGACTCCCAAGACTGAGAGGATTCTTCCTAATCAAAGTGCCAGCACTCAAAAAAATTAGGAAACAGATGATGTCATTGTGCAGAAAAAAAAAAGGTAATGGACAGAATGACAACATCATAAAATATTATGCCCTGCTCTTTATCAAGTCTGTATGCATAATGAAATTACTGGATGCTTACCAATTGCAATGGCGCCTTGGAAAGATGAATACCATCCACAATATCTTTTTTCATTCCTTGAGCCACAAGACGTGAAGATGACCAAATTTTTACTTTTGTATCGGACCTGTAAAATAACAATATTTGAAAACATTGACAACACTATATGTTAGAGGTGAAACAATTCACAATGTACTGATAATCTTGTCATCTTAATACAGACATATATCTTTGTATATATCAATACATATCGTGTTGCAGGTTATGCATCACAATATATATCAATATGTTGCATAGATTATCATTTCACCTCTACTATATACCCCTACACAATGTCAGGCGGGGGATGCAAAAATCTAGCCTACAAAACAATTTTATTTTCTTTAAGAAATTTTGAAATAGGAAAATCTTCCAGATTTCTGCTGTTTCAGCAAAAAATTTGATACATGTGACACTAACAGTTGTCTCAAAGTCACCCAAACCACATCACATACTATTGCTAAAGCATACTATTTGTTTAAACAATTATTTTTATGTACCCCAATATTTACAATAAGAAACCAAATAATGTAATTACTACTGACTCAGAGCAGCCATTACATAAAGCACTAACAGATCAGGGTCTATTCTCATACTCATCAGTCAGTTACCTTCCCTTACTACTCAGAAAACCCCACTGCCACAGCAAGCTGACATCTGCTAGAAAGTTGCAGAAAGTGCTTTACTTGACCGGAGGGAATCATTAATTTTCAATGTAAAACCAAGACACTCCTTTATAGTCTCCAATCATTCCTAAGCTTATGTCCTATACAAAAGTGAGGGGTATTTAAGCACTAACTTTTGCAGAAGAAGTTGATTCAACAATTTAATTAGTTTCTTAACTGAAAATAAATTAAAATTTGGAATGCATGGTTTGTACTGAGTTTTTGTTGAAGGAGTTTTTAAGGTTTGCAAAACGTTTCAAGGAATATTTTCTTATGAATATTGTGCACACAATCTCATTTTATGGTGATATTAGTGCAATAAAGGTCAATATTCAAACCTGGGGACTATACAAGTGCAAGATTTGCTGCAGTGTCCTATTTAGCAGCACTAAACAACACCCCACACCAACTCTACTGCAACATGGTCAAACTATTTACTTCTACCATAAAATGCCTACAAATGCCCAGGGGTGTCAATGGATACCAAAACTGATATAAATTTAACAAACCTTGGTTCAAGATACAAAAGCAAACTTTAACATCAAAAAGAGGCCGTAACTCACGTCATATTTTGACAATTCAGTGAAAATGTTAAATTCATGAGAAATGGTTGAATGGTAACACTATGTTCCTACAATGAATATGTTACTTGGGTCAAACAAAGTTTAATACTTTTCTAAGATTATGGTGCCATTACTCACAGCACATCTAGAGCCACCTTATTGTAGCTGTCTATCTGCTCATTGGTAATCATGGATCTATTAGGACCAAGTTGTTCTTCTATCACAGGATCTGTGAATTAAACACATTAAATTAGTGTTGCATTAATTAAACTGATTTGCATTTTCAAGGAAATGGCTTGTATGTTAAGCCCACTATAAAAAGCACTGCAAAAAAATATTGACACTGACCCCAAAGTAGAAAGGTTCAACAAGTATGCTGCAAAATAAATTGTCAGTGATCTCGAAAACACTAAAAAATTGCAAAGAATTTAGTCAAGTCATTCACTGATTTACATTTTCTAAGCTGAATGACCATAACACCATCATCGTCTGTGCATTTCATGCTTAACTGAAGTTTTTTATATAATAGACAGACATTCCAGTTCTGGAACCAGTCCATTTTCAGCAAAGAGGTGTATGCGCAACTAAAGATGTACATGCATAAGTTTTCTGCCTCCAATATTTACATTTTCAAATCAAACATAGGAAAAGAATGACAAAAAAATTAACTTTCATGTGGATTTAATATGTTCATGTGCAGTTACTGAATAGGATGAATTACATCATTATGTTGTCGGATGGAAATAAACTGCCCTATAGTGTACGGAATATGGCGCTGTGTTAGTATGGAAAGTCCATTAAGCATGAAAGGTGCAAGGGGATGCTAGTATTAGTGCCATTCTGGTCACAGTCAAGTTAAAAATTATAAATCAATGATTCAATTGACTTAGTTCAATGCACTTTTTATCACATTAGATGTTTTACTTATTGAAATCGGTAGGGGGTACAAACGGGATGTAGCATCAGACTATAATTAACGAGCGGTTTCAGTTCGTATTTAAAAGAGAAAATTGATGTTATGATCACTTTAGAAGTAGTTACCAAGCAAGCTGACAAAGTGGATAAAACAAGTTTGCTAAACTATTTTCGTAAGGAAGGTAATAACAGTGATTTGGAGAATGCAAATTGGTTTGAAAATGTAGGGATAAAACGTAAGATGGATACTGAGTGTGTGGTAGCTATTTCTCCAAAGAGACAGAAGCAACAATTAGTGATGGCAAAAAATGTCAAATATGATACTACAAAGAGACAGAGAAATTTTCAGCCGCAATGGGTTGAATGTTATCCCTGGCTCGAATATATTGACTCGGAAGGAGAGATGTTTTGCAGTTACTGCAAATAGTATCCAAAACCAGCACAGATAGGAAATTCATCCAGATGAACATTGCTGCAATGGACCAGAGCTTGAGGACTTTAACTCAGATACAGCTTTCAACTGCTGGTGCATGTGGCAGACATATACATGAACATAATTTTCAAATCCATCAGCTAAAACATATATACATGAACCTGAAGAAGCCAAATAAATAACAACTAATGTTTTTGAAAAACTAAATTCTTTTAAGAAATAATTGTGTTGAATATTTAGTTTGTTTTTTCTATGGATTACATACATTTCATCAAATCTCGGCAAGTGATTACCATTTTGGGACCAGTGAAAAGTAAGGTGGGACTAGAAAAGAGTGGTGGGACTAGTGAAGAGAAAGGTTAGACTAGTGAATTTTCTGAAACCACTTGTCCTGGACTAGTGGTTAAAAAAATATTTGCTCAGCCCTGATATGTTACCTTGCAAGGTCCAAAGAATTCTTGTGGATTCTGACATTTTATCCAGGTACTTTACAATGGTGGACAGATTGGCTGAAAATAGGTAGATACAAAAATCAAGTACAATCATTAGCAAAGCATACATATAAATATATATCAATTCAGAGTACAATATACACCTGAAAGGGGAGAAATATTTCCAACTCTCCCATATGCCACCCCAATCCCAAATCCCATGAGGAATCAGTCTACAGTATAGTTTTAGCTGGAAAAAAAAAAATTGTTTACCTCAAAGACCAAATCATCACGAATACCAGGAACAGTACACAATATGCCTTCCATCTGCAACTCTACATAAGAATCATTGGGGCTCATAATTAATGGAAATCTGGTACTCTTAAAACTAGGAAATTTCCCGTTGGACTATTAGATTTCATAATTTGAATGGTCCATTTAATAATAAGGTTTCAGTCGTCACCAGTCAGTTTTATGTTATAATACGTAACTTTCATAAATCTGAATGATCACAAACAGTCGAAATTCTCCAGTGGCAAATGTGCAAATTCACCAAGATTCTGAACTTCTCTAGAGAGTAAGAACAAATGAGAATTTTACAAATCATATTTCAAAATAGAGTAGTATAAACTTTTACTGGTTTAGTTAGATCTATAAATTAAAGTTGTATTTCAAAGTCTAAGTCAAAACTTCCTCTGACCTTTCCTATCCCATTTTAGATATTATAACATCTATGTTGAGATGCAAGGTTACAGCACATGGTCTAATACTAAGTTTGAATTGACCAAAACTGCAACAGTAGCAAAAATCTCACAATGACCATGATGGTACATTATAAAAGCAGCTGTATCTGATTGCAGAGTGGAATCATTTCTATAAATCTTAATGGTCATTTTGCCAAATTTTGGTTGAAATTGGTTTCATGTTTGCTTTTATATACAAAAGAAACTGAAAAAATCACAATTGTTGATGGACACGTGATACATAATAGATACAAGACCATACAATTAGTTCTACTGGCCTGCAGTCTAACTTGCTACAAACTGCATGATAATCATTGACTGATCAACATGCACATTTTCTAATAATAACTATAACCCATGACATTTACTAAATTTTTGCAGGAATCCAAAGAAAACTGCAAGAAGAGCTGCATTTACAAGATTCTGTCATATATACTTTTCATCGAGCTTCAACTAAAAAAAAGGCAATAACTCTTACAACAATAGCACGTGCAGTCAGTGGTCAAAATGTGACTCTAATAGCTACCAAGATCCAGCAAAAACTCTGATAAAGGTTGCATTCACAAGATTCTATTATATTCTGTGTTCAGCTGCAAAAAAATTTTCTGTAATATACAAAACTTGTTCAAGCAAAGTAGTTTGTGACTAAATGTGTCAATAGAGGACCATGCCAAGTTACCATGTCATTAGAGGACCATGCCAAGTTACCATGTCATTAGAGGACCATACCAAGTTACCATGTCTTTAGAGGACCATGCCAAGTTACCATGTCTTTAGAGGACCATGCCAAGTTACCATGTCATTAGAGGACCATGCCAAGTTACCATGTCTTTAGAGGACCATGCCAAGTTACCATGTCATTAGAGGACCATGCCAAGTTTCACAGTTATCCAAAGAAAAAAAGCAATAACTCAAAATATTGCTGGAGTACTATGATTTATCGACATGCAACTCTTCTGATGATGACCATAATTCATAAAAATTTTCATACATGTGCAAGACAAAATGACAATAACAAAAATTGTAGGAGCAAAGTGGATGGTCACAAGGTTTATCTTCACATTAAGACCACACCAGATATCAAGTTTCTTGGTGAAAACTAGTTGCATCCACAAGATTGTCATACAAGTCATAAATGTCAATAACTCTTAAAAAAAAAATTATAGAACCACACGTCTTTTTTTGCATCTTCTGGTGATGACCAGAATCTTGACCAAGTTTCAATGCAATCTAACCACATCTGAGAGACTAACTGTATTCACAAAAATGCAAGACAGGTAGTACAGTCTACATCCCCCTCTGTACACAATTACACATGGTTCCCATGCTTTTCTACATATAAATTTCCTAGGTAATTCCAGGATGAAATTTATTTTTTTCAAGGTTCAGATATAACCATTACTGAATGGAATTAAAGAACATTTTAGATTATAAAACAAGCAATTTTTTTAAATCTAAAGATGTTACTCTTTCAAGACTCTCCAAAACATCTAAGAAAGAAAAGATCATGTACAAAACCACAAAATGTATCACATGAAACATGCTTGATTATATTCCTGTAAATTGACATGTAATTTCAATTTTTAGAATAAAAAATTCTAACTTTATTTTGCTGACCTGCATTATATGGCTGAACAACATAATCTTTCCTGTCAAACCTTTAATTCTAAAGAATTCAATAGCAATATTGATATGCATCTTATAGAAGGTAAATATTTCTTATTACAGTATTAAACAAAAAAATGCAAATAATTAGAATCTTGTCTAGTAACGAAAAGAGTTCAATCCTGAATTTATCTCTGCCAATAAAATCCCTAACAAGATTTTTCAATAACCTAATCTCCTTAAGAAAATCTGGTTAAAATCCATCATTTGAAAAGCATTTTAAAAGGGTTGATCTAAATTTTGACAAAAGACCTTCAAAAATAAATATTGTTATATAAACAAAAGCTTACTTTTCTGTAAAATTAACTTGTCTTCTTGTCATTCATTAAACCAGTCCCCAAACCTGTATTGATATGGGGGCTTGTTTCATTTTTTAAATTTATAATACTTAGATGATTTCTCATTTCAGCTCAGAGATTCAACAATTTTGACAACAAATTTGGCTTTAAATGAATAGCAGTCATTTTCTAGTCTGGGTTTCCTCCGAATATCCCCACCTCATTTTTCATATTTGGACATTTAAGTTGGAGTGTTTGTCAGTGCAATTGCCTATCAAAAATTTGGAATTTACTGCCACTGCATGGTAGCAACATGATAGTCACTTACAGGCATAGAAACTGTAAACTTATGTTATATCAACTTACACCTGCATGAAATCAATAGTAAAATGATTTACTTTCTCAGAAATGTCAAATATTGTAATCGTTATGTCTTTAATCTACCGACAGACTAGACGAAACTATGGGCATAGATGAAACCTGACCTGGTACTCACTATTTTTTATTACTAGTCACATGACTTCACAAATCTCAAACGATCCAATAGTCATGTGCAATCAACAACAAACTCCTTTTAAATGTCGTACAGTAATTAAATTATATTAAATGAAAGTCAGATACTTTTTTGTAAACCCAACAATCTGGCCAGTCTAATTTATCAAGCAGAGAGCACATGTCAATGAAAATGGAAAATTTTGTGTTCTTTTGTTTTTGTTACAACAAATATACAACTTTCATTTATTATTTTTCAAAATTATTTTTCTCAATAGCATTAGAAAATGCAGGTTGTTAGATTTGTGTACTCGTGCGACTAGTAAAACCTAATGCAAATCGCGAGTACCAGGTCACATTTCATCAATGCCGTAGTTTTATCTCATCTTTCAGCAGATTAAAGACATAATGATTTTAATACTCACAATTTCTGAGAAATAAGAAATTTTCATATTTTATGCATGTACCACTCAATCTAACGTTTAAAGTTTGCTAAGTAATCTGGTAAGTGGCTACGCTTTGCCACCACCAAGTTTGTCTCTTGTGATGCTAAACTGGTTTTCATAGCTTCCATGTAAGGAAAGATTTTGAAAATAAAAGTCTACTAGACGAATCTAATCCAATGAGCGTTTGGATTTACTCAGCATATATGTTTACTGCAAGCACTCAAATTATCTATAATACACACTGAATATTCTGGTTAGAACTTGATAAGTTTAACGCACGATCATATTAGTTACAACTCAACTGCGTGATTGTTTTGGAAATCAAATGGTGGCAGAAAATTCCTTGATTTTTCCACAAATTCACCAAAATTTGCGAAATTCAGTAACTTTTCTTTCAAAATTTTCAAGGTTTAAAATCACATTATGCTTTATTACATTAATTTTAAATGAAATTGTATGTAAATACAAGTTAATATTTACTATTACTCCTTATGAGGGACATTTCTTGCAAATTTATTTTTAAAACAAAAAACAACAACATGAAATCAGTAGTATGATCATTGATATCTTTCCCAATAATATGAAGCATCCTGCATCAGGGCATTATAATATTCAGGGTTCCTGCAGACTTAACAAAAACAAATTCCATGAATTTTCCAAAACTTTTCCAGGGCCATTTCATAAAACTCAAGGATCGCACTATCTTGTATTGTCAAGTAAATGAACATAAAGAATGACATCTTTCAATCTAAAATAACAAATAAGTTAACAAATATTTTTAATATGTACATTTTAAATTTACCTGGGTTAGCACACTTTGACTTTATGTTGTAATTCATGCATAATCCAATGATAAATGTAATCTTTGTATGTGTTCCTATTTACAATATTAACAAAACACATTACTTTCCAGTTGCTTTCTTTCATTTAGTGAACTACACAGGAGATCATGTGATACTTCCATTAAGGGAACTTTTGTTATATGAATTGAAACCATTTATCGATTGTAATTTTACCATTTTATTTATTCCTTTCACAGTGCTCTATGAAATTTGTAGTGATTAATTTCTTTAACTCCATTGTCACAAATTCCATGACTTTTCCAAAACTTTGCATGGTTTTGACAAATTCCATAGCTTTTCAAGGCCCTTGAAATTTATTTTTAAATTCCAAAACTTTTCCAGGATTCCATGACCTGCAGGAACCCTGAATAATGTTGTCACTGAACAAAGTTCATGTTATTCTATCTACACTACACTATTGACAAATTCCAAAATATTTTAGAGTGACTTTTTCAGTTCTTGTAGCTTTGTCATCATGCAGTTTTTCAAAAGCTCCATGTTCAGTGATCTTGTCCTTTTCACTTGTCCTCTAATTATTTTGATGTCATAATAAAAAAATTTCCTATGGATTTTTGTTGTTGTTTCAATATCTTTTTCAGTATCTTCCTTTCTTCTTCACTCATCCCAAAACAAACAATTTAAAGATATGTTTTTTTATATTATCGCTCATTTAAAAACAGTGTATGGATATTTTTAACTATTTAATATTAGATATATTAATATTTCTCAGCGTAGCTGTATTCGATACTTTTATATTCATCATGGATATTACAATTATCATCTGTGCTATTTCCACTCAATCCCAAAACAACCAGATTTAACTAATTTCATAACAAAGACTATATACAGTTTCAGTATCTTCATTTCTATTTCACTCATCCTCATAAACAAACAATTTAAAGATATTTGTTTTTTATATTATTGCTCATTTAAATGTTTTGCCTGTATTAAGCACCATTAGGCCTACAAAAGCTTGGGGGGGGGTCAGCTGCATGTGACTGTGGAGAACTCTCTACCACTGCATGCAAATCAATATCCTTCTGACATAATTTGTATTTTACAAAGCCCTCTGAGAAAAATAACATAATCCAAACTTTATATTTTTCTTCAGCTAGCCACCAAAGTTGGAATCGGCAGCCAGACATTTTGAAGCAAATGATTCAAATTTAAACCACTAATACATCCAGGCTTTGTACAATTAGAAGTTCAAAATGTATGACTGTGCAGTGGAAAGTTGTTGAAAAATTTCCATTCCAGGAACAATCATAGCAAGATATTGGTTGGGGAAGGGTTGTTGCTTTTTCCCGTTTTCATTTTATAATATTCAGGAAAACAGACTATTTATTAATTCCTTTTGGTTTCATGAAAATCAAGGCTTTTCAAAGTACACAGACAATATTTTGAATTTTTGAGGCCTTGAGGGAACAATTGATTTTTCAAAGCTTTTCAATGTCTCCTAAGGACCCTGATAACAGGAAACACATCCTATATCCCCAAGACTGCAAAATTAGGATGAGGTCCAAGCACTACATATAACATACCTCTAAAGTTATCTAAGGCCTCCACGCTCCCATTATTCACCTTGATACTCCACTGCAAGTAAATAAAACTCTTTGCAACAGACGGTAAGAATTAACATTATGCATACAACAGTGTATGATAAATGATATCCAATGTGTGAAGGCAGAACAAAATTTACCACAGAACATACAGACTCAAACGCAACATGTCCTTCTGCCTAGAAAGATGACCCACATTGAATTAAAATTGTATTTACATCTTTTTGACTGTAAACATAAAAGCTTCTGTAAAGTTTGTTAAATTCAAAAACGAGTACATTTCATTGATATAACTTGATTATCTGCTTACTGATGAAAGAAAAGTACTAGCAAAGATGAAAAAAATCTAAAAATCAAATTGGAATTAAAAAAAGGAACTATAAAATTAGAATAATAATAAAGACATAATTATGACTATTAGTAAGTATGAAATCTGTGATCTCAAAAATATTTCTCACAATGGTTATGAGTTAAGTGGCTTTTAAGGATTCAGTTGCCCATTTAAAATTCTGCATGTCCCAAGTGAATATCGACTTGCCCTATGTAAAAATCTACCTGTCCCATAGAGAATCTACTAGCCCCATGTGAAAAACTACGTGCCCAAAGTGAAAATCTATATGTCCCATGTGAAATCTAGCTGCTGTGAAGAAACTGTATATAGATCTCAAGCAATCTGTCAGAAGACAAAATAACTCACCTGTACACCAATGCCAAATCACAACACTGGACAAAAACAAAAATTGTTCCAATTTCTAACGAAATTCCAACTTACTAAATGATTACTTATTTTTTTTAACTATTTTCATAAGAATAGTTTAGAATCATAAAACCACCCGATACCACACATTGCCATTTGGAAACAAATTAAGTATTTTGTATTGGAATGTCAACAAAATTTAGGAATTAAGTGAAAGGAGTAACATAAAACAAAAAACTCTCTAACTGGGGATTTTGGCATTAGTTTCTCTTTAAGCTGGATCAACACACTTAACAATATCTTAGGTTAGATTCTAGTACATGAAAACTGACTTTAAAACAAAGGCAAAGGCATAATGTCAAGGCCAGATGGACAGACTGGTTTGGGTTTAATGCCATTTGTCAATACATGATAGGATATACATGGCAGCCAGTATATTTGGTGAAGGAAGAACCCTAACAAACACTAGAAAGAACCACTAACCCACAAAAAGCTACTGGTATGCTTTCTCACATAACCACATTGGCAGAGTCAAGACTCATACTCACAAAGAAAGGTGTGATGTGAGTGTACTGTAAAGGCAAGTGCCTTAGACCACTTGGTCACTACTAGTTTTGGTGATAGACAGATGCACTTAAGACAGCAAATTATTAAATAAAAACTTTAATCTTATGCTTCTCATTAGAAACTGTAAAAACAAGTTCTGAACCCAAAGTTTTATCTGCTTGTCATTATAATTACTTGTTCATACTTTTAAAATCTTTTAAAACACTGTGAACACAGCAGCTGTTACTGGATAAGTGACTACATATCTTGCAATACTTATAAAGGGAGACAAAAACAAGACAAAACCTGCATGCCAAGCCTATGATCAGAGGATTACCCGAAAAACCAGGCAAAATGTTAATGTCAGTACAAGTGACTGCTATGTCTTGCTTGCCAATATCAAAATAGCAAGAAAAAAACTAAGCTAAATATAGTTCTAAATACATAGAAGTGAAATTTAAACCACAACTGTGCTGCAATGACTATATTATATTAAGAATGCTATTGGGAAAAATATTCAAACTGGTATTCAGATATCTGGTGCATCATTTATTTATTCAGATGTCCACTTTAATGAACCTCAAGAGTTAGTCAAACTTTGAGATGGCCCAAGATCTGTCGCCCTTTATATCCAAATAATAAAAAATGTGGAAAAAACTACATGCATATTAAAATAATAACAATCCTATGAAGATAGTGATCAGAGCCAAGAACTAACAAGTATTGTTCAGTTCAAGTCAGAATGGCATCCTGTTGCCATAAAGTAAGAAAGTTGTGGATTTTCTCCATTGGATTTTAAGATGCATTAGAAAGCCTACCAGTCTATATGATGTTGATCATGTGACAAGATGACTTCCTTTGCAAACAATCAATATCTTGTGTGATAGCTACATAGACACTTTTGAAACAAAAGTGAAATCATACTGACTAAACAAGTCCCATAATCATTGCAGTAAAATTCTGATGCCAGAAAAATTCAACCAGAAAATATATTCTGATACAGTATGAAAATAGAATGGGTTTATATAGTTACAATACTGAAGCAACAACTCTGACTGAGAATGAGTTACCATGACCTGTTTATATCCTGATTCTAATCACACGATTATTATGTTTTTGCAGTGAATAATGGTTTTTCATAATTATTGGTAAAATTTTAAATATCATGAGATTATTTTTATAACACATGTGATTTTTCATTGAAAAGATGCAATATTTAAGTATCAGCTACAACTTTTTTACTATATATGGAGAAAGGAAATCCCTCATACAAGTCACAGGCAATTACAGGTTACTTTACCGTAGCACTGCCTGTTACAATTAGATTTGGTCTTGCTTGTGGTTCACTCATCATCCATGACTTGTACACATTGTACATTGAAGTGTTCACCATTGGATGCCACAGAAAATCCTACAAAATAGAAAATATTTTCCTCCTAAAACAAAAAGAATGGAAGAAAACAACACAAAAATATTAATATATAATTTTTTTCCCAATTGGCTCTGGACCTTTAGCTTTGATCTCTATGGATTGTATGCTAATACCATGATCTCACTACAAAATTTCCAATAACATAAAATTAGTCAATATTTGTAATCTTTTTTCTGTTCATATGCCTTCTTTCAGCAGAAACTAAAACAGATTAGATAAAAATTAGTTGCTATTTGGTCATTTGAGAAAATTAGTAACCAATGGTTATTGTGGGTATTACTGACTGGACGATACTTAACAGCCTCTCCTTGTCTGTGCTCTGTGCAATGTCTAATATGTATGTTGATAAAAGCTACCCCAAACCCAAGACTAACTAAAACCAGAATATAGTCCCCCAGTTACATAGCTACCCCAAGAAACCAGATTTTACTGGGTGGAGGTCACAAGCTTGAAGCAACCATAGTGTGACAATCAGTAACATAACTATAATTAAATGTAGTTCATGCATCAGTAATCATCCTGTGGACTGAGGTCATTTGTGTAAGTGTCCTGTAAAAGCAAACACCATAGACCACTGGGCCACCCAGAGTCTCAAACTGCCTTGACAAAGATCTTAATATGGCTTTAAAAGTTAGAGTAAACTAAACATGTGACTGTGTTCTATGTATGTCAGTTTATTTCCAGAATCAAATGCCAACAACAAAGTAAATGATGACCCTGTCAGGATATAACATGGAAGCCCTTTTGTCTACCCGATTCTAGCCATGGCTGATTAAATCCCATAGCCCAATATCCTCAAATACTAATTTTCAAAATCTGGCAAGCAGATTTTTCCAAGTCGCTAATCTAGGACAAATGCTTTTATTCTATTTAAGAAAGCTGGGATTGTTTGTATTTGTAGGCTTTTATTACATTATATCCCTTTATCTGGTCATTTATTCCCTCAAGGTGTAGTGAACACTAGATTCCTCCACTTCCATGTATATATTTACCTATATCACACCTAATGGTGGTCACTGGATAACTGGTTTATATATGCATTTTCTACTGCTGCTTAACTGTATTTTGAGCCAGCAACCAAACCATGTGTATCTAAACAAAGCCAGTATGATAAATGGGATGTATTTTAAGCAGCATTGTTGCTCTGTGTTTACTCAAACCAGATCCTCTGGAATGGCTCACAAATTTTAATCAAACAAGTGTCATTAAATCAATTAATGGAACTTGACTGACTTTAGGGATGGTTTCCTTTATGAACTGAATAAAAGACAGTAACTGATTCTTTAAGTTTTAACTGATTATAAGGAGAATTCCATGTACAATGGTGTTAAAAGCAAATCAAATACACTAATTAATGAGCTTTTTCTGTATTTATTGACAAAAGCAAAAGCAATTGCCAGGCAAACTGATATTTACATTGTGGATAAAGTGAGTTGTTAATTATTTTGGCAAGAGTAATAAAAAGACTTGAAAAAGGAAAATTCATGTGAAAAAGTGGAGGGATAAAACATTATACTTCTGCTATATATGAGTTAACTATTTTTCTCCCAAGAGGTATGAGCCTGATGACCTCATCAAGGAAAATCACAAAACCAAGAGATTTTCCAAATTCTTAAGAATATTGCAGCAAATGAAACTGTCTGAGAACTTCAACCTGCCTCTGGGAGGGACCTGTGGTCAGTCATGTACACATACATGTTTATTTTTTTTAAACAGCAGGTATATATACATAAGCCAAATGTATAGTATCAACCAATTCTTTTAATAATGTTGCACATTATTTTGTTTATTAATTCTATGGATACATGCACATATATCTCATCAAATCTTGGCAAGTGATTAGAATTTTGGACAAGTGAAAAAAGTGGGACAAGTGACTTTTGGAAATCATATGTCCTGATCAGCCCTGATTTAACATACGATAGACCAAATAGAAAATTTTGGTAGACCTTGTCTAATACCCACAGTGTACATGAATTTAACTTATGTTATTTTAAATCAATCACTCTAGTAATCTTAGTATCAGCATCTGGTATACCTTAATTCAAAATAAAACTGCTGAAATCTAGCATTCATTTATCCCTTGTAGTAGCTAACTGGTATAACTTAATTCAATATAAATCTACCCATATCTAGAAATCTGTTATCCCTAATAGTAGCCAAATGGTCAACCTCATTTCAACATACTGTTGCCCAAATTTTACCCTCTAGTAGTTCTTTTAGTGGCCCACTGAATCCAGCATATGCCTGCCCCAACATTTTACTCTGGTAGCCCTGGACTCTTGGCATAACATTTGCTGGACCTTGAGCCAATTTTTAACTGTAGGATACAAGAGTATGTATCTTGGTCTAAGATAAATATACTTTACATCAATTCATATTATAGGTTTAATATTGATGTCATGTGTAATTTATAAAGGCACAAGTCTGTGAAAATTGCTGTCAAAAAAGAGCTTTACATACCACCCTGGCACTGATTTTGTCATCAGATAAATGAACATCAGAGTGTTTTTTGGATGTAGGAATTTCGGTTGTGCTCAACAGGTTTACAAATTCATAATACAGCTGCCGAATCCTTGAATCTCCCATAAATGTAATATGGTTCCTACCACCCCAGTAGGATATGTAGTGCATGCACATTCGGGCATCTCTGAAAAATAACAAATGTTAATAGAATAAGCACACATCAAAAGACATTTTTTTTAAAATCTATATTTTTTAAATCTCTGATCACCCACCTCCACCTTATGGTTGCATGCAGAATTGAAAACCTCTGTCGTCATCTAGTGAACAACAGCAGACATATTAAATATGATTATCCATTATCAATACATACTGGCATCTTATTTGTGGTGATTTACTGTATCATGGGCATGACAATACATCAATACCGTATTACTTAAAAGTGATACATCATGATATAACGGAATTAAAAGAAACACAATTTTAGCACTTTGTTGTTGGACAAGGCTGTCAGTATTTAGGGATTTATGTTGTAAGATTTTGCCACCCATTTTGGTCTTTGCAAAGCATTTTGGATCAGACATTTATTTCTATTCATATTAAATCTACAAGTAAAATCTGAATTAAAAAAGACACTATAGAAATGTTCAATATATGATTTTTTTTTACAAAACAATATTTCTACCATTTCATCACTGAGACATCCAAGTTCGGTAACTAGTCTGATGATAGAAACTAGGTGGTATTTTTTTTATTATTATTCACCTTGTCAGAATATCATCACAAGCTAACAACTCTGACATGAAACTTACGACGTACAGAAGCACTGAAGAAATCTCTGCCAGACAAAGAAATGAGTTGATCCATCTTTCTGAGTATTCATTATATGGTTATCTGTACTATAACAAACACCAGTACTTACTCCTTTGTGTATTTATGCATCATACAACCATAAGGTTGCCAAACTCCATATCCTGGGAAGCGCCCATCACTTAGTAACCATTTACAGGAATCATTACCTGAAAAATAAAGTCGTTGTGAAGTACTATATAACAACCTTAGTAAGAAATTAAATTGAAAACTTATCAAGATGAATGTAAATATAACCAATAAATGGAAAGCATTTAGTGAAAATGAGTGAAAAACACTTCAAATTCCACTCCAACAGTTTCCTGCTCTGTATCAGGTTGAACTTTCAACTAAAATGGGAATTACATATCAAGACTTACAAATTCAAGCATTACAATGTAATTTTTTGCAGCATGAAAGAGATATAAAAATATCTCCATCTTTTTTTTGTTTTTAAAGAAACCATTTGACAAAACCAAGTTTGTATGACTACAAAGACCAAAACTTTAGTTTAAAAAAAGCATACTTATAGACTGCTACCCAACTAGATTCTTACTATCAAAGTTCATAAGGTGTTTACTTTGACATACAGTATTATTTTATGCTAGGCCATGAATTACCCAATTTTTAGAGAAATAATCTTGATATTTCAATGGCATAAAAAATCAATTTTTCATTGGCTGTCGAAAGACACAGATAGCATAATAACGATGAAATTCTAGATCATTACATAGTCAAACTAAATATTGCTACTTCCCATTAAAGACCACCCAAGCTCAAATCTAAGAAGGTGCAAATTATTTTTTTTTTTTGCTTTTATTTGCAATTTTATTTTTAATTTGGAGGGAAAATCATGTTACTGTTTATATTTTCTGTGCAAATAATCACAAAACACAGCAGAACATAAATGATAAAATTATTATAAATGATCCTGCGAGATCAGGTAAGAAATCTGTTATACAGCACATCTTGCCAGTCGTTATGTTTGAGCATAAAATATAATTTGCTTGCCATAAATAAATAATGGATATATTGGATAGCGTGGGTGAAAAGTATTTTTACCCATGAGATGAAATATATGTATTACTGACTAATTTCAAGCAAATATCCTCAATATAATAGCGCAATCCAAATTCTGTTCTCCTCGATGAAAGTTAAGAATAGCTATGCCAGATATCACTTGTTTCTAATAATTACACAATTTAAATATAAATTCAGTAGGACTCAAAGGGGTTTGAAGGTAATGCAAGTGTTATTATGTCATTAGTGTTCATCACTACACTTACTAGGGACTGAATGGTCCTGATGTACAAACTTCTCTGCTGGATTCTTTGAATGAATCCTGCTCAGAACCATGTTGACATATGTGAATGTGTTGTTTGCAGTATAAATTAATAGCCCTTTCCCATCTTTTGTTTTCTTTGCTGGCATGCAAAGAGAAACTCAATGTCAACCAATTTATTTTTGTTGGGCTTTACTAACTCTGACAGTGGCCTATTTGCTTCTTAAATTAAATTCAAAATGAACTTACAATTAAACGCTGTTCTGACATCTTAAATAATCATACTCTGCATTCTATAAATGCAATAAAATCTGACATATGTCTTAAACATTCTCATTCAAAGTAATGGTATATAATAACTTTTATTCTTGTACATGCATCTAGCATCTATTAATATACCTAAAATGAGTTGTTCCACTTCCTGATCCTACCTATGCAAATTAGTACAATGGGCTCACCCAATGCAACCTTCAAACACATCTCACTAGCTATTGTGAGCAAATTAATATGTGAAATGATCCTTTATACACAACCTCAATGTCTTTAATTGATGCTATTTAAACTGCCCAAGTGATAATTTTACCATCTATAGATTCTACATGTCACAAGCATATACTGAAAGTGATGGGATTTTTCTTACATAAAATTGTTTTCTCGAAACATAACCATGTCAGAAGGTTTGGAAGTACAAAATCAAAATTGTATTCTAAGCACTGCATGCCATGCTTCAATCTAAATAAAATCAGTTCTTAATTTCATGCAGGAGAATCTCATTTATATTGATACATTTACACGTTTCATAAGCATGACTTAAGTTTTCTCAGGTAAATTAAACATTTTTTGACAAGCCCAACATGCAGTTCACTTAGAATACAGGACGGGCTTGATCTAAAATCGGATGGGCCCAGGGATTCGGACTATTGGATTTTTTTAGCACTGCTAATGATCATCTGATCCAGGTAGGTGTCTGATGATCAGCTAATCTAGGCAGGTGTCTGATGATCAGCTGGTCCAGGAAGATGCATCATTTTTTTGCAGGATATAATTCTTTGTTAGAGCCACTAACCTCGAATCAGATGCTGAAGAAACTTGCTAATATGTCAAAATATGCAAATGTGCTAAGTCTGGTTAAATCAACGATATTAAGGGTGTTTTTCAATATGGACTTAAAAAAAGCCATCGGTTTATATTTGTGCTATCAGTCATGCTCATAACTGGTACAAGATCTCTGATGCTGAAACTCCATGACAAAGTGGTGGCAATCATTTTGTCCATTGGAATACAACTAAATATAAAGTATGTAAAAAATTCACTTGTCCAAGTCAGTGTTCACAGGCTAGATAAGTATAAAAATATCAATGACCTTTGCCTTAATTCCAAAGTCAATTAGATCTGGTTTTTAAAACTTCACACAGCTGCTATGTTAGAGTTCACTATTTTCCTTCAAAAGCATTTAAATAATGCAAGTATGAGTCATAACATTATTTGTAAGATTGCCACTATCATAATGAATGTTTATTATGTTCTTTAATACATAATTCTACTGGTTAAAACATTCGAGTTTTATTTTCCTGGCCAAATTCTTTTTTTCTATGTACTCTTAATTGCATTGTATTCTGAAGGCTTTTCTAATGTTTGCTTGCTACAATCTTAATTGGTTATTGCACTTGATTTGTGTGGTCTTCCTGAAAAAAATGAGCTCAATTTTAATGTTTTTAATGTTTTTCCCCTGGTTTCACCAAAGCTAGATAAACAATGCCGGTTGCTGTCAAATGAAATGCAACAGACTATAATTATGAGATTACTTAAAGCGAGTGTTGGTCACGTTTCAATTTAGGTACATTATGACTTGAATATGTTTCAATTTTGGTATTGTTTCAGTCTGGATACAAAAGACTAAGTCCTGCATGACTTAAATATGTTTCAATTTCGGTATGTTTCAGTCTGGGGACATTTTGACTTAGTCCTGCATGTAACACCACAATGCTGACATTTTTGTTTTGGGAGTCAGGGTCTTAATGCCTAATGGCACAGTGTAGCATGTTTTGATTTCAACTAACATCGTAATGAATGTAAAATTTTCAGGAAAAACTCACTCAACTGGCAACCAATAATGATGCTTTTCTATGAAGTAAAGTCATGTTTCAGCCAGACCTTACTCAGAGTCTGATGTCTTTTCTCGAATAAATTTAAATTCGCATAATTTTGTTCTCAAGTTTCATTGATCTACATTTTAGCTGGCTGGAAAGCATTGAAAAGCTGGGAATGCTGAAATCGGGTTAAGTTTAAATATTCTTTAACGAAATGAATAAAAATATATGTTTTTTGGAACTGTAAGCAACGTTCAAGAAATATATACTGAACATAAACCTACTTCTGCATACCTTGACTACCATCATATTTTCAACAAATTCAAATGCATGTCGACAAAAAATAAAAATGCGTCCATTTGCTAGTTAGTGTCAGATTTTGATTCAACCAGGATAAAAATAGCACATTAATTACTAGTCCGAGTTTCCTCTGACCCTTGACACCCCTTTTTTAATATCTGGTTTTTTATGTTGGGGTGTAGGGTCAGAGTCTATTCCCTATCAAAAACTTGGAATTTGCCGACACCATTTGGTGTCGGCATAGGGTACTCGCCAACTATAAGGCCTTGACTATTTGACCTATGATGTTTATGCACATCGGCTTCGAGATTTGGTTAGTCATGTGACTAGCAATGAAAATGGTGCGAACAAGGTCAAAATTCATCAATGCTGTAGTTATGTCTCGTCTGACAACGGATAAAAGACAAAATCGGTGTTATGCTTGTAATTTCTGAGAAGATAAATGATTTCCCTATCGATTTAATGTAATTATAAGTCAATGTAAGGTCATTTAAGTTTGCTAGGCCTGATAGTTGGCGAGTACCCTATGCCGACACAAAATGGTGTCGGCAAATTCCAAGTTTTTGATAGGGAATAGACTCTGACCCTACACCCCACCATAAAAAACCAAATATCAAAAATGGGGTGTCAAGGGTCAGAGGAAACTCGGACTAATTAATTACATATCAATTTGTGTCAGTGTCCATATGTGCTGCCAAGTGAGATATTCCTGAAACCTTGACTACTGGTTCCATGTCAACCGACATCGGAACACCGATATACAAGACCGCTGTCCGGGTTGTAAGACGTAGAACTAAAACAAAAATAACATGTGATACGTCTTACATTGTAACACTAGTTTTGACTGTAAACACCACGCTGTTACTGCGTGGTTTTGATAATTTTAATATTTTTCGATTCGGAAAAAGCTCGGATATCGTATTCCAACATAAATGTCCAAATATCTTAAACTGGGTGGTTACGGTCAGGGAAAAAATAAAACGGTTTAGTTTGAGTGCAGTTATATAATGTCAATAATGGACCGGAATGACAAGTTGGTGATGTCAAATATAGTTACATGCATGCATGTTACTTACCGTACTTCAAGTGAATTACGCTATGATACATTAAGAACCCAACTACCATAACAAATGCTAAAATTTTTGCATTTTCAACGTTTAAATAATATGTCAGTTCATTTTGTGTTGAGGATGAACCTCGACTGTCCGCCATGATTTTCGGCACGTAGACTGGTTGTATAATATTCTATAGACTGTGTAACGTTACATACGAATGTGAAAACAGGACTGCAAATCAAGCATTTTTACAAGTTCTGTTTTTAAGTAAAGAAAATGTAAAATCAAAGGAAAGGCACATTCGAGAATGGATATGGGAGAAATCCTGCCAGTAATTAAATATTCATATTTTCAATATGCAAATGCCTTGTAAAAAAAAAAAAAACGACATGTTTTGATTGGCTGTATAATACATTGGCATGGAAAGAATCCCATAAACCATCAATTCTACTTCCTGCTTCTGCTTGAGCCATATTGCTTAGAACGCATTCAAAATTTCACAAATAACGATTACATTATACATATAGACCAATATACATATATTGGCTTTAACATTAAGAATAGGATGAATTTTTTTTAGAAACAATCGACTTACTAAAAGAATAATTGTGAATAAATTTATACTTATAAAAGATGTAATTACTAAATTAACAAATGTGAAAGAAATATGAGAGGGAAATAAAAATAATAAAAGTATATATAAAATTATAAGAGACTTTTATACAAAAAACACCAGATGCAAAGTTGAAAGGAAAAATTGGGGGTGAATTGGTCAAATGCATGGAATAACTGGACAAATATCGAATCTTTAAAAATACAAAGCATTCTTTTCAAATATTTACATAACGTATGGTAGCTACTATATAGTACTA
Source organism: Potamilus streckersoni (assembly GCA_016746295.1). Lineage (NCBI taxonomy): Eukaryota > Metazoa > Mollusca > Bivalvia > Unionida > Unionidae > Potamilus > Potamilus streckersoni. Next base: position 2,550,535 of record JAEAOA010002171.1, read on the forward strand.
ACATTAGTACCTTAGTCCTACCACAACAAAACAATTTGAGGCTACAACATCGTAGCCTCAACTTAAGGTATGATAGAAGGTAATAATATTAGTACTAAACGTATGGTTGACCGGGGAAGACGCAAAAAGGAAAAAAAAAAGAAAAACAAAAATTCCAAAATGCCCATTTTGTAAAAGTAAGGACTTCAACAAAACTCGCGTGATGACAAAATGTGGGAAGAATAATGTGGAAAGAGATAAAATAATAAAAAATTTTTCAGGAATCTAAGATATACCAGAAAAATCAAAAATTATACTTGGATACAAAATGTAAAAAAGAAACCTGGTTTGATATAATAAATTTTATAATTGATAACATAAGGGAATGTGGACAGGTAATAGTCATTCGTAAATAACCTGTCTCCTAAACAACAAGTTTGTAAACCTTTTTACCGTTTTTTTTTTCTAAACTAAAATATACTAATCAACCCTTAATTGTGGAATCCCAGCAGCTAATACATTTTAAACTAACTTTTATATTGTACAGTTTTTGTAGATAGGAAGAAAAAGGGAATATGCACATGAATGAAGTAGGAGACAGAAACGCCACCAGGCTATACCACAAGGCGCCACGTAAAGTGGGAAGAGCCTCCAAAAAGTTCATGAGCAGAATATGGGCAGACAGTACATAAACACATGGGGAAATATTAAACAATAAAGGAATTCCATAAAGTTGTTGTAGGGTTTTAACGCCATTTTTCAGCACAAGATAGGCTATACATGGCGGCCAGTATTAATTCCATAAAAACAACAAGGACTAACAAAACATATATATATATATATATATATATATATATATATATATATATATATATATATATATATATATATATATATATATATATATATATATATATATATATATATATATATATATATACATACATACTCTTCTGAAACTTTATGTTTGGAATATAAAAGTTTAGAGTGTATGGAAATAAGGCCTGGTCCCTGTCAAGAGAAGTGAGTCAAAGGAATAAATAAAGACACATGGCTCCTTGCAAACCGACTTTATGACCAGTCTCCTATTTTCAAAATCTAGAATATGAGAAATGACACACAAACTAACATCCATAAAACACCAGGTATTTATTTTATAAATCTATTACACCATTTCTCATACAAAGTTCTAAATTTAAACAAATTTTAATTTAAATAATTTGTCGATACTTTAATAAAAACTCAAAACAATTGTTTTTGGTATACATATTATGCCGTCCTTACATATACACATATATAGCAATACACCCATAACACCCCTGGCAAGGATAGGATCACTGGAAACAGAAAAGGGATGAACCTTTCTGATCTGACGAATGAAATCGAAGAAGGGATGTCACCTTATAGATAACACTAGGGAGAAAAAAATACCCCACTAAAACTCTGGGTTTTTCAAAATTCTTTAATAAACAAACATTGGAGGGGGACACATCAATACATAAAAACCTTTATTTTTTGACTAAGTGGTGGGCATCTGTCTGTCTAACCTTAAGTCACAAGAATCCGAATTTCTCCCCGAATGCATCGACCGATTATCACCAACGATGTATAGTTGCTTTACTTTCCTCAAGACGCATTATTGGACATATGTATCACATAACTTTGATGATCTGTCTGCTCGTTAACTACCACACACTCATTTAACATTATGGGGACGTTGTATGTCGCAGACAAGCGAACGAACTATCATTGCATATGTTTCACAAAGGCGGATTTAGCAAAGCTAACCGCATGACAAAATTGCCACGCAGTAACCAGATAGTAAGAAAATAGTTATCTGACAACTTGACTATTTCGCTTGAGGCAGGCTGTCTTACGGTGCCAGTGTGGAAGACATGTTTTTTTTTTCCAATTTATGTCGTACAGGGTTTGCTTTGCTACTATAATACAATTAACTCCGTGACCACTCAAGCAACCTTCATGGGCTACGTGTCTCGGTGTGCATCTTTTCTGTTAGCTTCTGGCAGAGCTAATGCCACGAAACGATTCCCAGCGATTCCCAAGAAAACAAATTCACATAAAAAGGACACAGTCCAACTTTCATTTGAAATGCTATAATTTGGCAAAAAATCAAGCTCTTTATCATAATGAGGTATCAATAAATGTATTTCCTCAAGAACCATTTTTGGACACGGGTATCATAAAACTCCGATGATCCGTCTGCTCACTACAATACCAAGCACTCATTTCGCATTATAAGAAGTGCTGCAGGTTTCAGAAATACATACGCACCATCTTGATATAGGTCTCCCCAAAGCCGATCAAGCAAAGCAATAATCCAATCTTCCCACAAACCACTTGACCAGTTTTCTTCAACGAACTCCATATCTATCGGGCTGTATGTCACATGTAGTGCAAAAAAGCGCATTAAAGTCACCTGGTACGTTAATACCAGAAAACTGTAACTCAAACACTAACCTATGAGAAACAGAAGGAAAATCGCAAAAAATGATATTAACTAAAAAAGCAATTTGACCGATTTTCATGAACGAAAAACATTTTAATCGGGTTCCAAAATTTAGCAGGCTCCATGAGACAAGCATTGCAGTGAAAACGGCATCCAGATCGCGCTCTCTGTATGTACGTTACTACCAGAAAACAGTAACTCGATCCCTAACTCACAAGAACACAATTTTCTTACAAATGCATCAAGAAGGTATCATTGGATTTGTCTCAAGTCGCATCTCTATATTGCAATTTATATACTTGATTATTTTGTCTATACATTCTATCAGTGGGTACTCGTCTTCTGTTAGGTGTCTTTCTCAGGCTTCTGGTTACTTCCTGGATTAAAAAAGTAGCTTCTGTTATAAATTATTTTCATATGTCAAACCAAAAATATATTATTGAGTTCATCGTGTATATACTGTTTCCAGAAACTTGCACACATCTCCTGTACTCATACCATTATTACACCCAATGTTAGATTACACTACGTTCTTTTGCTTATCAGGGCATGGTCTCTGTAATAGTCGGCCTCTTAAACTTAAAAATAGTGAAACTGAGACATCTTTCAAGAAAGATCAGAAAACTTACCTTTCTGCAGTGAACAGACTTGGGGTAGATTTCTCCTGTTTTAGTTTTCTTAAGTATTTATTCTCAGTATGTGGTATTTTCCATTTTATACATTTATCCAGATGGTAGTAATATTTGGATTTCTAGTAGTAGTAGTAGTAGTAGTAGTAGTAGTAGTAGTAGTAGTAGTAGTAGTAGTAGTAGTAGTAGTAGTAGTAGTAGTAGTAGTAGTATTTGTTCATACTACTTACATTTTTTCTCTGCATTGCACTGAAGTTTTATTTTGTGTATAGACTTTTTTGTGTGCTTATTTAACATCATCTCGAACTGATTTCTGTTACATTTCCCTTAAGATTAAAAGAGCTTTTTATTATTGGAAGATGATTTCTGTACTCTTTCAAAACCTTTCCTGCACTTAACCACTCACGTCATCATTTGGATTGTAGTAACTCACCATGCAGTGTAAAAAGTATTTTTAAGGATTAAGGTGAGCCTCTTCCTTAAGCTAATGCAAACAATGATAGGACTGAACTTTGATCACATTTGACCTAGTTAAATAGTAACGTTTTAAACAGACATGACAAGAATTATCCAACCATGTCTTCCCTGAATCAGGTAGACGTTTTTGGCAATTTTGTATAATTAGATGTATTACATCAATTATAACTGATGGAGCTGAACTTGAAATTCAGGATTTAACACACACACACACACACACACACACACACACACACACGCGCGCGCGCGCGCGCGCGCATTTAATATAATTGAATTATCTGGGTTTCTGCGAGTTATCCAGATGTCCGTTGAGGGCACTTAAGTATGAACATAGTAATTCAGCAGAAGTGAACTGAATACTGCATGAAAACATCCATTTGATTGCTCAACAGTAAATCAGACATTTAAAATGTAGTATCCCTAAGCATCCTTACAACCACTTTAACCTGATACACTCTCAAAATCTATAATGGATTTGCATGACTTGGTAGAGAGACTGGTGTGGATATTCTGAAAATGGACTTTCCATCATAGGACGGAACCTATCACACACGCATTCAGTAAATTGCGTGTTAAATAGCAGGAGCGTGATGAGATTAAAAGATGAAGTGTGCTCACTTTTTGCGCCTAGAGTAATAAAAAAATAAGCACAAGACTAATCATCCTGCAAGCATGTATTCGAAAGTGACATGGTTAGTGGTAGATCAAGTATACCAAGAAATTTTGAAATTCACATTTTTGAAATTCACATTTCTGAGTCTTGGTAATACTGCTTACAGTGGAAACAGAGGAAACTTTTCACGTGTCCGTACAAAGTAATATACATGTGCTGTCAAAAAATTAAAGTTTAGTAGACTGTTTTAAATACTACAAGGACTTCAGTTGTAAATTACTAGTCAGAGTATGGAAAGAAATTCAATTCAATAGTAGATAAATACTGTGATTGGTGAAATATGCTACTGAGATATCTGAAATTATTTTGCTGAGCATCTTCTGCTGAGGTATGACTTTTAAGTCCAGCTAGACTTTATATGGCTAACACTTTTTCCAGTAAACTCATTGGCTTTATGTTGAGGCATTATAAACCCTGAACATTATATATATATATATATATATATATATATATATATATATATATATATATATATATATATATATATATATATATATATATATATATATATATATATATATACATATATATATACATATATATATATATATATATATATATATATATATATATATATATATATATATATATATATATATATATATATATATAAACTGACGACGAACAGTGTGAAACTAGTTTGAGCGCTTTCAACTCTTAATGGGTCTTTTTCAAAGGCAAATACAAAACATATATAAAACAAACAAATAAACACAAAAACGTTGTGGTTGTTAACCTTTACATTGCTGTCTCGACATGAGTTAAAACTATGAATACAACCAGCTTGTATAGACTTGTTGCGGATACTGAAAACTGTATAATTCACTAAAAGTCTACAAGCCAAAGCGACATCTATTGCTTTTTTGTACATTTATGTAACGCAGATTATATCCCAGATATTTGATTCTATACCGGATATTCTTATAGTAATAATTAAAGGATACAAAGAAGATTTAGAAAAAATTTAATTCTACTAGTCATAGTTTTCTTTTTCTAGTCTTCTTGGTTTAGACCGCTTGGTTTCAATGTTCTAAGGCGGCGTATCCAGTATGTTTCCTTTTCCTTCCTGGTTTCGGAACTCCAGCTGTGGTTGTTAGAAATTGCGATAAGTGTTATATCACTGAAAGTGTGGCCAGGGGAAGAGAAGTGTTCTGCGACCGGGTTTCTGTACAGCTTCGTTGTCACCAATCAGATCTATGAAGGTTTATCCTTTTGTGTAGCTTTTCAGTTTCTCCGACGTACTGAAGACCACAGATCTTACATGTGATGAGATAAATGACATTCTCTGTTTTGGTTCATTTGAATGCTGTTTATATCATTTGACGTTTGTTTGGTTTATTCTTTTGACATTTTTCCGCTCGGTTGGTGCTTCGTTTGTTTTATTTGAACAGTAATCTTGGTTTATTTTATTTAGCGTTTGCTTGCTTCGTTCGTATTTGATTTGTGTCTGTTGACATTTGTCTGTTTCGCTTGTGGCTCATTTGTTTTATTTGAGTTTTGTCTGAACTTAATATATTTTACAAGCATTCTCGTTTTATTTTCGTTTTTATTGGTTTAATTGAAAGTTACTTGTGTTGTTTTAATTCGGCTGCAGTGGCTTTCCATACATATGAACTAAGACAAGAGTAATGAAAATGTCGATAGCCGCAGTGCCGATGTTGCTTAGTACGATGCTAATCGATTCTCTTACCGATCTCATCCTGAAGGTGCATTTTGGCGCCAAACGCGTCATTCCGCTTTCTTTTTTTTTAAATTAAAATTTTAACTTTCATTGGCATAAAGATAGGTGACACCACATGGGCTTGTATCCTTCTTTACATTTTGTTGATTCATAATATATGAACTGTATATAATAATACGAGGAGGTCAATTTACCCATTACGTAATATATTTAGCACTGATGTTTAGCTTTAGATAAGAGATTCGGCCTTTTAGGCCTATGTCGAATTTCACTAATTAATAAATACCAGATTGTTTTCCTACGTTACCGCAGGATATGGCAATGAGATCATCCAATTAATATTCAAGTACAACGCCCTGAATGGAATACCGTCATATCATTAGTCGATAAAAATGACGCAAAAATGTCCTAGCGTGTTTGCTTATAACCTCGTTTTCGGAGGAGTATTGATTTTGGTCTAAATGGTCTAACTGACTTATTAGCGTTTTCCAAATGTTGTGCTATAAATGGCCAGACTAATGTTTGTATAGAGCCTTCTTTAACATCAAATGCTCTTAGTGGTGAGGCACCTTCTGATTCGCTGATTATCTTCTACTGCACACTTTGGAAGTCACCGGCGATAATTCCCTCATCTTCGCTAGCCAAGATTCCGATATGTTAATCCTATCTACATATATCTGTAGATAGGGTTAACATATCGGAACCTTGCCTGGCGAAGCGAAGATGTCATCCACTATGCACTTTAATAACCAGTGGCTGCCTATGATGAGATTACTTCTTTTATCTATGAGTACCCATAAACAAAAAAGCAGAAAAAAACAACAAAAAGATGGCATGAATAACGCAATTTAACTATCTCAAACACAGCGATATAAGTGTCATTTTTTGTGGGTTGTTTTTTTTGTTGTTTTATTAAGGGGTTTGTTTGGGAGGAGTGTTATCAATAAGAATAGAATGATAACGTTCGGTCACAATGGCGAGGAAAAATTACTCCCGCTTGCAGTGAATGTTAACCAGTTACTTACATATTCATGAGAAACGAGAAAAATCCATCACAGGCGGCCACCTGAGTTAAGGGGTCTCAGCAGATTGTCAAACGTGGCTTGTGATGATGTTGCTATTACCGTACCGCATTATCTACTTTTCCTTGACCAGTCTTGAAGTTCGAACATGATATATGTCACGGAATTGTATAAATCCCTTTATTTATTAAATATATGTACTCGGGTTTCGTTTTATGTGTACAACCATACCCGAGAATGATTTATGTATATTGTACAATATTTCGAAACAATCAGTTTGGTTTGTCCTATGCCGCAAGTGCGAAGTGCTTTAGATGGGAAAAACTGAAAATATCAAGTGCACAGACGATGTAGGGTTGCATTGTCTGTGCATAAATGCCTCATCGTAAGACTAAATCTTCACATTACGGAACGTCTTGTCAATGAGCGGTGTACTTAAGGACTTGCACATCTTCACCTGTAGAGGTATGTGAATTCTTTATTAATTTCTTATGTATATTATAGGTTATAAACATTGTACTACCACGTTTATTTTTGTGTATTTATATGTAGCTTTGGCTTACGTAGTATAATGCAAATATTCTCTATTCTTGTTCGTGACTTAGCAAGAGAATTATAATAGCAATATAAAGTTGCATTATTTTAAGAAACGTTTAATACCATATGATTTTTATCGAACAATAGTAGGTTAACTTGTGAACCTTTTATTGCTTTGCAATGTTGTGCCGATAATGTAATTTGTATATCTTACTGTATATAACGTCATTACGTTTTATCGTACATACCTGTGTCACGCATATTACAAGGTATTAGATGTATTTTCAGCTGATCGGAGTCGATGGGTACCAGCTATAGAGTTAACTATAGAAGTTGACCATAGCAGCTGTAAAGCTGAGTTAACAGTGTTGCTGGTCAAGTAGCAGGTGATTGAGCGTTGCTGACCGAATTAGTGGGAGTTGATTGCTTGATTAACCAATGAATTGAATGGTGGTCGGTGACTACCTGATATACTGACTGCTTGACTGGTAGCCAAGTGTGCTAGTGATAGAGCGTTACTCCATGCATGGGCTAATTTTAGGGTTTGTTATATCCTGTTTTTGGGACTTTAGAGATATTTTGTATGATATATGTTTCTCAGTTTTCATCATCTTACTATTTGAGTAAAGTACCTCATTTTTCACTATTTGAGTGAATACATTTGACTTTATGAGATGGTCATATATAATAATTAGCAACTTATCAGATTGTTCTATACAAATGTAGTAGCATTTTCCTTATCAGTAGAAGCAGAAAAAGTTCTTCATCTGACGTCACCTCCTTTTACATATTTCGGATTGACGAGAACAGTTATTACTACAAATAGCTGCCAAGTTCCACCGTTATGATGGATTTCTTTGCAGCATAGCCTTCAATATGCTCCCTTTAGAACCATCACTGATTACATTATGCGTTGGAATAATATCCACAAGGCTGCGAGCCATGAAGCTGATAGCATCTCTCCTTGGATCAATGATCTAATAATTTTCGTGTACACCACGATTACAACCTATATTTTTTTTGTTGAAATTTTATTGACTGTACTATACTGACTGGATGTCTAAAATGTAGTCTTTTTAAATGTGACTGACTACTATACTGACTGGATATCTAAAAGGTTTTTTTTTTAAAATATGACTGACTGTATTATACTGACTGGATGTCTAAAATTTACTGTCGTTTTAAAATGACTACTATACTGACTGGATATCTAAAATTTACTTTCTTTTAAATATGACTGTATTATACTGACTGGATGTCTAAAATGTAGTCTTTTTAAATGTTATTGTACTATACTGACTTGATGTCTAAAATTTACTGTCTTTTAAATGTGACTGACTACTATACTGACTGGATGACTAAAATTTACTTTCTTTTTTAATGTGACTGACTGTATGTACTATACTGACTGGATGTCTAAAATGTACCGTCGTTTTAAAATACGACTGTACTATACTGACTGGATGTCTAAAATTTACTTTCCTTTTAAATGTGACTGGCTGTACTATACTGACTAGATGTATAAAATGTAGTTTTTTTTAAAAAAAAGTGTGATTGTACTATAATGACTGGATGTCTAAAATGTACTGTCATTTTAAATGTGATTGACTACTATACTGACTGGATGTCTAAAATTTACTGTCCTTCGTTACCTATATCATGTCCTTAAACACGGGGTTTCTTAATAATGATCACAAGTTAAATAGTTATCGAAATATATTCGAAAATTCAAGTTTAACCGTATACACTTATCGAATCATTTTTGAATATGATGTGATCCCATGTCAATTGTAAATTAGCCAGGATAAAAAAAAAATGATTCCGAATCACTCCAGATAGGTGTTCAAACCTATTTTATACTGGTGTTTGACAATAAAAATAATCTTCCTAAATATGCACTTTGTAATTCCAATGAATAATTTTAACTAACAGTGATTCCATAGAATAAACTTTAAAAAAAAAAAACAAATGGAATCTATAATTGTTTATCTAGTCCGTTTTATATATAGACTCTTACAAACAAGACAGAAGAATGTAAAGTAGACATAACTCTACCATCAGTTACAGACAAAGGTCAAGCACACAAAATGCATGTGTTTAAGGAACCGCTCAAGACAAATGACTTCAGCCCACTGTTTGGATATTGACTGAAATGAGTCTAGTCTTAAATTCGCCAATTAAACAACACTGATCATGAACTTTATTACCATTTCACTTAAATCTGCCCAGAAATATCAGTGTGAAATTATAAAGTGTCTGAAATTATTCTTGGTTCTGTAGAAATTCTACGCTGGCCGATATTAATTCGAACAGTATATTAAGGAACAAAAAAAATCTAACAAAAAAGTGTGCACAACATTGGACATAGTGAAAGAATCAACTTCCAAGACAGTTGTTTATGAGTATTTTTGATAGACGTATTTTAGAATATTGGTTAGTTTCATAAAAATTATGTAAATCAAATAGCTAAATAGTTTCTATTCCTCTCTTGCAGATAAAGAGAAAGAGATTTGTTTAAACCGAATATTTATGCGCTATGGTCTCTCAAGATTATTTGGTGACAATAAGTGAGCACAAACAGACGCGTCGGGCTTGATAAATATGGCGCTAAATGTACAATGTTGCAACTTCGTGGCAACATGGTTGAAAAGAAGTTTGATAACTCTCGCAGACACTTTCAATTAATCGCATGGGGTATATTGTGACAGTCGTAATAGACCCTAGGTGTCTATAAAAGAGAACTGAGCAATCTGATTCAATCTTATGTTGGATTCATATTTCACGTTAATGTCATCCTGTAGACATGTTTAAAGTTGTGTTTAGATAATCTGAGAGGAAATATTTGTTTTAGGGATATTCATTGGAATTAAAAATTACTGATTAGACTAGATTATTCTGGGGCTATTGGGAATTATTCAAATGAGCTGTTAAATGCATTTGTGATATGTACATTCAATGACCTGAAAATCATTTGGGTCATTCAAATCTGTAGGAATTGAACATAAATTATTGGGATTATTTTGGATTCAATTCATAATACTTTAAATTCCTCTTATATTTTCATTGTATAACTTCGATAATTAAATTATTTAAGTTTTACAAAACTTGTTGGTTTTGTTTCTTTCTGGTACTTAATTTAAGGCCAGGTCACAACATCAAAAAGCAATTAACTGTTGATGTTGATGAACTATAGTTTTGAAACCATCTGTCTCTTTCAATAACATCTACCTTGACTAGATGCAGTGTTCTTATGCAACCCCAAGCGAAAGTGATAGCCATTCTCAAAATATGGCAACTGCAGATGGTGGAGATTCAATTCAGTGTGCAGAAATTATTTTTATTCTTTCAGTTACAGTAACCTAAACATGGAGAAGATTCTATGTAAACTTAAATGAAGAACAAACAACATGATTCAATGTGAAGAAATGTATACAATCAAGCATTCTAACACAGATAAAATTGACTTGAAAATATGCAGTTTTCATCACAATAGCAAGCTTATATATATATATATATATATATATATATATATATATATATATATATATATATATATATATATATATATATATATTCATGTACATCTAGAAAGTGAGACCAACAAAAATGAAAAGTCTATTAGTTTTGTTTAATAAAAATTCAATCACAGTAACAAAAAAGAAATGTTCTGATCCCAGAATATATCAATGACAAAGTAAACCATACAGGGGTGGCATAACCTCATTGTTACTGCCAATACAAAATAAAGTTATGTCAACAAAATGTTCTGATTTTTCTTCAACAATAAAAAAGGTAGAAAAAAAATTAATAAAATTCTTTATTTATGGGTTAACAAGTTTTCTACTTTGGTTCAATTTACCATTTTTATCCATGGAAAAATGAACAAAATTTGAGGAGTTTAAGAATGAACTAGCTGGTGTCACTTTTACTATACAGTACATGTTAGCAAGTTTAAAGTAAACTCAACCGACAGGAAACCTCAACACAAGAAGCCATTACAATGCGACTTAAACTATTATCAAATGATGACATCCTAATCCTAATCCACCAAAGAGAAAATAGAAACTAATTCCATTGTAAAAGTACAAATCCAAAATTAGTTTAAATTATTACTTCCAATTACAACATAAAATAGCACACAAAGCTTTTTTTGTATATATATATATATATATATATATATATATATATATATATATATATATATATACATACATATATAAACAGCATAAAAAAGTGATGAAGCTGAACCTACAAACTAAAACCTATCAGCTAGCAAAAATATGTAAACATAAATGAATCTCTATTCAAACTATCATACTTCAGGTCTCTCAATATATATATTCACATTACACCGCAAAAAATAGTATGACAACGTTAAACCTACAAACTAAATCCTATCAGCTACTAAAAATAAACAAATTTCTATTCAAGCTATAACATACTTCATATCACTCAATCAATATCACAATTTCTCTTTTGTATCACATATTTCTTGGTAAAGAGCATGTACATCCCACACGGATCTACTTCTCTAACACTACAAACATAATGACAAACTCAACCAGCAAGAAAGTAAAAATATGACAAGTCCATAACTCAGGGCAGACCTGTATAATAATGGTACTTAGACTGCCTCGATAATTATAACAGAATTTATAAAAATAAAATGTACTTCCTACTTGTCTGATCAAGCAAGGGGCTTTCAGTGTTTAAGTATCACATTTTCCTGAGAACAACACCTGGAAAATAGCAAATGTTGTATTAATTTGCTGACATCTTTATTCATAACAAGCGAGAATTACATAACAGAAGCAATATTTCACCATAATTTTCTCTGAAGGCAAATTTAGATATTCAATGCACAGTCCGAAGGGATTCAACAATTTTAATATTCTGTTATCTGAATGGGTATCCATGAATTACCTCCCCAGTTCAATAATTCTAATGTCTTAACAGAACTGGTGCAAACAGAACTTGAAATTATCAGGATTTTAGTACTTATACTCCCAACCCCACAGGAAGGTTACTTATACCCCCAACCCCACAGGTAGGTTAACTACGACTGAAGTGGGAAATACCTAATATTCATGCATCAACATGTACAACATCTTGGTTTCATACTATGGCTTCATACAAGGTCATCTTGAATGCAAGTCGAATGTCAAGAACCAAGTTTTCAACTTAAGGAAACATTACAAATCTTTACTACACCAGTATAAATTTCAGACGTACCATATATATACTCTATGCTGAATGCAACTGGACCCACCTTATTAGGGTGTATACACATTATATATGGTAATATTACACTAATCTGTCAATGCAGTATCTGATATAGAAGATATATGATTTAAAAAATTTGAACACTTAAACTAATGATTCTGTATCAGAAAAAAAACAGGAAACCGAAAGCAAAATTGGAAATATTTCAGGCACATCATATAATTCCATTCCTGTTTTGTGAAACCAAGAGGATTCCTTCCTCATCCAACAATTTTAGCATGGACAAATATATCATTCCAAACAAAAAGGCGAATATTGTAATGAGAAACATTGATAAATTTACAGTATATATAATATGAGGCTCAGGTGAACCTGATACCACTAGTGTATAAATCTCTGGATGATATTGTGACTTGAACACAAGGCAAGATTGTGGACACAAATCTATAGAACTTTGGCATGTAAAACCTGTTAATTGTAACAATCAAGAATCAATTTCAGGAAATATGTCAATGTCTACACCTCATGTTCAAGTGCCTTTCACATTGATAAAGAGACCAAGCAAATAAAACACACATAAAAACTTGTACCTGCACATGGATTGGTTAAGGTTAACAAGTGCAAAAGATCAACGTTACTATTCATGCAAATTATACAACTTTTTATATCTAAAAAAAAAATCTGTTTGCACTAAATTAAAATCCTTATCATGACAAACAAAAAGGAAAATTGACATACTAACATGCAAAAGTGATGGCCATATAGAACTTCTATCAAGGCAGGCTCAACAATAGCCAAACATGCAATAATACTTTGAACACAATATTTGAACACTCAAGGTCAATACTATATGGTTTTAGTTATGACAAATTATTTAACACTGAAACCATGCAAAACCCTACAGTACCAGCTAGCATCTAAATAAATCATTCAAGACCTGAATTTTAGAATTGAAACTAATATTACATCAGGCTTGCTTCAGCACAGAAGTAATAACAAATACAAATGTAAAAACCAGAAATCACAAAAAATGAATAGGAACATATTTTTTTTTAGCAAATATAACAATGGATGCTACATTTTCTAGGAAATATTTTAAGCAACAAGTATTTAATTAAGTACCAGGCATCATTTATTTACTATTATCTTATAGCCTGCAGCAATTAAACAGGCTCACAATAAAGTACATTTTCTGCATTATACAAGCTTTGAAAACTTGGTTTCTTTTTATCCTTTCAAACATAAATTGAAATTGACACAGTAGCCAATTAAGTCATGTAATAAAAAACATAAACCCCCCAATATTTACAAACATTTGCACAGAAACCCATTGAAAATTTACTGCTAATATTCCTTAACCATTCATGGTCTAAATTTTGTGCTGTGGAGTTTCTGCCCCCCCCCCCTACACATAAATATACCATGCTGACTTCAACTAATACAGTACAGCAGTGCAGGCAAGTCATCCTTTGGTTTTGTTGTACGACACAGTAGTACAAGCAGGTTATTCTGTGCCAATGCAATTGGAATAAATTATGCCATGGCAGCCAAACTGGTCAATCTCATGGAAGAATTCAAACCAGCACCTTTTTGGTCACTAGTACACTAACCAATAGCACAGTGGGGCTATTGCCTTCACTGGAGGAAGGTGTACAAGTCTATTCTACAGTACCAGACATGACAGGAATATGACTAACCACTTCCATAATTGCAAATTGCAGCAATGGTCAGATCTGATACAGTACTGTAATTATGTCTAAAGTACAGTATGCTAATGACTCCCACTTATGAGTGCATCATACTCTCCACAAGTTGGCAGGGAGGGGGGAGACAGTGAAGAGGGAGTGGGGGTGACAGTGAAGAGGGAGCCACAACTAAAATCTGCCACAATTATGAAAATGCAAACAAATTTTCAGGGGCTTTTGATCCTTTTCCATGCTTTTTACAAAACCTATTAAATCTATAAATCTAAATTGTGCAAATATTTTCTAGGGCAAAGAAACCCTGTTCACATGACAAGATATTCATGTTTTTCTATCAAAAGAGAATTTTATTCAGAAAATTAGAACTGCCCCCATGTTTTGAAATAAAGCTGATATGTGCAATTCAAACCATGAATACAAAACTTAACAAGCCAAATATTATTTTTTATACAAAATCTCAAAAAACAAGAAAAATCTGGGATGCACACATAAAAAACTAAACAGTATTTTCATACTATATTCAGAAAATGATTATGCTAAGAACAGCAAATCTCTTATGCCAAAAAGAACAATATGATATCAACAAGATAAAACATTGAACAGCTGAGAAGACAAATTTTATATTTGATAATGATGAAAACACTGCTAAGTGAAACTTGGTATAAACTAGATGATGTCACTTCCTGAACACAAGTAAATTAAACTTGGCATGTATTAATACCAGGATTTTAAAACTGGCATTAATCAACACAGGCATTATCAAATTAATAACACTGTTAAAGACGTTAGTACATAAAACACTAATTGACTGTCAATCTTCAAATGATTTCTTTCTCTTCAATGGTGAAGTTCTTTTCTTTGGTGTTGTTCTTGTGGGCTTCACTTTTTTATAGTCTGGACTTCCAGGGCAGTCCTTTCGCTCACCTGGCACATTGGGAAAGGTCACTAGCAGATTTGTGATGGGGTCTTCACCCAAACTTACACAACCCTGGTATCCACTGTAGAGGATCAAAGCTGCCTGGATAGACAGGACACGATCATGGTTTTTAGCTCCATCAAATAAGTCCCAATAAACACTATGCTCCCAGATATGTTTTGTGAAACATACACGACTTTTGTACAGCTTGCCTGGAAACAGAATATGAGACTGGTAAACAGACACAACCTTCATTATTTGTCACCAACTTTATAATGTCAATTCAACAACCACCACAACCTAAATACTTGCGAATAAGCTCTTTTGCGTATAAGCCGACACCC
This sequence comes from Potamilus streckersoni, assembly GCA_016746295.1. Lineage (NCBI taxonomy): Eukaryota > Metazoa > Mollusca > Bivalvia > Unionida > Unionidae > Potamilus > Potamilus streckersoni. The sequence goes on from JAEAOA010002171.1 coordinate 2,566,186, forward strand.
AAAGCAGAATAGGTAAAAATATTGAAAAGTTCATTACAAGCGGACACCCAAGTAAGAGACAACATCACAAGATGCATGTTGTAAGTTTTTATTTATAAAAACTTATATTAGCATCAGTTAAGTATATATCTCTCTCTGGGTTGGCATGCATAATTATCACATGGAAATGTTACAATATACTGTTTTAAAAATCAGTAATTTTTTTTAAAAATTCAGTTTTCTTCTGTTCATGTTATGAAGTTTTTGTTTATCTTTATTCATTTTCATGTTAGATGAATCAGAAACTTTGAACATGCAAAATAATAACAACCACAGTATTTGGCAATATATTTAATGTATCAATTATACAAAAATGATTAAGCTAACCTTAAGTTTTTGTCCTTCGATGTGATCTCTACTGACTCAACTTCACTTGACAGAATGGTGAGCTATGCTAACAGATTGTCTCTGTAACTTGACCCCCAATTATGTCTTTTGGTGACAACACAATTGTTATGTCCATCCTTAGAAGATTTATTAGCAACAGTGTTTCATCCCGAAAAATGAAAACAGACTAAGGGGAGTTTGACCAAAGTAAATTAGGCATCATGGGGATTGATCACAAATTTAATAGTTATCCCTCCTATGGGGAAACAAATCTTTTATTTCTTCCAAAAAAAAAAAGAGAGGATTTCTTGTTTTGGGGTTTAACAAGATTTCTCAGCACAAGATAGGTCTTATTTGGTGACCAGTATAGCTTGGTGGAGAAGAATCTGTGAAAACCTCAGTAAGAATCACCAACTCACTGGCCAAGCCCGAGACTTGAACCCATGCGGACAAAGGAGAGATGGCAGTGTTCAGCAATGGTGAGTATTTTGGACCACTTGTCACATGCAAATGTGGGTAAAGTTTCAATTCTTGGATAGATGTCCCAATGCATAAAGACAAAAGCCCCTTGATCTAACTGATGTTTAAATGACCAAAAAGAAACGATGGCCAAGTGGTTAGAGCGTCTGCCTCGGATGCGAGGTCGTGGGTTCGATACCCAATCGAATCAGACCAAAGACTTACAAAAATGTTACTAACACTGCCTCGCTTGGCGCTCAACAGTAAGCGCTTAGTGTTAGGATTGGTTGGCCTGGTGTCAGGATAATGTGATTGGGTGAAACATAATGCTACATGTCTGCGGCATGATGCCCAGTCTTGGACATCGCTATAAACTGCCACACAACAAACAATGTAGCGATATGAACTTGTGAAGGCTACTTTAAATATCATAATCACAACACCAAAAAGAAATTACAGGAATCAATTTAGGCGTTCCATCTTTTTTTTTTGTCTGACACCTAACAACTTAATATTCATTCTTTCTACGTATAAAAAAAACTTTTGTTCAAACTACTTTTGGCGCCTCACGTTTGCTTTTTCAGCTCTTACAACTCCCCTCGCCTCCATCAGAAACAGAATAGCTGGTCCCACATTAGCGAGGGTGTGATATTTTTTATTCATGGCCATGACCCCACTTATTTTTAGACCTGAAGATTCCATGTGTCAAAACCGAATCAATTGTTATATGCACAAATGCCTTTGTAAAACCTATCAATGTATCAAAAATCTAAATACATTCTATTAAAACTTTATCGACTTCTGCACATAGTTCTAAGACACACTGTTCCATGAACAATATTAACTCGTAATCCAGCATAAACAGCGATTCTGAGGGGAAAGAAAAAAAAAATGGTAAAAAAAAAAATATTAACAGAAAAGAATCCATCTCTTGAAAACTGTGTACCTTAGCCAGTATATAATACTAATTTAAGAACGAGTGAATAACTGAACTTACCACAAAGACTGCAATTGATTCCCCCGTCATAGTCGTTGTATGCCTTCAACACTTCAATGACGTCTCTCAGTTCGAGAGTTTTTTCTCCTTCTCCCGTCAAATCGTAGTGCCTTGGCCCATCAAAACGGGTTCTTTTGGGTCTAGAGGAGAAGTTGATTTCCTCCTCGTGCGCTACTTGTGTTGTTAACATCGCAATTTCATGTAAATAGCGATTTTTCAGGAAAGAAATTGGCGACTTCCATCAAAATACTCCCTCGTGGTACATCAAACCATAACAAAGTCACATGATTAATTTAATGGTCACTATCCAATCCGGTTGCAGAACTAGCTATTTCATCTTGCCGCCATTAAAGTCATGTGGACTTTTCGCGGGAAAAGGTTATGTTTTACAATAGCATTGGAATGAATAAAAGGTCATTCTTTCCCGCGCTTTCTTGCTAATGTATGACAAGTGGAATGCGGGAGGGTACTGAAGGTATAGACCATTCTCAGAATGGATTGATGTCTTCACGCAACTCTGGGTCAACAAATCCAAATTGAGGCTAAGCTAGGCACCAGCCTATAGAAATGTTAGAACCAGGGGACCAAATTATGACAGATAAAGGTTTTGTTAAAATTAAAGATTAATAGAATATTCCATACAATATATATATATATATATATATATATATATATATATATATATATATATATATATATATATATGTGTGTGTGTGTGTGTATATATAATAATAATAATAATAATAATAATAATAATAATAATAATAATAATAATAATAATAATAATAATAATAATAATAATCTTTATTTGTAACAGGCCATCAAGCAAATTATATACATATTTTAAAAAATATGGTACATCCACAAAATTCTGGCAATTCTAGGATTAATATACTGATTTACTCATTTTTAAAGATTTGTTAAATAAACAGCAGAAGTATGCAGGATATTATTATTATTATTATTATTATTATTATTATTATTATTATTATTATTATTATTATTATTATTATTATTATTATTATTGTTGTTGTTGTTGTTGTTGTTGTTGTTGTTGATGTTGTTGTTTCTTTGGATAAAGTTATAAAACTTGATGTTATTTTCATTACAGTAAACGTATGAAAGTACACTGGCCTTCCTCAGATTATCGTACATGTGACATTTAGAAGGAAAGTGTCAGTCGTCTGCTATATCGGTACAAAAAAAACCCACACACAACAGTTTTCAACATAGGGGATAACCGATTATGTTTAGCAGTCTTAAAACTATAAAGTGACTTTGTTGTTGCTAGTGCTGCTAACGTTTTCTTGTTGTTTTTTTTGGGGGGGGGTTTAACACATATACCATGAGTTTTACGAAGAAAATACACAGCCATGATATCTTTAATAAGATGTCTATATCAAGTATTCACCAAAATACCATTTTCTTCTGAAATATCCCACTTTTTGTAAAGCTACAATTTGATGGCTTCTTGTCCTGGTTTATTTTTAATTCCGGATATTGCTAATATTCTTTTAGTTTATTTAAAATTCTTTGATGTTAAATAGCAGTTTCTGCGAAGGCAACCAAGTCATCCACATACAACAATGGAAATTTTTTTTAGCAAATTCTATAGCTACACCGTATTCTGGTCAGAAATATGCGTCTTTAACTCGTTTATAAATATGAAAATAGGTAATAAAATACAACCTTGCCTCAGTCTGATCGGACAGTTAAATACTTATGTCAAGCCATTTGGCATTTTCACACAGGCTTTGACAATGCATACATGGCTTTTAGTATCGTAAGCATTTACTATTAATATTTTTATTTACTAATTTGTGATAAAGTAAGCTCGTGTCAGTACGTTCGAAAACGTTTTCATAATCAGCCAAAAGAGCATAAGACCAACTGCTTTTATTTCCTAAAAATATTTGCATATAAATGTGCTTAGGGTAAATAAATTATCTACAGTTGAATATCTTCCTCTAAAACCGGTTTATTTTTCGCTTAAAATATCACATTCTTTGATCCAGTTATCCAGTCTTTCATTTAAACTGGAGGCAAATGTTTTGCTGCCGACTAGTAAAAGTCTCATCCTTCGATAATATTCAGCCATATTCCCCTTTATGTAAATTGGGGTGATAACAGCCGTGGACCAACATTTTGGGAAGTATCAAAGATCAAAATAATTTAATAAATATAGAGACTAAGATAGGTACCGTAATAATTCCAGTTGCCTAAAAAAAAACACACTAGAAAATTGGCTGCTCCACCTGATTTTCTTGACTTTTAGACGTTTTTTAAGATGTTTGAATTCAGTTATTTTACCATCCTGATTTTCCATGACGAATATTAGTTATTTCGTTGAATCTAACATTCCGGTCCATCTCACACTGAATAATAAATAAATCGGAAAAGTACTGGTACCATCTAGTCATGTTAATTATTTATGCGTAACTCTCCAGTAGCGTTTCGAGTCGTTGTTGAAAAATGCATTTTCAAGATCTACCTTTTCCTTTAGTCTCTACAGGTAGCGCGTATGCCTTTTTGTGTTTTTATACATATTTCTATAGTGCTTATATAAAGCCATATTTTTGATTCTGAAGTTTCTTAGTGCATCAAGTGCACGATATTTTGCTAATTTACAGCCTGTAACCATTTCAAGGTAATTTGGTGACCGAAAATCGATCATTTTTTTTTTATTGATATTGTGACATACTTTCATTGTCGGCGCTAATTCAAATGTCCTATCCATGGAAGCATTCAGAGCAGCATCCAGGTGATTTTGTTCAATCACCCCTCTCATAATGCAGACATAATAATAAATTAATAATAATAATAATAATAATAATAATAATAATAATAATAATAATAATAATAATAATAATAATAATAATAATAATATTTGTTTCTGCTGTGTGATACACATTTGAAGATATACTATTGTGTTCTATATATTCAAGGCCGTAGAGAGCGATCATGGCCCAGGAGTTAGAAAACTCCGGGCCTCTCCTAGTTCTTTTTGAAATTTTGTTTTACAATTTAAAATATATTGTTCGGCCTAGGTCCCCTTATGATCCCTGGCCCAGAAAATATATATCTCCAATTTCCCACCTCACCCCTCTTGTCGTCCCTGTATATGTTATTGTAAGTTAGAAATTCCAGGTTAAAAACTTGGTTTCATGGAGGGGGGGGACAGATGATAATTGGTTAACTCGGGTTTGCAAACAACACACAAATAAGTTGTGTATCTCTTCCAACAACGCGAACTACATCGTGGGTGCAGTGGCGGCGAGAAAGAGGAGGCACTGTACACGGGCGCCACGAAGAAGAGACTTTGCCAGGAGCGTTTCATTCAGCTGAAATTTTCATGAGTATTTTACCTCATCATAGTGTCAAGGGGACAAATCTTAACAAAGCTTATATATTTTGAAGGGAGAAAGGGAAAAGAATGGCAATTGATGTAAAAACTGTTCTCAGTGGCAAAGTATGGGGAGCCACTAGAGAAAGAAGAGTGCACCCGGAAGCATCAATTGTGGATGCCACTAGAGAAGAGTGCACCCGGCAGCATTAGTTACGGACGCAACTACATAACACAGGCTCATCGAACTCTCGCACCTCTATTGTGTGGACAATGAAATAGCTAACTTAAAACCAAATCAATTTTGCAAAGTTACATGCACACAGAGAGAGAGAGAGAGAGAGAGAGAGAGAGAGAGAGAGAGAGAGAGAGAGAGAGAGAGAGAGAGAGAGAGAGAGAGAGAGAGAGAGATTACATGCACGTTAGATAAATTTATCACAGCCAACTGTGTCAATCATGTCAGAGAGAGAGAGAGAGAGAGAGAGAGAGAGAGAGAGAGAGAGAGAGAGAGAGAGAGAGAGATTAGATGCACGTTAGATAAATTTATCACAGCCAACTGTGTCAATCATGTCCGAGAGAGAGAGAGAGAGAGAGAGAGAGAGAGAGAGAGAGAGAGAGAGAGAGAGAGAGAGAGAGAGAGAGAGAGAGAGAGAGAGAGATTAGATGCACGTTAGATAAAATTTATCACAGCCAACTGTGTCAATCATGTCCTAGTATTCAATTGCAGGTTTAAGATTTCCAAACCGCACTCATCTTCATTTCTAAATCATTACAGAGATGCTTTAATGACAATGTATTATGCATGCACAGGGATTGGGGTGGGCAACAGTGACACATCACGAAGTCTCTTATTATCCTCGTGAAGCAGTTAGTATATCAGATTGAGAGATAGAAGGTAATGATATACAGAGCATACACATCGGATGTTTGAATGTATTGGGAAAGATTTATTCGTTTGTGGCTGCTCGAATGAGTATACGTGTACATGTTTGTTTCTTGCTATTCGTACGCGTACTTGTGGAATTTAACTAAAGTAAATTTGTTCACAACAGTAACCACCTAAATAATTGAAGGGTGAGGTTTTAACCGGCTTTTATTACGATTTCTAATTCACTGAAGAAACGCAGTAGTTATAGTCAATTATGCCCTGGGAGGAGTTGAACTCAAATGACTTTATTCCGCGTCTTTTATTGTCCCAGATAAACTTCTAATTTTATAACCTTATTGACAGGAAAATGAATGCAACAAAGAGAAATTTAATAGCAAACTTAGACATATTGTCCCCCTCTCTCACACACACACACACACACACACACACACACACACATACACACACAGAGTAATTATGGTACTTCAAGCTAACTTAGACATACTGTCCCCCTCACACACACACACACACACACACACACAGACAGACAGACAGAGTAATTATGGTACTTCAAGCTAATATTGTCACCCCCTCCTCAACTCCCACATCAAACAGGGAAGGCTCAATAAACCTGTACGTGCTCAGTTTATCCCCAAAACATGACATTAGGAAGTGAAGGGGTTGCCATTATACTGGTTTGAAGGAATCTCTAGCAATCGAAGATGGATCATTTCTTCTTTTTACCTGTTGGATATTGAAACATTCTTCATATTCTTGACACACTTGAGCATACCATCTGTGTCGGCAAACCTTACTTTCTTATTTTTGAGTTGACATGCTCACAAGATAGGTCAACATTATTTCTTTTGGCCTCTGGCTTTGAACTCGGATACCATGGACAGAAAGCCATCGGACGTACCGCAGACAATGTAAAACTATAACCAGATACTACGCCTGGTTAAATCTATAATATTTTTTTTGCTTAGTTAAAAAAGTAGTCATTTAAGTGATATCATTCAAGGCGTTCTTCAGATGTATCCTCAAACTGATTAATGAAAGATAATAATCATAGATATGAAGGTCACTACCGTTGACCTTTTAAATCAACATCAGCATGCTGATAATAATCATAGATATCAAGGTCAGGACCGATGACCTTCAAATCAACATCAGCATGCTGATAATGATCATAGATATCAAGGTCAAGACCGATAACCTTCAAATCAACATCAGCATGCTAATAATAATCATAGATATCAAGGTCAGGACCGACGACCTTCAAATCAACATCAGCATGCTAATAATAATCATAGATATCAAGGTCAAGACCGATGACCTTCAAACTTTCAAATCAACATAAGCATACTAAATAAAACCTCCGGTCAATATCATTATTTGGAAAGGACGGGTAATAACAATATTATAAGATGACCATCATGTTTGAGGTCTGGTAGCCATGATGTTTGTGACCCGTTAGGTTATAAAAATAAATGGTTTCTTGACGGGGACACCTTGCTAAATTGCAATAAAACAAGATTTTGCATGTTTCTTTGTAACAAATATCGGAAATACTATCTAGATGATGCATTTTTAAACGTTGCTCTACATATTGTTAAAATGATTGTTGAGACATTATCGTCATAAATAAGTTTGATGCAAGATCAGCCCTATTTTCATTTAGGCCTAACTAGATATTTAGACGAGCAGCCAAAGAGGCTTTTTAATCTATATATCACAGCGGTCTTAAGGGATATTAGATCAGCACTATTTTCATTTAGGACTAACTAGACATAATAATACTTCCTTCAGTGTAAACTAGACAAAACAATACTTCCTTCAGTGTAAACTAGACATCATACTTCCTTCAGTGTAAACTAGACATCATACTTCCTTCAGTGTAAACTAGACAAAACAATACTTCCTTCAGTGTAAACTAGACATCATACTTCCTTTAGTGTAAACTAGACATCATACTTCCTTCAGTGTAAACCCCATGTCGATAAGAATATTCACTCATGACGAGTAGAGCTAACAAGATTATCCAGCGAGCTATAGGTGCAGCCATATGGGATGTCTAACTAGGACTAGGCGTTCTGAGAGGCCCACTTTTCATTTAGGAGCAACTAAACATGATACGAAGTGTTGTACTGAAACCACATGACGATACACCATCCATTCCGTAGGAGTAGTAACAATAGGCCTTTCAATATGGCCACCATAATGGACCTATTAGATGTCAGATCTAAAACAATTTCGATTAGGACCATCAAGACGTACACAAATCTATTAGTGAAAACCACATCTTGTTATGAACGTCGAGTAATTAGACGTATTGATAATATTTTTAAAATGACTGCAGCAGCGGCCATATTGAATGTCTGGTGGGCACAACTTTTATTTTTGTTCAACTAGACGTTCTATAAAGTCTTTTAGAAAATGTCACATTTCGACATGAACACTCAGTCAGGAAGATCAGTGTTGATAGGATTTTCGAGATCACGGTCAAATTTGTTATCAGATCGACAAATTAGATATATTGGTGTAAATGATACTGGAAGTCAGAGCGGCACCATTTTCATTTCGGGCCATCTAGACCTAGGATAAATGTTTGTATAATGTTTATGACAATCGTACAAGTAATTTTCTCCCTAATAACAATAAGTAGTTTGTACAAGCGGACGCAAGTCAGACGTTAAAGGTGATGGACGACAGGGACATAAAATAAGTTTTTCCCAATTAAGATCACTATAGCTAAAATGAAAGACAAATTGGATAGTAAATGTCCTACGGTGCCTTGGTGAACAAGCAAGTTCAATGACTGATCCTGCAGTCTTTAATTTTATCCTGACAGGCATCTAATAAATTTTGTGCCTCTCAAACATTGGAAGAACGAAAGTAATAATTCGAAACATTCAAGTGTTGATTTTCCTCATCATTGACTCTTTTCAATAAGAAATACTCGATTGCGGTCCATTTATTTCATTTGCTCGGACAATGAAACAAGTCAATAGCACACATTAGCCACATCATAAGAGAACGAATATTTTAGAGGTACTGGAGTTTCCAAGCTATGTACTCAAATGAATCTCATTATTAAGTTTGTATATAAAACAACAAGACGATTCTTAGGGAAATCCCAATTCAAATTATAACTGCAACAATATTCCGACTGAGCGCGACGTTATGAAATAGGACTCTAATGTTTAAACTAATATCGCGATTGTTGTTTGTTTTGTAACCTAACCATTTGAAGGAACTATGAAATCCAAACCATTCAAAGGTGAATATATGAAACAAGACTTACAAACAATTTACGAAAGATATCCAAAAGTTTACTCTAAAGATATGAAAACACAAGTCCTGTGAACAGTTTTAAATTGACATAGTCTGAAGTTCAGTTCCGGTCAAAGATGGCGGATGACGAATACAGACGAAGGCTATCGCACAAATTCCAGAAGTTTCACAGTGAACCACAATTTGTATTGTTCCGTTCCAATTAAGAATAATTTCAGAAAATGTCTTTGTCCAAACCAGTAGTATTTTTTCCAGGGAAAATAATTATTTAGAAAGTTGACGAAGTACAATTATCTCCACTAACGAAACACATTTCGTTCTACGTAGACACACGAACAGACATCTTCTTCCAGCACAAAATACCATTTTTAAAGTAATAGAAGTTATGTGACTCTAAGATGTTGAAATCGGCTACGACTCGACTTTCTTACAGATACCAAGCACATGAACCAAACTAATATGTTGTTTCATGTACACGCGCATGGAGGACACGTATAATTTCGCAATGCATCTGGACATTAGGAAAGCCTGACCAAGTATTAGCCAATCATTTACATAGCTATTTTTGAATGTTTACTTGCGACGAATATACTATCTTACAAAGCTCGTGCTTCTAACAAAATATTAGACCCATGCTAGAATAATAATAATAATAATAATAATAATAATAATAATAATAATAATAATAATAATAATAATAATAATAATAATAATAATAATAATAATAATAATATTTATATAAAAATGAAATAAGAATGAAATAAAAAGATTTATACAGAATTAATTCCTTAAAACACATAAGTTAACTACAGGGTCGTAACAAGTGTCAGGCCCTTCCCAAGAACTATGACTCATCTTTAGCCCCAGACATACCAGATCACCTGATTGAAGCCCTGTATGTTTCCAGACGCACGCGCAGAGAGGAAACAACAGGGTCACTCAACCTCACGCTCTCCAGCCGGAAGTGGTGAAGTATGATTTACCGACTTTGCACCGATCAGAAATCACCGGTTCAAGTCCACCCGGTTGTCAAACCAAATGCAGTTTGCTAGCCAAGTTCTACAAGTAGCAAATGCATCACTGGAGAAACAGCACCGACCTCAAGTACGAGATGAGTGTTAACAATAATGCAGTCGGACGTCAGATGAACTATATTTAAATATTCAGATGCATTTAAAGCAAAAGAGCTTGAAAATGTTCTATGCAACATCAAACCAGGCAAAGCGGTATGACATGACAATATCCTGCCTGAGTTCCTGAAACATCTTGTGCCTATGGCAGAGGTATGGCTCGCCACTTTATGCAACCGGTTTGTTAAAGAAAAGTGCATGCCGACTTCGTGGCGCCAAGCAAAGATTATTTCGATCTCAAAGCCAGGCACAGATCACCATAATGCGGCGAGCTATCGGCCAATCTCCCTGATTTTTGTCTTTTGCAAGGTACTAGAGCACCTGATTCTCCAAAGAATTGGTCCGGATTTTGAGAAAATCATAACTGTTGAACCGGCAGGCTTCAGGCTTGGCTTCAGCCTTTGAGATAAAATCCTTGTTCTGACTTCATTGGCTGAAAACGGTTTACAGAGTGACCTTAAAACTGGAGTTTCCCTTGATCTAACAGCAGGATATGTCATGGTCTGGCATGCATGTCTGTTGTCCAAAATTTCCAGAGTATTGCTGCGCTGGATAATTGAGACCATCAAACTATTCTATTGTGATAGGCAGTTCAGAGTGCACATCTGAGAAAGATGCAGCCCATGGAGACATCAGACTAATGAAATCACACTTTTTTTCAAGTGTCTTCAATGTTTATATCAATGACTTGCCTTAAACATAGTCGCACAAGTTTATGTATGCAGACGTCCTGCTAAACACAACAATGCTCATAATCTCTGGAACACTATGTTCTACTCCTATGCCATTGTTGCTAGTATTCAGCAACGTTCTTCCTCCATATCTCCGTTGCTTGGAAGAAATGGCAAAACTGCTGGCTATGGTGTATGCCAGTGAGAAACTTCTACTGTACACGAACTTCACTTCACATCCAGTAGTCCGCTTGGCCTGAAGACATTCAATCTGGTGAAGTCCATTGTTAGTGGACATGACAGCTATTTTGGCATGCAGTGATGAGTGGCATTCTGCAGATGTTATAAACCATTTCATTGTAGCTGAGCCATCGGTCTGCCTTCCTGGCTTCAACCTCCCATGTCATCTGTGGACCACACTGAATTGCTTTTAGACAGGACAGGGTCGTGGTGCAGTCAACCTTGTTCGATGGGGCTAGGCCACTGACTATTCCTATAGCTGTGGTGCTCTACAAACCATGTCACACATTGTGAACAACTGTCCACTGACAATTTTCCCAGTGGACTGCAAGCTCCTTACACGATAAATAATAATAAATACAGTAGTATAGAGAGCATTTATTGGGGAAGCTGTAAATTAGTATGACAGTGGTATAGAGAGCATTTAATGTAAAAGCTGTATTTTAGTATGACAGTGGTATAGAGTGTTCAATATGGAAGCTGTATTTTAGTATGACAGTGGTTCAGAGAGCATTTAATATGCAAAAGCTATACTTTAGTATGACAGTGGTATAGAGAGCATTAAATGTAAAGTTGTATTTTAGTATGAAAATGGTATAGAGAGCATTTATTTGGAAAGCCGTAAATTAGTATGACAATGATGTAAAGAGCATTTAATGTGAAAGCTGTCAATTAGTATGGCAGAGATGTAGAGAGCATTTAACATGATATATATATAAATGAAAGCATATAGTCATGAATGAGTTAATAAGTTTTTGTGAAAATCAGTAGATCACCTATGAAAGAATAAGCTGTACAAAATATTCAAAGAAAACAAATGAGAAAGGCAAAAATTCTTATTTTAAAAGAAAACATGAACATAATTTGACTGAATGATAAAGGTGTAGGTTCTGTGATCAATCCAGAGAAATGCGAAATGGGCAAAATTTAAAGAAATATCATAAACTATAAATTCTGTACCAGTAGGAATGTGGAATGGACAATGCATGATAGTTAGAGCCAGTTTTGCATGCCAAGCCTAATGACAACAGTTTCTAATGGTTTCAATTGATGATTGTTCATAATAATGTAAAATGCTATTAAATAAAGTTTTTAACAATAGTTCTATTAAATGTAATAAATACCGGTATATGTATATCTATTCTTGTTCACTGTGGATTATTAGAAAGTAATTGTTTTTTGCCATATATGTTGGAGTGTGATTGATTTTGCTTTTTGCAAATTCTGTGCTAAGATATACCATATTACTAGCATCATTGTGTGTCTGAAATTTTACATTGTGCTATAGAAAATTTTAGATTCATAGCTTACTGGAATTTATTTATAAATCTTAGAAGAGAGATGACATTTTGGAATAAAAGCGATATTATGTCTTGGACACTTTAACTGGCAGATACCACAACACAAATCAGAAATTTACCAACTTGGAAATGTTGCTTATAACCAAACAGAAGTAAAAAAGAATAAAAGTTCAGGAAGTGTATCATATCTGTACCAACCCGACTGTTGAAGTGGAGATGTGATGGTGTACAGGCTCTCTAAACTCTCTTGCTAATGGTCAAAGTAAGACTTGGATATATGTTGATAAGGAAATGTCTGGTTGGTGAGTGGGGTTGGTTGTGGTTTTTGGCTGGTAAGGGACTGGCTGGTTGATAGGTGTGGTTGGTGGGTGACTGGTAAGGGACTGACTGGTTGGTGGGTGGGGTTGTTGGGGAACTGATAAGGGAATGGCTGATTGATATGTGTGGTTGGTGGGGGACTGATAAGAGAGCTGGCTGGCTGGTTGGTGGGTGGGTTTGTTGAGGGACTGATAAGGGACTGGCTGGTTGGTGGGTGGGTTTGTTGGAGGACTGATAAGTGACTGGTTGGTAGGTTGGATTGTTGGGGGACTGATAAGGGACTGGCTGGTTGGTGGGTATGTTTGTTGGGGGACTGATAATGGACTGGCTAGTTGGTGGTTTTTGGCTGGTAAGTGACTGGCTGGTTGATAGGTGTGGTTGGTGGGTGACTGGTAAGGGACTGGCTGGTTGGTGGGTGGGTTTGTTGGAGGACTGATAAGGGACTGGCTAGTTGGTGGGTGGGTTTGTTGGAGGACTGATAAGTGACTGTCTGGTTGGTAGGTTGGATTGTTGGGGGACTGATAAGGGACTGGCTGGTTAGTGGGTGGGTTTGTTGGGGTACTGATAAGGGACTGGCCAGTTGGTGGGTGGGGTTGGGGGCATGTACCAACATTTGTCTGCAATATTCTAGAGTTCATAGTGTGTCCAGTGTTTGAGATAAGCATGTCTGTTTTAATATCAATGTAAGAGAAAGCATCAATCTTTGCACATACAGCAAACACTATTATCAACATTTGTCATTCTAGAGTGTACAATATCTGTCATACAAACATTAGTTATAATAGAGTGCACAACATCTGTTGCACAGAAAACACTACAAACATTAGTCATTCTAAAGAGTACAACATATATTACACAGAAAACACTATAAACAATAGTCATTATAGAGTGTACAACATCTGTTACACAGAAAACACTACAAACATTAGACGTTATATATAACATCTGTTACACAAAACACTACAAACAATAGTCATTATAGAGTGTACAACGTCTGTTACACAGAAAACACTACAAACATTAGACGTTATAGAGTGTATAACATCTGTTACACATCAAACAATACAAACATTAGATGCTATAGAGTGTACAACATCTGTTACACAGAAAACACTATAAACATTAGACGTTATAGAGTGTACAACATGTTACAATGAAAACACTACAAACATTAGTCATTCTAGATCATTGTAGAATGTTTAGCATCTGTCATGCAGCAGATGATATTATTCTTTCTGGAGTGTACAGTATCTATTGTACAGCAAGTACTACATAAAATGCCTTATTATCACACTATACAAAATATTGATACAGACATAAAACACCATACAGTCACACTAAACAAAACAAGGATACGGACATAACAATTTCCAGAAATTCAAGATATGGCAATTTCTTCCTTTTATCTGCTAAATTTTCAGATTATATCTGAAATTCTTCAATGATAACAAGATTTTCAAATTAGCTGCTGTGAATGTTAGATTGATTCAGCACCATGTTGACATATGCATTGGCCATGTTTTGGTAAAAACCCCATATCAATATGACCAGAAAATCAAGGTAAGCACTGACATCATGGTTTTTAAGACAGTCCTCATGACAGCCATATTGGATGTATTTTAAGACAGTTCTCATGACAGCCATATTGGATGTAAGACTGGTACCACATTTATTTAGGACCAACAAGATAACATTATAGGCCTATTGATGACAACCCTTTGCTGAGATGAGATAGCCATCGATTTTCGATGAGTGGAGTAAACAATATTTTCAAAATGGCCACCATGTGGCTATACCAAAGGTCTATTTGCTTCATTTTCTATTTATGACCCTCTAGATACCAAAACAAATTTTCTGATGAAAACCCCTAAAGTTACTTTCCATTTAAGAGCAGCAATAACAACATTTTTAAGAAGGACACTATTTTGGCCACATTGGACAGCAAATCGGCACCAATTTAATTTAGGGCCTCATCTAGATAATATACAATGTCTTTTTGTGAAAGCACAATGTCAATACATTGACAACTTATTATCTACCAGCTGCAATAAGGTGTTCCATTGTGGTTGCCATGTTGAATATTAGAATGGTACCATTTTCATTTATAAGTAATTAGACATAATAAATCCTTCAATGAAAATCCCATGCTGATGTGATTATTTAGTAAAAGCTGTGTTAACAGGAGTTTAATGATGGACACTGGTGACAATATTGGATGTCTAAGTGGCACCATTTTCATATATGATCAACTAGACATTATACAAAGTATTTTAACAATAACTTCATGTTGATATGACCATCCAGTAAGTAGGAGTCATTATAACAAGATTTTTAAGACAAAAGCAGTGGTAGCAATGATGGATGTATGTGATAAAAGTCAGGTAGGCTCTAAACTATTGTACCCTCAATCATGGACAAAGGTCAAGAACACAAAATTAATTAAATATGTTATAAAACAATTTGTATAACCTTTTTAAGAGTTTTTTTTAAATTAAACACATTTTATAAATTCATAAGAACAATTAAGAAAAAATAAAAGACCAACAGCCTTGTACTGATAATACATAAAAAGCCCACAGCCAAAAATGATAAGTCCTAAACCTTGGAACTCTAATTCTGAAGCCCTGGATAATCTAAAATGAATCTTGTGGAGATTCCACGTGATTGTCACTAGACTATTCCATAAGTTCTTTTAGTCTATCACCAGTAGTGCTAAAAATTCATTCAAAAAGGAAAAACATCAGGGGTGGGGGTGTTCATGCCTTTATTTTTATATGAAGAGGTATCTATTGATGAACCAAGCAAAGTATGAGTAAACAGAGTGAACATAGCACAGTATAAATGCATAGATAGAACAAATGTTGCACAGTATAACTTCATGAACCCAGTGAACATAGCATATTATAAATGCATGACAGAATAAACCCAGCACGGTATAAATGCATCAACAGAATGAACACAGCACAGTATCAATGGTTTAACAAAGCACAGTATAAGTACATGAACAGAGCAAACCTAGCAAGGTATAAATGTATGAACAGAGTGAAGCAGGAACATCTGTCAAAACTCAGACCCCTTCCATGGAATTGTAGATTATGACCTTATACATTTTGATAACAGTGAATATAAAACAAATCAAAGGACTCAACACTTGAACTTGCTAATAATCATCCACGCATTTAAATCAAAGGAAATCCAGCAAATCATTCAGACATTCAAATTTTCTTTTTACTAAGTCTGTTTAATTAAATGTACATGTATAACTGAGTCCTTTGCATACAAGTCAGTTCAATTAATATTTATGTACAACTAAATCCCATGTATTTAAATCTGTTCAATTAAATACTTATGTACAACTAAATCCCATGCATACAGATCTGTTCAATTAAATATTTATGTACAACTGAATCCCATGCATACAGATCTGTTCAATTAAATATTTATGTACAACTGAATCCCATGTATACAAATCTGTTCAATTAAATATTTATGTACAACTAAATCCCATGTATACAAATCTGTTCAATTAAATACTTATGTACAACTGAATCCCATGCATACAGATCTGTTCAATTAAATATGTACAACTGAATCCCATGCATACAGATCTGTTCAATTAAATATTTATGTACAACTGAATCCCATGCATACAGATCTGTTCAATTAAATATTTATGTACAACTGAATCCCATGCATACAAATCTATTTGATTATATTTACCACTGATTTCCATGCAAAGGGGCTTTGTAAATTTATATTTTAATGTTTAAGTTTCTAATGAATCAGTCCTTCAGTAACACACTGTATATTATTTAAATGGGGCAGAAATTCTACACACTCAACCTCACCTACATACTTAGCCCAGGAGAGTCACTGAGTGTCAACATGGATATACAAAATAAGACTGAGGGTTTAAGCTCATGACACTTTTAAAATTTTCACTTTGCTAAGAGGTCTTAGTTCATTTCCATGCATTATTGTAAGTTGTTTAACTGCATTTCAGTTTCAACACCGATGAAGTACCGGAATCTGAAAGCTATAATTGGTTCTTGACTAAAGTTTTAATCAGTCAGCAGCCACGTGCCATGTTATGACTGAGAATATCACATAAGGGAGTTAACTCTGTTGCACTTAAGTTGCATTCCGCTTTTGTTACTCTTTCTACCATTGTTAAATTACAAACTTCTGATCATTTATTTCTGTTAACTATATCAATGTGATCATCATTCCTAACTTTCTTTACATCATAGATCTCACTACTTGTTTCTTAAACAGATGTGTATTAACAAACCTATGTGTAAAGGTGAAGGTCAAAGTGCAACTCTCACTTTATGACATTATATCGGTATGATGTAAGTAAAATTAATTTAAATTGTACTATATATAGAGATTTCAATATACGTTTATGCAATCACAGGAAAAATATTAAACTTTATATTCAGATAGGGGAAGGAATGGGCATTAAAGTGACTATTCACCCCAAAAATATATGAATTGTATAGCAGTATGTTAGAGGCTAATACCCTAGGCATCATATAGTTTGCGGCAATGTGGGGATGATAGGTTTGATTATTGATGCAAGAATTAGTACTATTATGGTCTAGTTGTGGTCGTTCTCGATGGTTAGAGAATGATCAGTCTTAGTGCTATTGCTTGGATCGAGTGAATAATAATAAATGGATGGAATAAATGGAGATCTGAGCTGAGATATAGAAAAGGAAAACATGTATAGAATATGGCAATTTAATTAATTAGATCAACAAAATATAATAGTACAATACACTTCTACTTGAAAATAATTACGAAAAGTTATCAATGCAATTAGCAGTTACTTTAATATAGATATGCCAAATATCCGAATCTATGTTAACACATTTAGCTTAATCCAAGCCGTCTTGATAACATACATACCATGAACCACACGATCTTGATCATATAAACACATTTACCCACATTTACCAAGTTTTAAAGAAGCTGGATGAAAATATAACCTTTAGATCTATCGATGTGACCAAACTCACTCATGACCTGGATCACATAAACACCAAATCCACCCATGACCTGGATCGCATAAACGCCAAAGCCACTCATGACCTGGATTGCATAAACACCAACGTCACCCATGATCTTGATCATACCAATGTTACCCATGATCTTGATTACATAAACAGCAATGTCACCCATGACCAGGATAACATAAACACCAAAGTTACCCATGATCTGGATTATATAAACACCAAAGTCACCCATGATATCAATCACATAAACACCAAAGTCACTCATGATCTGGATCATATTGTAATAAAATTAAGGAGATGCGCATTTGGTTGTAGCGCTCCGGTTAAGCAATTCTTAGGTTTGTGTGATTACTTGTTTGATTGTTGGAATCTGATGCAATGGGAAATATTCCTTAGCCCGAAATAATTAGCCAATTATTAGGAGCAAACGTCACGGAGAGAAAATGTTAGTGAGTTTCCAATATGCCACGATCAGTGAGTAGCGAATTCAGACCCAATCCGCATGAGTGACCCACCCTGGAGTGATATAGTACTTTATAAAATCTAATAGTGTACTTTGTTGTTGTGACAGTAGGGGCGGTATTTATGGAAACCAGTAAATTACACAATGGAATAAATGAGAAGGGACTCGACAGATACCGTTCATGTCGCCATGGTGGCAAATGTGATGTAATTTTACTGGCGTGATATGCCTTGAAACGGTAGATTGATTGGCCTAAGGTGAAGTAATTAAAATAGTCCCATGTGTTAGGGATAGTGGTAGAGTTTCTACGGTGTAAACTGCTGACGATACGGAAAGTTGATGTAGAGAAAGTATGCGGATGTGCGGTTGATGGATAATTGGCAAGTTGTGAATAATGTGGTCTTGCATTGATTATAGCAAAATTTAGATATAGAATGGATACGTTGGGCTTTCCAACTTACAACTGAAGTTGTATAGAAGTCTTTGGAAATTTGGGGGGGGGGTAAACTTATGACTTCTAGCGGGAATCGCGCCAGGGTTTTGACACCGTTCGGTCAAGCAAAGACCCCTGGCTTGTAACAATATAAACAGCAAAGTCACACATGACCCGGGTCACATAAACACCAAAGTCACTCATGATCTTGATCATATAAACACATTTACCAAGTTTTATAGAACCTGTATGAGAAATATACTCTCTAGATCTATCAATGCGACAAGCTCAGCCAGAAGCAGAGCATCGCATTAATATTCATAGCATTTGTTTTTATAATGAAACTCATCCAACACATGGATGAAAATATAAAACCAGTCAACAAATTCAAACTCGAATCCAAAAGAGAGTTGCTAGATATATGCAGTAAACAAACTCAGCCAATCAGATGCAAGGAAGCGTCATTAATATGCACAAATTTCACTCACAACCAAACTCAACTCCTTTCCAGATGAGATAGACATATGTATCTGGTTTGATTAAAATACTGTGAAATTACATTTGTAGAGTGGTACAAAAGTAACAATCCTATGCAAATACATGTGCAGAGTGGTAGAAAACATTAACGTCCTATGAAAATACACTTGCAGATTGTTAAAAAAATGTCAGTGTCATATAAAGAATTAAATAAATATGCACATGTCACTATCAGAATAAACAATCATCCAACATCTTGATCATTCTAGATATTATTAAATTAAGGAAATATCTAGTCAAAAGTAGTCTTTCTACGTATCAAGGAGACTCCTTAATATACATTCTTGCCATGTGTCAATAACGTTCATTAATATACAGTCTTTCAATATGTCACGGAGACTCATTAATAGTCTTTCTATGTTTCAAGGTGACTAGTTCAAATACAGTCTTTCCATGTGACAAGGTGATTCATTAATAAAGAGCCTTCCCATTGTGACAAGGAGACTAATTAATATAAAGTCTGTCCATGTGTCAAGGAGACTCATTAATATAGTCAATCCACGTGTCACGGAGATTCATTCCTATACAAATCTTTTCATGTGTCAAGGAGACTCATTAAAATACAGTTTCTCCATGTGTCAAGGAGGCTGATTAAGATAGTCATTCCATGTATCAAGAAGTTTCCTTAATATAGTCTTTCCATGTGTCAAGGAGACCCATTATAATACAGTAAGTGTAAATGAGACTGATTAATATAAGTCTTTCCATATATTAAGGAAACTCATTACTCTACGATACTAACAAGGTTCATTCTAGACTGCACCCAAAACTCATTGACCCTTATTTATCTTTGGGACACGAAAATTCACTCGTTGGTGTCTGTTTGGCATAGCATTAAGACTTGAGAAATAATGATAAAAGAACATTACAGCCGAATTTTCTAGGCATAAAAAAGTCGAGAAATAATAATAGAAAAACATTACATCAGAACATTTTAGGCAAAGACAAAAGAAACATCCTTTAGAAATATAGATAAAAGAAAACATTGCAGATGATTACACACTGAATCACGTGTATTCCAGCTTGCTGATTAGAGACAGAGGGTGTGCTTATTACAAAGGAATCAAGTACATTCCACGCTTGCTGAAAAGTATTTCCTTATTTTAAAAGAATCAAATGCATTTCAAGCTTACTTAATAGAGAAGTACGTAAATTTTTCCTCAGACTAATACGTCGGTCTTTCCTCAGATCAACGCGTCATTATTCTTTCCTCAGATCAACACTTCGGTCTTTCCTCAAATCAACGCGTCATTCTTTCTTCAGATTAAATATTTCGTCAGACGAACACGCCCTTTTTTTCTCAGACCAACACCCCAGTCTTTCCTCACATCAATACATTAATCTTTCTTCAGATCAACACGTCGGTCTTTCCTCAGAACAACACGTCAGTCATTCCTCAGACCAACACCCCAGTCTTTCTTCACATCAATACGTTAATCTTTCTTCAGATCAACACGTCGGTCTTTCCTCAGAACAATACGTCAGTCATTCCTCAGACCAACAACCCAGTCTTTCCTCAGATCAATACGTTAATCTTTCCTCAGATCAAGACGTCAGTCATTCTTCAGATCAACACCTCAATCTTTCATCAGACCAATACGTCAATTTTCTCTTAAACAAACATCCCGTTCTTTCGTTAGATTAATACTTTAATCTTTCCTCAGATCAACACGTCAGTCTTTCTTCACATCACTGACCAGGTGTCATGTGACTTACACAACCATATCGCTGATGAAGGCTTCCAATGACTTTACACAACTAAATCAATGACTCACGTTTTAGGTGACTTACGTAACTACATCTTTGATTCAAGCTTTAAGTGACTTTTATAAATTCAGCTCCAGGTCTTAGCTATAAATAAGCACTTCATGTAAAGATTTTGGAAATCTATTTTTTTTTTTTGGCATATATAAATATGAGGCATATGGTTTCATGGTTTAGTGAAATAGCTAGTTTAAAATAAATAAACAGAAGAAAACTTAATATGCACAGAAATTGAACAGTCAGTGCGCATATACAATATACTCTGTTATGCCAATCACTCCACAAAAAATTTAATTAAAACCCGTTTCTTTTTATGAAACTTTTGTTTTCGTTTAACTAACTCTCTCTCTCTCTCTCTCTCTCTCTCTCTCTCTCTCTCTCTCTCTCTCTCTCTCTCTCTCTCTCTCTCTCTCTCTCTCTCTCTCTCTCTCTCTCTCTCTCTCCATTCCCTAAATGCTAAAAATTTACCAAACTTTGGAGTTATGGTATCATGTTTGCCAAAAACGGTTACGGGTTACATGTAAAAAATATGAATCGTGGTGACGTTTTCTATGTAGTCCTAACAGCAAGATACATTATAGATTTAACGGAGTTTTGCTGTATGACTCATGGGTCACTGTAAAGGGTAGAGGTGAGTACCAAAAAAAAAAAATGATTGCTTGATTATACAGTTGAAAGTGTGGCGAATTGATAAAGCGAGCAATTTTCAGTTTAGTATAACGTTGAAATAAATAGTTGCGTAATATACTCTACGTTATTAATGGAGAAATGGGTTAAGTCAGAAATTGACAGGTTTTCCATTTTATTCCATAGCTCCAGAGTATACTCATGGTTACAGGAGGTCAGGTCAAAGCACGAGATTCTGTATCCATGGCATTTCTGTTATTTTCATTTTCTATGCCGTCCAAAATAGTATTTCCAATAAGCACTATGCTAAGAGCTTCGAAAGCTTAGGCGCTATACAAAGTCCTCATTATTATTATTATTATTATTATTATTATTATTATTATTATTATTATTATTATTATTATTATTATTATTATTATTATTATTATTATTATTATTTATATTTCCATTATTATTATTATTATTATTATTATTATTATTATTATTATTATTATTTTTATTATTATTATTATTATTATTATTATTATCTTTATTATTATTATTATTATTATTATTATTAATAATTATATTACCATTATTATTATAATTATTATTATTATTATTATTATTATTATTATTATTATTATTATTATTATTATTATTATTATTATTATTATTAATTTCTGATTTCATCCTTTATTGATGAATACTTTCAGGACAAACTGAAAACAGCGTAATTAAGGTCAAAGGTTAAGGGAGTGTGTGTAATGTATGTATAATTGCATGATATGACATATATAAATTTACAATATAGAATCATATATATATATATATATATATATATATATATATATATATATATATATATATATATATATATATATATATATATATATATATATATATATATATATATATAATTTTGAGAAACTATATCCGATCCTATTTGTTTTCATATATGGCAGACAAATATACGTGTTGGAACAATACGACCCTAACCCATTTCAACACCTTTTACGTATTAGCTCGGGTGGTTCTTCTTTTCTTCTTCCTCCACGAAACATGCAGACTGCCACGTACATCTTGTCATGGGCTGAACATAGTGTTAAACCCACGAAAACAGGGAGACAAACGTGTTAACTACTGAATTCATCGCAATAATGTGCTAGATGACATCTTGCATGTGATAAGAGGAATACATCTTAGTATGTTGTTTGCTTCAACAAACGCCACTTGTTTATCAACAAAACCCTGTCAAGCTTACAATACAGGTATAATGTGCTTAGTTAGGTAAATAAACAAGGTCGGCAAACTATAAGCACTAAGTTTAGTTTGTAAATTGACCATGCGCAGGATACTTAAAAAAAATGACACTCCTTTTTCCTTTTAACACACACACACACACACACACACACGCACACACCCACCCAGGTCTTTTGAGATAATGAGACTGTCGAAAAGAAAGGCTACTAAATTTTTCTGATGATGAAAGAGAAACAACAAAAAATTAAAAACAAAAAAACAAAAAATACTTGAGAGGTTTTTTTATATCTATTGTACTACTCTGTCCAGCATTCTGTTTGCAAGTTGCTTTTTTGTGGGAGTGTATTTTAATTACATACAATTACTAAATCGTTCTGTAAAATGCAATAAGAGAAATTTTCTTAAAAATCAGGGTATGAATCTCTCTCTCTCTCTCTCTCTCTCTCTCTCTCTCTCTCTCTCTCTCTCTCTCTCTCTCTCTCTCTCTCTCTCTCTCTCTCTCTCTCTGCTATTAATGCTTTGCTTTCATCTCTTTGAAATATTGTAATGACCAATGGTGGATGCAGAAATATCGTTTAGGAGGTAAGTTGGGGTGGGATAAACAAGTAGCGATGGGTTAGTGGCCCAGACCCCCTAATTGGGACCAGGAAGAGAATCCCTTAGAAGAGAATCTCTCTCTCTCTCTCTCTCTCTCTCTCTCTCTCTCTCTCTCTCTCTCTCTCTCTCTCTCTCTCTCTCTCTCTCTCTCTCTCTCTCTCTCTCTCTCTCTCTCTCTCTCTCTGCTGTTAATGCTTTCATCTCTTTGAAATATTGTAATGACCAATGGTGGATGCAGAAATATCGTTTAGGAGGTAAGTTGGGGTGGGATAAGCAAGTAGCGATGGGTTAGTGGCCCAGACCCCCCTAATTGGGACCAGGAAGAGAATCCCCTAGAAGATTCTGCTGCTTAAGCGTTCCATGGGCATACTGTAGTACGCAAAGGGGTATATTTACCCAGCGAATACAGCACTCGCGAGAATTATGCTAGAAGTCATTTGATTTCGCTTTATTTCCAAGGACTTTTCGACAACATCCATTGCCTACTGGAAGTTCTAATAACGCGACAATACTCTAAATATTTTTCTTCTAATCCGTGAATCACCACAAATATCACTCAACTTCACATTTGTATCACAATTTCACAATTGTATAGCAACCTCACAAATGCAATGTTTCTCCTTGTTAAATTTCCATAACGTAACGTCAGTACTTCACGCCATGAAAATATAAAATATAACTTAAAAACCAAATACAGGGAACTATTTTCCTACTCTATCTCCGGGTCAGTCGGACCTTAATTTTAAGCCTCTTTTCGAATGTACCCCTCCACAATTATTAGCTTCATAGCAACACTAAAAGGCGTGTCCTGATAAAGGAGCAATCCCGTCTCTATTATTTCATGGAACAAACTATCGATTAGTATTACAAATATCTGACACGGAGATTACGAACCTAAATCATGCCCTTATGAAATCGCATCAATACTGCTCTGTGTGACATTTGACCCTAGAGGTCTGGTAGTTACTCGGGCCGATAAATATTTCCCCAACATCGAATTTCCATTATCAAACACCTAATCAAAAATCTCCGTTAAATCTATAAAATGGAGACTTAAATACAAATGTCACATCCAAGGATTTATTACAATACTTTAACTACGACAGAAACTTATTGAAGGTATTGGTTTCGCTCTAATTGTTGTGGTGGCCACCGATTTTACCGCCCTCTTCCTAATCCATCCGCCACTGCATGCATATAAATACCAATGTAATACATGTTACTAATGTTAATACATGTTAGCTCCATTTTCCAACTCGTCCTGATGTCGACATTCTTTAGAAATTTATCTGAAATATGTTAATCCTTTGCATACAAAGCGACGAATAGAAAATAATATAAAATTATTGTGGAAGGTAAATATTCAATGTAATAATTTTAGAAATAATGTTTCTGTGTAAAGAAATGCATAATCTACATCAAAATTACATGATGAAAATCTGTTTAATTTTTTTCTCACTAAAGCAGATTTTAATATATGGTGCAATTGTATGATCTATGGTATTGTTTCATTTGGGGAGATATTTTTTTTTCAAACCGATTAGGTCCGGCTACGAGTTAAAAAAAATGTTAACAATGTCGCGTCAGGTATTTTGCAACCAGTAATTAGAATACAAAAACAAAAACAAAACCAAAACAACAACAACAACAACAACAACAACAACAACACAAACGCCGACAATTCCGAGCAACAAATTTCAACTAGTTTGATAACTCAATCTTGGTATCATTAGATGTAACATCACTGTATACCAACATTCCGCATGCAGATGGCATTGAAGCCTGTAAATATTTTCTTGATAACAATCCTAATAATAGTACTCTGTCTAGTGAAGATATTTGTAAAATAATAAAACTTATCCTGGAAAATAACTATTTCAAAATTTAATAATAAAAATTACATCCAAGTAATGGGTACAAGAATGCGTAGTCCTATGGCTACTTCATACGCTTCTCTTTTCATGGGTAAATTAGAAAAAATATTTCCTTCAAAAAGAAAAGTTTAATCCATCTGTCTGGTTTAGATTTTTATATGGCATAATTATGATATGGAACCATTCAACTGAAGAACTGGAGAAATTCATTAATCGCCTATATCATTCACATATACTGCATCAAGTACGCATGTTTCATTTTTAGATGTAAATTTAATTAAAATATTGATAACACTATTTCTACAAATATTCATGTCAAGGAAACTAATATCCACCAGTATATGGAATATTCTTCATGCCATCCAATGTCATGTAAAAACGGTATACCATATAGCCAGGCTAAAAGACGCATTATTTCAAATGATTGTCAATTACAAAATTCGTTGAATGATTTAAAAACATATTTCAAAAACAGAAATTATCCAACACATATCATTGATTCTGCGCTAAACAAAACCCGTAATCTTACTCAACATGAGGCTCTAAATTGTACAATGGAGAAAAATATACTTCATTTTACAATACAATGCAATCCTTCATTGCCTAATATAGGTCTTATAATTAATAAATATTGGAGTCTCCTATACTTATCAAAAAAGCGTAAAATAGCGTTACAACAATAAACCTATTCTTGCTTATAAGAGACTCAAGAATTTGCAAGATTCTTTTAAAAATTAGAACTAAACATACAGAAACGAATAAAAAGGACAATTATCGTCATCTAAATGTAGTAGACACCGGTGCTCTCAATGTACAAACATAAGAGAAAGTAGTTCTTTTAGCAGCACCAATACTAAAGATATATTTCTCTACGTTATAACCCTAACTGCGTATCAACTGACGTGATTTATTTGATAGCCTGTAAGGAATGTAATATGCAATTTGTTGGACAAACACTTCAACAAGTTTCTAAAAGAATGAATAATCATCGCGTTCATATTAAAAACATAAAGATCCTCAGTTTTTCTGTAATATTTCTACACATTTTAACACGATTAATCAATGTCTACTTTATTTTTCTTTCATGCCAATAGATATTGTGCATGGAGACATGAATAGACTCATAAAATAAACTTAATGGATTCATAAATTAGATAATTTGTATCCTAATGACATTAATACCAATGTATTATATAAAATTGTACAGTTTTCTTTTCAATTGTTAAATTGTATACCCTTTATAACAATATATGTATGTATGACTGTTTATTTCTATTTTATTATATTATTTTACTGCAACCAGTAATGACATTATGAGATACTTTTCATTATCTACATTTTCTGACTATAATGGATTTATACAGAACTTGCCGGCTCCTGTCCCGGATATATATGGAATCAAGATTATTACTAGATGCAAACTCTATTATTATGGTGGACTTTAATCTTTTACTGAGTCGAAATCAAGGATTCCATAAGAATCCATAGCTACACATAAGAGAGAGAGAGAGAGAGAGAGAGAGAGAGAGAGAGAGAGAGAGAGAGAGAGAGAGAGAGAGAGAGAGAGAGAGAGAGAGAGAGAGAGAGAGAGAGTCACGTTTTTCTCTTATACTGCTAGTATGACTAGTGTGCATTAAAGACACTTAAAGGTATTTTTAGCTTATGTGTCTTGTTAGATCTTGTTGTTTTTGTTGTTGTTGTTGTTGTTGTGTGTGTGTGTGTGTGTGTGATTTATATTTTTAACGTAGCTTTTAACAATTTTTCAGTCATATCGCTACGATGTTTGCAAACATCGTAGCAATATGACTGAAAAATTGTTATAGCTGCATTAAATATACAAATCACACACACACACACACACACACACACACACACACACACTAAATTGATTTCATTCATTCTGACAGCTATATACGGAACCTAAAAATAATACGGTATGACAACATGTTATGGGAGGATAAAGATAACTCCGAATGACGAGGTTTAATTGTAGACTACTTCAAGATCTGGGATGATAAATGTTGTTCTTGTATCACACTAGACGGGCTATTTTTCCATTTCCAATGTGTCTATTTTACGCTGTGTATTTATTTAGCGTTCTCTTCTCTAGACATTATTTTTATTAGTCAGGACTTTATCTTGTCAAATTTCACTGACTTGTTGTATGGGAAGACTCATGCGTGACAAATGTAGGGAAAATAAACTCGAAAATAATCCGCAATTTAGAACATGCACTTGTACCATATTTCTTTTTGCGTTTGTTGTTTTTCTTCTTTTTTTCTATTGATTTACTCTTGTCGTAACACTTATTTATCACGACGCAGTAAAAATAATTATTCAAATGACTTGAGGTGTGATTGCATGAAACAAGGAGTGCCATGCATTGAATAAGTTTCACTAGGGACATTTGCTATATACGATTTGTGGGACATCGTTTGCATTTGATAATAGGTATATTTTGTTGTCATTCGTTTTACATGGCTCTGTTAACTTAAAGCTGGAACTCCATGTTCTACGTGCTGTGTATGATGTTTACCGAGGTTGTAATCATATAAATATAGTCTGTGCACAGTATAAAATTGTTTCACTGCTGTTATTACGTATCACTGCTACTTAATATTTACATGTTAAGTTGTAGGAAATATTAAGGTAGAGAATGTCAGTAATAAGACTGACAGGTTTAATAATTGCTTCAATCGCGTTTCTTCTAATGGTCATAAGTATCGCCATCCCCTACTGGATTTATTTGGTGGACAAAGAGGTGCAGGTGGCAGATTTTGGTTGGGCGTACTCCATTACAGCAAACATAGGCTTCTGGGAATACTGCTTGAGCACTAACTTTAATGGATTAACCGGAAGTAGATGTGGGAAATTTTACGAACCAAATAGAAATGGTAACATTATTTTCTATCTGGAAAAAAGCAGATCCTCAATTTTGCAGTGTACATGATCTCTTCTCTTACCCACAAACACTTTATAGTGTGAATACAGTGATCATTAAATTTAAATTTATCGATCCTTTAATCAGATTTTTTTTCAGAATCGATTTTGGTATGATAATGCAAATTATGAAAAAATCCAAAATTATTTCATGTCTATAACGTTGTAACAAAAGGTGTATCTAAAAAAAAAAATCTTTTTTAGACAATGCATGGATTAATCTTCTCAATAAGCGCCTCTTTGGAACTCTAACAGAAATATATCCCTAACTTTGGCAATGGTTTATTTATTTATTTATTTATTTATTTATTTATTTATTTATTTATTTATTTATTTTGTAGTAAATTTACTTCTGAATTTACTTCTGCCTACTGTGCATTAAAACGACGGTAATTATATAGAAACAGTAAGAGATCTTCCCCAATCAAAAAATTGATTTACAGACATATTTTATTGCCTTTACTTTTACTCCAAGATTAACTAAACAATTCTTTATTAAAAAGGTTCAACAACTCTTTCAAAATTTTATAATTTTTTTTCCAGACATCATCAATGCCTCTGCTGCTATGCTGTTGCTTGGGATGCTGTTGATAGCAGGAAGCGTGGTAGTGTGTGGAACATCTCTATTCTATATGAAAGAAAGAAAACTTTTACCGATTGTTGGAGGAGTATGTGCTTTCTTTTCAGGTTAGCATTTGTAGAAAGAAAATTTGATATTGAGACCAATTTAAGGGTATCTTTTCTAATGAACATCAACATTAACATCTCTTTAACCCAAGATGTCTTTGGTGCACCACAGTTGACTTTACAACCAATTCTTTGCTGCCCTTTGGGAATCCCCAAATCCCATGCCTGTCCGCTCCTTAATGTTGTCTTCACACCTCTTGTTCTGTCTGCCTCTTCTTCTGCACCCTTGCACACTGTGCCTTGCAAGAATAATTTTGCCAGTCGGATAATCTTGAGACATGACTGTACCACTTCAGTTTACGCTTTTTATACAGTGATCAAGAGGATACGATGGCTCGTTGGATCCTGTTGTGGACGTCTTCGTTAGTTATATGGGCAATGTATGTTGACATCTTCCCGTATTAGTCTCAACCTTGTTATTGATGCTGTTGTCTGGGCAACCCTGCAAATTATTTCAATTTTGAGCCCTTATCTGTGATAATTTATCCCACGTACATGAAGCTTGTGACACTTTCCAGCTTCTGCCTACTGACCTTTATTTCTGCACTGATATTATTAGTGTTGTTTGGCATCAGTTTGTTTTTTTTTCGGCGCTAATCTCCATACCATATGCGGTGGAGGGTGGAGGTTGTGTCGAGGCGCTGAACAAAATCAGTCAATTCTTTTTCATCTCCAGATAAACCATCAATATCATCTGTGAAGCGAAGGTTGGTGATTGCACTTCCTCCGATGCTGACAATGCCATTGTGCTCATGCAAGGCATTCTCCACTATCCTTTACAGGAAAATGTTAAAGAGTATAAGTGACAGTATACATCTTTGTCAGACTCCAGCTGTTGTTGCCATTGATGACGACATCATTGGTGGCTTTGTCATATAGGTGCTTAACAACCTGCACCAGGTTTGAGTTGACGTACTTCCTCATAGCTACCCATAAGGCTGCATACCATACCCTATCAAAGGCCTTTTTGGAAATCTGTAAAGAGATGGTATAGGTTCTGCTGATGCTGAAGGTATTTATCGGAAATAAGTCTAAATGGAAAAATTGTTCTGTGGTGCTCATTCTTGCTCGGGAACCTGGCTGCCCTTCAACAATAATTTTCTCTGCTTGTGGCTTTAGTCTCTTCAGCATGAATTTGCTAGGGTGACTGATCAAATTGATGGTTCTGAAGTTTTCGTATATCTATAGGTTTCCTTTCCTAGGGAGCACGATGACAAGAGATTGAGTCTATGTAGTGGACCATTATTCTGTCTGCCATATCTTGTTGCAGATTGTAGTTAGGACTGTGACTATCTTTTCTCCTTCTGTTTGAATGAGCTCGGCTGTATGTTGTCAATGCCGGCTGACTTTCCTTTCTTTAGTGACCTAACTGCAAGTTCTACAGTTCTAGTTCTTCACAAGGAATGGGGTTGCCATAAAAAAATCCTGATAGATGTCAATATAGTGCTGATGGATCTCCTTGTGTTCAATGATTGCACAATTCTGAGCAGTATTATGTCCATCACTTAAGGATCTCTTGATCATTTGAGAGGCAGTTTCCTGATTTGTCTTGGATAGTGGTAGTTTTTCATTGTTTATGGGTTGGCTTGTAAGATCTTACACCAGATGATTTGGCATTTTACTGGCATGTCTACTCACACTGTCATCGATTTTGCAACATTGCCATTCTATCCATGATTCCTTTAATCAGTCTGTATTTTCTAGCTCCTTTATTATCTTGGTTTTCCTTTTTCATTTCTCTTTGTGAACCAAAGTTTCTTTGTTTGAAGATATTTGCCAGTGATCTCGCTGGTTGTTCTAGTCACCGTTGTGTTGAATGTAGCTGTTAAGGATTCTAGGTCGGTGTTTTGTCTGTCCATGATTATTAAAGTTGCAGATTTACCATTTATCATAGCTTGGAAGGCTTTTATGACCTTTGGATCTTTCAGTTTTTAAATATAAAATCTGATTCTTGGTTGGTTAGGTTTTTGATCATTTTCAGGTACAGACGAAAAGTTGTCATTAATAAATCATGGTCACTTCCAATATCTGCTCCTGGAAAACTTTGTGTTCTTGCAATATTCAGTCATGTGCAGAACAGTTTTTTTTTTCTCACCAAGATGTAGTCAATCTGGTTGTGATGTTGTCCATCTGGACTGTGCCAGGTCCATCTTATAGATGCCTGGTGGGATCCGAATGTGCTGGCTAGCACAAGATTGTTGTAGTCAGAACACTTCAAGAGCCTGAGTCCTCTTTTATTTGTTTCTACATAACAGAAGGGTCCACATGTGCTTTTCTAGTTTGTCTGTGAATCAACTCCCACCTTTGCATTCCGATCTCCTTTTACAACCTAATACAAACTGTGTAAAACTAAAAAATACATTAAGGTTTGTTACTGGAAAAAGTCTTAAAAATGGCAGGTTAAAGTTTGTTGCAGATCACACAATCAGCTGAGGTTTGCTAATTTTTCTTCAGATGCTTCAATGAAAGTATGGCACAATGAGATCGAGTCTTCATTTCAACTGCACTTTTAATTGTATCCCAAAGAATTTGACGTGTCTTATACCACACAAATACAAGAAATAACCTTAGAAAAAGCTTGAGCAAATTTACTATATTATCTACGCTAATGATAAAATTTGACTATAAAACATGTCTAGCTGACACAGTCCAGTCTCGGTAACATTTGCTGATAGAGTCAGATTATACCGATGTATTTATTTACAGATTTTGCTCAC
This sequence comes from Potamilus streckersoni, assembly GCA_016746295.1. Lineage (NCBI taxonomy): Eukaryota > Metazoa > Mollusca > Bivalvia > Unionida > Unionidae > Potamilus > Potamilus streckersoni. The sequence goes on from JAEAOA010002171.1 coordinate 2,598,072, forward strand.
ACAGACAAATTGTAGCATTTGTCAAATTTTGTGGAAACAGAATAAAATGTTTTCCTTTTCGTATTACGGCACGGTGATGTGTGCTACTGAAAGACAAGAGCTTTTGGCTTAACTCGATGTATGACAGAACTAACATAATATATATATATATATATATATATATATATATATATATATATATATATATATATATATATATATATATATATATATATATTTGCGTATGACGTTTAATGTGTATCGTCCTTTTGTGAATGAATTCAATATTGTCGGTCGTCCATGACCGATAACCGTTGTGCGTCTACATTTCCTTTCTGCGGCAACTTCTCTCGATTATTTTCAACTAAATTTGACTCAGATTTTTTTGGGCATAAACTCACATCACGGCTTTCTATATTTTCATAAATTATACCGATCCAAAACATGTTTGTTTATTCTTATTTAGAGTAAAATAAATCTATATGAGTTTATTCCTAAAAAAATATCGTATCAATTTTAACCCGATTTGATTTGGAATTTCTTTTGCGGCCAGACCTTCCAAATTTTAAACGAATGGTGTGAATCTTCCACCAAATACGACACCACTGACAAGTGTATGAACATCTTTTTACCAGAATAGTTAAGATATTTCAGAAGATTCGTGCTCATCACTTTCAAAAGTCTAAAAATGACAGTAGCATGCCATGAAATAACACAGCCATTTATACAAAATGAAAACAGCTCAAAAATAACATTATCTGATACCTATGGATGTGTATCCGGACTGTACAAAAACAATGCGGATTTGCTACAAAAGTGTATGGTTAATTAAAAACAAAGAAAATAAACTTAGATCATTCTTAAAAATCTGATAATCAATTTCATCCAAACTTTAGAGTGTAATTTAACATCATAACTATTTTTAAAGTGTAGATCTACCATGAAATATTGACCGACATTAGAAAGAAGGGAGATGACATAAACACTGTTTCATACACCTATTGATCACTTGCAAGGAAGCTTTTAGAACATCCCTTGAGTCAAGTTATTTCATGCTTGAAAAACGCTACCTATCTGCTATCATTACCGAAAAATGTAAACCTTTTGAAGACCCATATTATCGTCGTTATGAGATATGTTAGCTCAGAGCATCCGCACATATATTTAGCTTTGTAATGTTTGAGAGCCAGGTGAACGATCCTTCCACCATAGCCTTTCCTTATATAACGAAGTATAATTAGTTATGCCTCTTTCCACTTTCTTCTCCATATGTAATGATATTTGAAAGCTGTTATATGCTTGTATTGCAGGCACATGCATGCTGATTGGAGTTGCCCTATATGGACATGCATACTGGGGGAAAATTCTTATTGACGGTTTCAGTCTTACCGTCTCTCACATGTACGGCCCTAGCTTTTACATGGCTATTGTGGCAACTTTCTGCGCCTTGGTCAGCGGCGGAATGCAGATTGCCAGTAGAGGTGTTTCCAATATGAGTGTCAAACCTAGCGGCATTTGAGTAAAGGAGTTAAACGGATGGCTGTTGTGGCCACTTTATTCACGCTGGTCAACGGAATCGCAGATCACTGTGCTTTAGATATGAGTGTCAACCCTACTAATGTCTGAGTACAAGACTTAAACTCATTTTTATGACATTCAATTAGATTCCTTTTATTCCAACAGCGTATTGAAACGTCAACTATTTAGGAAAGGAAAAGAGGGTGCAAATAAATACAAGATTTTCTAGGGATGAGTTAGGGACACCTTCAGTATACCTTGTGATTATGCGAGATCAGTACTAATGAAATTATGTTACGTTGTTTTCCTTTAAATGTGCATTCTGTAATATTTTTATTTCAATATAATTATCTGATTTATGTAGATGACCATTTCTCTTTCTAAACGGACTGAATCCCTATTGCAATCTAGACTGGTTCAATTTCAGTTGTAACTGACATTTTGTGAATTGTGCCAATAGAAAAGAAAGTACAAAATGAAAGTGAAACAAAATATAACAAATTTTATGCCCCACCAACCGCATATGGTGGCCGAGTTTAATGTAGGGAGTATGTATTGGGTTTTATGGAGGTAGTATTATTGATTCTCATGAAACAGGAGACTATTAGTTTGTATTGGTATTGTTGATGTAGTAAGAATGCAGCTAGGAAGCAATGCTATGTCAACTAAAATCCTGTGAACTTCGAAGTTGATTATGGTATTATTTTAAGTGAGTCTATCAGCTGTTATCTGCACCTCAGAACAATCGTTAACCTTTGTTCCCTGATTTGACGTGGAGGTTTGCCAAGCAATGACGAATGTTACTTGTACTGAATAGAGAGAATGGTGGCAACGACAGTGATAAAAGCGATGACAGTTATTATTATTATTGTTAAATAATGTATGTATGTATGTATGTATGTATGTATGTATGTATGTATGTATGTATGTATGTATGTATGTATGTATGTATGTATGTATGTATGTATGTATGTATGTATGTATGTATGTATGTATGTATGTATGTATGTATGTATGTATGTATGTATGATGGATGTATGGATGTATGCATGGATGGATGGATGGATAAATGGATGGATGGATGGATGCATGCATGCATTCATGAATGTATGTAACAAGTCTAATGCAATTAATATTTGTATTTAAGAATCAGCACACAAATTTGTTAGATTTGGGAGATCTGTTTTACCAGCGAGACTCGCTGCAGGAAATATATTTTTTAAGCCCAGTAAATATCCAATTAGGAACAGACGTCATAATGCACAATATTTTCAGATGACTTTATCACATCATAAATTTGTTTCATAAAATGATGTCTTATTTCTTAATATAAGGATTACTTGGGGTATTCAGTCGTGTATATATTATGTCATTTGGGACAGGAATATTTATGTGTATTAGGTGTATGAATTATGTTTTATAGTACAGGTCTTGAAATACTAATACACCGAGTTTAAAAAACCTTCACATAACAACGACTGTTTTCTTGATGTCCTTGGGAATAAGGAAAATACCTACAACAAAATTGCATCAAGCCAGTATTGAAAATTGCCTGTGTTTCGTTCAGTGCCGTGATTGCCGATTGCGTAGTCCAGAATTTTTCACAGAGTGGTAGGATTATGGATAGCATCATAATATTTCTTTGTTCGATTTTTCTTCTGACATGGCAAGTGAACAGAAATTCATTGTCGCTATTGAATATATATATATATATATATATATATATATATATATATATATATATATATAGATATATACATATATATATATATATATATAAAAATACATAGATACATATACATAGATATATATAGATATATATATATATATATATATACATATATACATATTTATATACATACATACATACATAGATACATATATATATATATATATATATATATATATATATATATATACATATATATACATACATACATACATACATACATACATACATACATACATACATACATACATACATACATACATACATACATATATATATATATATATACATATATATATATATATATATATATATATATATATATATATATATATATATATATATATATATATGTGTGTGTGTGTGTGCGTCATTTTTGTTAGTTTCTATTTAAATATGGGTATTATAGTCGTTTGTAAGTAAACTTTGTTATAATGTTATAATTATGATATGTTTGGGTGAAGTGGAGCATGTGGTAATAAACGACGGCAGATCATACATTTAGCGAATGCGAGACCAGCTGAACTATTTTGAGCTGGGGAAAAGATAATTGGAACTTACTAATTTCTTATTGGTCAATGAAAAGTATCATTAATATTTTGTACTAAGTTCCTTCACAATCAGCATCCATTACTTTATAGTTTATTGTTATAAATAAAAGAATAATCCTATTACAGGCTTTGTTTCCGACTGACTCCTCTCCCCCGTCCTCTCATTTTTCACAAAGCAAAAAAAAAAAAAAAAAAAAGATTAAAAGATTAAAAGATTATTTTCCATAATACTTCCTAAACTCCGGAAATATAAAAGAAATCCTCTAACCTGTTTCGGATAGTTATTATGAGAAGCCAGAGAATGCTCATTTTAGTTCTCAACAATGAAATTCAAACATTGGTAGGTAGCTATTATGTCACCGTGCTAGTTATTGAATGGGAAGAGGACCATAACAACGTCAGAGGGGTTAAATTGACCAAGACGCACGAATATATCCGACAGCATGGTGCTCTGTAGTTAGTCTGTCTTGATTAATTATTCAGTTTGATTCTAAGATTCGTATGGTTTTCCTTGCGGTATTTGCTGATGGAGGTACTGTCTAAATTTTTTAAAATAAATTTTGTGTTGAAATTACATACATTTGTTTCCTTTTTTACCCTCTCTTCCTTTATTGGACATTATTGTTAAGCCTATATGAAAATACCTTCTGAAAACAAAACACAAGGCTGTCTGAATGTGTCGAATGTGTGCATAAATGTATGCATAGTTTTCGCCTATGTAAAATTACAATATCGATTCAATCACATAAAATTGTGAGAATATGTGGCTCTCCCCATAGATAAGTACATTTATGGGAGGTGTGATTGGGTCTACAATTTCCCGCCAGTTTTGTTGGGTAACACGCTATTAAGGGTCGATATATTTAAAGCTTTTAATCACATGTTCTGCCCAGCTAATCGCAATGCCTTCGTACCAACTGCGAGCGATGGGATTCTCTCTGCAAAGGACGTTGGCGTGAGTTGAGCAAATTTCTTTCTCGGGTGCAGACGTGTTTTCCTGTAGAAATTGTTTCTTCGTTGTGATCGGTTCACGCTGTTAGATCTTCCTCATTTCCTGGAGTTTTAACTCTGGTTGATTGTCCTGAAAGTTAAGTAATTATTATATTAACTTGTTTCCATTACATCAATTCTGCTTACCTTTTGTTATACATTTCATTTGGGTCATCCATCTGTAAAAGACTGCAGTATCATTTTGAAATCAGAAATAGACGATTGTTTGCTCCACGATTTCAATAGTTGGCGCTATTGTATAATTATTATGCACGGGGGCAGGATAGTTTACAAAATTGTCAGTTTCGATCTCTCTGTCGTACGCAAAATTAAATTAGAACCATTAGGCTATATGTAGATATACTTCCCATAGTCTATTATTTTAAATTCATTTCATCAACATATGTGCCTAAAAGTGCTTTGTTAGTATTTTGTCCTTGTTGCACGGTTAAAATACTTTCGAACAAGATTTGAAAGCGATTCCATATTTGTTTTCTTTCAATTGGTTCCGTACGACTAGCTTGTTTTCCATCTGGTTCCGTAACACTGGGTTGTGTGTTAACCAGCTGGTTCCGTACCAGTGGAATGTATGCTAACCTTTTTCTCAGTTGGTTGCTTACCAATGGGTTTTATGATTACTAGCTGATTCCGTATCATTGGCCCGTGTGTTTACCAGTTGGTTCCGTACCACTGGACTGTGCATTACTTACTTTGTTCTATGCTAGTGGTCTTTGTGTTTACCAGTTGCTTTCGTACTAACGGATTTTATGATTACCAGTTGATTCCGTATCACTGAATCTTGTGTTTACAAGTTGGTTCCGTACTACTGGATTTTATGATTACCAGTTGATTCGGTACCACTGGATTGTGTTTAACAGTTGGTTCCGCACTATTTGATTTTATGATTATCAGTTGATTTCGTATTACTGGCATGTGTGTTTACCAGTTGGTTCCGTACATTTTACGTTTGCATCGAGGTTCATGCTTGGCATACATGGGTTCTGTACCTCACTACTTGGCACTTGATTATTCATTTATGCTTTCTGCTCCCATCACTTTGCTCCATGTCAATGGGCTCTGTATTGCTCAAATTGTTTAGGCCCCCTGACCTGTTGTAACTGTCAACTGAATTCCGCACCTAAAATAATGGCCCGTAATTTTGTTTATATTTTCACATTTCCTTACTATTACCGAGCTCACACCTCATCACACTACAGTGAACAGTGATGTTCATAATATATTACAATAAGGGTTATGCATTTGCAACGATTGGTACATAGTAATACAAGGACATTGCTGTAACTATTAACTTTTTATACCATTCCTTGTGGAAAATGACCCCTACAAAGAAAGTTGCGACGGCGTCTTAAATGGTAACAAAGACAAATATACCACCAAGGTCTAAAATCCAAGAACTGGCGAAGAGTCCAAGAACGAAGGTACAATTGTTAACACCAACAGCTAGCAACCTTTAACTTGAAATATCCAATCCAGCGAAGAAGCTTGGATGGACCCCTATCTTCCTAATATTATAATACAAGAGGTCCCTGACAGGCCCAGCACCCAAGTGACACAGGAGATCCATAACAAATTTGATCATCTGGTAGCTGTTACCAGTCCATCCACAGCAAATTGTCCACAAACCTGGTTTCAACTTGGGTACGTGGACGTTTCGCCCCATGGACCTTTCGGCCCAGAAAATTTCTCACGAACTTCAATGGACGTTTCGCCCCACTTCAATGGACATTTCGTTCCTACAAATAATGCTATCATACAGGTTAGATAATTCTACTTCTTACCCTTATGGAGTTTCGAACCCAAGTCCGCGAGTAAATGGCACCCATCGCGCTACCTGCACACACCAGCCTATATCCCGTCACAACTAAGCACGTATCACCAAACGTGATGGCACTGAATCGGTGTTATATAAACTTGTGTGTAACAGACACACTCTCATGACGACCTAGTGATATATATATATATATATATATATATATATATATATATATATATATATATATATATATATATATATATATATATATATAAGCACCAAGTGCATGCCATTTGTTTAAATAAACAATTATGCCTTTGAACTGTTGTGGACTTGTTTTAAACACTAATATCAGAATTGCAAATCTGACAAAACAGAAAACATGAATTTCTTTATTGCCAAAGACCATCACCGAAATGAATTCTTAGAAAAATAAAAAATCATAGTTACTGTTTAGAAATATACTGTTGCACATCATAATTTAACACTTCTACCATGTCATGAGATGTAGTTTTGATAAGTGATGTGTGTTCATTTTCACATGCAAATAGGTGCTTAATATTTCGAAAACAAATATCTGAAACCAGTTTTTATATCTCTTTATTGTTAATTACAACTTTCATCCATTGTCCATCATTCAGCTAAATGACTGAAGGTAAAGAGTCACTTGAGCGTGTAAATGATTGAGACGATGAAACACTATTTTGGGGATAACTAATATTAAATTGTAAATTTTTAAAATTGAAACTCATTCCGAATTCGACCAATTAAAAAAAAAAAAAAAAAAAAACATCCAGTGCCAACCATTTGAAAGAGACAATTGCCACCATAATATTCTGTTCAAAATACAATTAATTTTGGACACATGGAATACCATCCCTGTGTTTTTATGACTCTCGATATGTCCGCCTATTCTGCGCACAGCTTTGAAAAGATGTAACTAAACTGATCTTGTAAAAATATTAGTAAAGCTCGACATTTGCTTTTAAAGAAAGCTGTTTTGTGGAAGAGAAACAACAACGAATAGGATGTAATGTGTTTAAAAATTCTTGCTTATGGAGGACCGCTCCGGATGCGAAGGTCGTGGGTTTGATCCCCGCCGAGTCATACCAAAACTTATGAAAATGGTACTAACAGCTGCCTCGCATGGCACTCAGCATTAAGAGGTTATTGTTAAGACTGGTCGGTCTGGTGCAAGGAAAATGTGACTGGGTGGGACATCATGCTACATGTTTGCGGCATGATGCCCCAGTGCTAGACATCACTATAAACTGACGCATTGCAGACATCGTAGCGATATCAGTGAAAAATATTAAAGCTACGTTAAAAAGCCAAATCATACACACACCCGTGCGCGCGCACGCACACACACACACACTTTTGTTTATGGGGAAAATTGCTAAAATATTTAGAAACAGGCTATACGAAGCGGAATTAATTGAAAATTCCGTTATAGCGACACGTTTTATACTCGGTAACTTTAATTAAAAAGCAGAATTTTTAAAGGTATTCATTTCCATCTTTTAAAAAATGTACTTATATGTATGATTCTGAAAGATACATTGTAAATATAGTTTTCTGTTTTACAGGTTCAAGAATGTTATAGAATGGATCTTCATGTTGATATTTATAAAGCACGTTTCATACGCATTTCTTGTCGAAATGTGGGATATTTGTGTACACCTTATGAATATCACTTTTCTTAAAGTACGATCGTCTTTCCTGAGACAAAATCATTTCTTTTTGCCCAAAATAACACGTGATCCAATGTTTACAGAGATGACGTATCGTTGCGCAGAATTACCCGACGCGCAGAGCTGGCCGATATTCATTTTTTAAATATTTTTTTCAATTTTTATGTGTTCTTCAGATAATCAACGGGGCATGCTTGTCGCAAACTTTTGTGCAAAGAAACACGTGATAATTGCCATCAATTGTGTCCGTGTCTAGCAGATATGAAGGGGACCACAAGTCTTTAATCATTCTAGTTTTTAAAGGATTTGGAAATGGAATAAATCTAATTCCTCAATATATGCGATCTTAATATTGACTGTTAGAAACAACCCTACCCCCAACAAACTTTAACGTCATTTCACCATTATTGATCAAACAACTTTCACCATTATCAATCCAAAAATCGACAAGACATGACACAATTTCATAATTTATAAATATTTACAATATCCAAAGTAAAATGAAGACAATGGTGTAATGCTAGAGAATTTCTATGAATGTGCGACATTTCCGTTGATGTGGCGCGAAATGTTTTGGGCCGAAACGTCTCATGGGGCAAAACGCCCATGTACCAGGTGGGATGAAATGTCTGTTAAATTGGGGCGAAGTGTCCCTCGAAGTGAGGCGAAATGTCCTGGGCCGAAATGTCCGTGGGGCGAAACGTCCGCAATTCTTCAACTCGGACCCTCCGTAGCAACAGACAATGCACGAGCAGCAATAATGTTGTCCCGTCAATGTGGAAACCGTGGCTTCAGTTACAGGTACAGTTGTGGATACCGATAGTTTTGTCCAAATCGTTTGTGCCTCCGGGGTCTTTCACAATCACAATTTGTAAGCTTGTCGGCCGCTCTCCACTGTAATCTCTTGCTGGCAGAAATGCAGCAATCTCTATTTGAGGTATTTCTGTTTATGGCTGTTACAACCTTAAGAATGTTTTGCATTATACGTTATGTCTTATTGTTTGATTTCTGAGCACGTTTACTCTATAGACTTTGTCCAAATAGTTATGCCGTAAATACACAGCCAATGTTTGATTAACATCATTTATATTCAATACAGAGTCACGAAAGTGGCCAGTATCAAACACAACGTTTTTCTGTTTTTTTTTTTAAATTATGTACCCATATACTCTGACTACGTAACGTTTTCATGACAGACCTGAAAAATTCTGTTTTTTACTCTCTATCTTCCTTTTGACTCTAAAAAGAGTAGGCTGGTGTATGTACATTTAATTTACAATCTCATCCAACAAGTTAATAATATATAACCCTGTGTTTTCGTTCACTTTCTTTCTGACAACAACTTGCATCCATCTTCTACATGCCTAAGAACACACACACACACACACACACACACACACACACACACACACACATATATATATATATATATATATATATATATATATATATATATATATATATATATATATATATATATATATATATATATATATATATATATACGATCCCACCCACTAACTTTTGTGATGAATAGCAATTACGTATTAAATCGGGCTCAGTAAACCTGGATATGTGGGAAAACACGTCAGTAGCTACACATGAGTCAGTGGTGTCTCCCGGGGTCTTTCTCAACTAAACATACTAACCGCTATTGGTAGCCTATCATGTGCTGAAATTGGCTCGAAACCCACAAATATAAGCAAAGAAACATAATAACTCCTGAATCAATCGCAATAACGTGTTAGGTAACATCTGTCAGGTGCAAACAGGGACACGTCCTAGTTTTTAACTTGCTTCAATAAGCAAATGTTGATCAACAGAACAAACGTAGAACAGAGTGGTAGTGTATCTACATGTACTTAGGAACACAAACAATGTCGACAAACTATACGCTCTAATTTTCCGTTGTAAATCGATCGTGTTCATGATATTTAAGATTAACACTTTTTTTACGGTTACAAACATAAAACAGTCTTGTGAGACATTGTCGAAAAGAAATTAGTAGAATAGAAAAACAAAACAGTAAAAAAGAATATTAAAACAACCTCTAGAGAGAGAGAGAGAGAGAGAGAGAGAGAGAGAGAGAGAGAGAGAGAGAGAGAGAGAGAGAGAGAGAGAGAGAGAGAGAGAGAGAATTTTCATTTATTGTCGTCCTCTCTTTAATCGTTCTGAATTTGAATTTGCCTCTCTCTTCTTTTTCAATTTGAAATTTGTTTTTTTTTTCCTTTCTGATTTTAGATTTTGATCTTTGATTTCTGAAGCTGAAGTCCATTCCCAAATAGACTTTAATTTCAATTGTTTCAATTTTATTTCAATTTTATTTCAGACCCTGATAGATATTTAATAATTAAATACGAAGCACTTTAATCAAAATATTCTTTTCGACCAAATATTGTATTACATTATTTTTCTTGTTTTACCAACGAGACGCTAAATATAATAAATCCAGACAAACTACAGCAAACTCGTTCTTGTTTTAAAGAGAATCGAATCCTACCTTGCTCGGATAAGGAACACCATTAGATGTAGATGTCATTGCGAAAGTTTGCTGATTTCACAAAAAATTAGCAAATATATGAATTGAAAATACCAGGGACTAAAAAAAAATCACACAGTGAATTAAAAGTATAAAATATGTGTCTTTAAAAGATTTTTCAGAAATTTGTGTTTCAGAGTAGCCTTCAATTCCTGTTACGACGACTCATTGGCCCTACACTAAGTAACAGAAAAAGTCAACCCAACAAGTTCTGCAAACATTACAAAATATGTATTTCTCCAAGTTATGAAATGAAACTTTAAGTGGATCTTACAGTATCATGAAATACAAATTAAGTCCTAAATTGTTTTACACTAGTCAAAAAGAATAAGCAAACTAAATGAATTCAATGCCTCAAATGTGCTGATGTACCAATATCCTTGAATATACTGAAGTGTCAACGGTTTGAGGTCTCACAATGTAATTTTTAAAATATGCCTTTGAATGAATTCTTAATAATTCCAAAATTATTGCCTTGGTCCAGTTATATGAGCACTTTGTAGTTGCATTAAATAATCAAACAAATGAGTCTTCACAAATAATAAATAAATACATCACTGAATACATTTGGTGGGTTATGTTTAAACAATACGAATTAATTAATTGTCGCATTATTTTCCTATTTAATCTATGTCCCTATTCCTCAAACATGACATGGTTAACAATACATTCCCATGTCGAAACAAAGGTGACCTGACCTAATCATCCAATTAGAAATTAAAGACACAGTATAGATATACATATGAAGAGGAGTCACACGGATGTAGTCGTGTTTAGGACCAGATAATGTTGCTATCTTTCATAAATATAACGAGGACAAGGGCTCCTTAGGATAATCTGGGGGAAAAACTGACTCCTTTAATATTTTGTAAGTTGCTTTTACAGAGCTCGTATGGATAGAAAAATATTTCCTAGTCAAATATTTTTCTTTCACTAGGTCACACAAGCAACACATACATTATATTTTTAACGACATTTTGAAAGATTGTATTATTTTCAACATCTAGAATAGCACAGAAAAAGAAATGAAAAGATTTGTAAGAAATACATCCGATACTTGTGTTATTAGGAGTTTATCCCGCACTTATGACAATGGAATGGGAAATGATTTCAAAGATGTATATTGTATATCTATAATCATTAGCATAGGAGCTGTGCGAGTTTGTACAGGAAATATAAATAACAGAGCAAATACCAAATACCTTATAAAGGTAGCCTGTGGGGAACGTAACCAGAACAGGCACAACCAACGAAAAAGAACAAGAGTTGACAGAATTTATGGGTATTTAATGTTCGTTGACATGAACTATTTTGTTCAGTCATAAGTGATATGCCGTCTCCGAAATCTGTTTCACCACTATGAACAAAATTTTCCAAGCAAAGATCATATGTAATATTCTCAAGAGAAAGAAATTGTGAAACATTAATTCTCAGTGGATGTGGCAGGCACTGATTGAAACTGCTAAGACAAAAAATAATTACTTTGAAATATTGAAACGTTTTCCAATAAAATCACACAGTAAGATAGCACTTGGTTTAACTGGCACTATAATAATGATATTGGTGGCAAATGCTGTTTTGTTTTAATACCTGTTGATGTGATAAAAAAAAAAAACATTTCCCGTCGCAACGACAGCAAAATCCTCGTGATTATCAGGCTGTGGGTGATACTGATTCTTTTGAGACCTGCTTGTTAAGAAGTCTTTCTTGTAGTATGCTTTGAAACTTGTTGGTGCCACCACAGAATCACTAATAGTATAATTGGTTTTAACCATGCAGAGAGTAATGAAACAGCAAATGAAGGTCACGAGAATAAATTAGACGTAGTGATAAGTTTCCCATGAGAATGACATGCTAAGAACTGGTTTGTCTGTGGGGTCAAGGCCTTAGCGCTGCATGTCACTCATTATTTGCAGGTACACGTTTTACATTGTTTAGATTATGATCTTAGAATAACGGTTTTGGGGCTCAGCGGCAGAATGAATTGACTTGGATATCCGGTACCTTGCGAGACCCGCCTTCGGAAACACCTTCGGGAGTAAAATCCTGAATGTTGATTACTCTTTTATCTGAAATATACCATTCTTTAATATTTTTCCTTATATTTAAGAACAGTGCACACATACCTGATCAACCTCAAAGTCGGTCTTTTTTTTCTCCAAATTAATCAACCAATAGTTTACATTTTCAACCAATAGGTTGTTTCTGTGTTATCCACAGAATATTACATACTAAACTATTTTCATGGATAGATGGATGGGTGGATGAATGGACTCAATCATGCATGAATGTCTGCATTGATAAAAATTGATATATTGATGATAGGTAGATAGCATGTTGTCCATATTTTGTGTTTGACAGTCGGAATGGGAATAGTCCAATGATGTTTTAAGGGCATCCTTGTTAATTGCTTTCATACTTAGTGACTTAGACATGTAAATACGGAACCAAGCATGGATAGAATATGAATACATTATATGGCATGAAACGGATAACTTCCAATATTGACGTTTGATTGTTGACTGTATAAATGTCCAGTACGATACAAGTTGTATGACTGTAGAGTGGTTGTTTTCTCATCTCCGATGTCTCTATATTCACGATGTGTAAATAAATACGCTCAACAATAATCAGCAATAAAATGTTCTAGTCATGCAACTGTAACAAATATGTGAGGCTTGGTTAGCTGTTACCTATCTACCTTCATCTGTCACTTTAAATCTTGTTTATTACGACATAGTAAAAGTATTTACTAAAATGGCATTCTTGTGTGCGATTGAATGAAACAAGGAGTGCCATTCATCGAAAAAGTTTCAACATGGATCAGTTTCTTTAAGATTTGTGGGACATCGTTAGTGTTTGATAATCAGAATATTTTGTTATTGGATATTGTAGACTCTTCTGTTGATAAACTGGAAATCCCCGCAGTACGTGCAGTATTTAGTGTTTATAAAAATCGGAACGACACGTATCATCGGTGCACAGTATAAAAAGGCTGCAAAGCGGACGTTGCAAATCACAGCTATAGATTATTTGCACGAGACTTGTTTTGAATGAACTTATTGTAGAAATGTTTGTAATTAGACTGGCAGCACTGGTAACTGGTTCAATCTCATTTTATCTCATAGTTATAGGTGTATCCATTCCCTATTGGATTTATATAGGTGACAAAGAGAGGTTGGTTCCAAGTTTTTATTCGAATGTCACGTTTGCAAGAAACCTAGGATTCTGGGAGTACTGTGAGATTACTGAGTTGGATGGAGTTTTACACAGTGAATGTAGACAGATTTACGGGAATCGAAGCGGTAAGATTGCTTTATAACTTTAAAGACATGATCCTGGATTTCACATCGTTAATGATCTCTTATCTTAGCCAATAATACCTAAACACTCACACACACATACACACACACACACACACAAATACACACTACCACCACCACCGTACAGACTGATGACTTTTGTTCCAATACATTTAAAGTTATAAATTCTTTAACCAGACTCATGACATGGACTACATTTTTTATTGTAAAATATACATGGTGGAAAGTCCAAACTTAATCCATGTCTAAACCTTTGGAACAAAAGGTGGAGGTATTTGTTTTGAACTGTATGCATTAAACAATGCATGAATTAATCTTCTCACTGGGGGCCTCTTTGAAACTCTGGGAAATACTATTTCATCAATAATGGAATTGCTATAATGGCATTTTAAAATAAATTTACCAGATCATTTGGTATGAGCTAAATATGTGATGTGATGTGATTATGATTTTTAACTATTGAACCCACAGATTCTTTTTATTATATTGAATAGGTATATCAATATTTCATAACAGTACTAAAACAGTCCAATATACAGTTGAGAAAGAATATAGCGTTTAGGAGCTAACTGATAATGTACCATGTTTCACATTTTGTTAATGTTTGTATTTTTATATCTTCTTATTGGGAAAAAGAGTTATGCTCTTCCTTATTATATGCTCATTTTTTCTCGTTAATTTTACATTGTCAGAATCGTTAAGTATTTAGCGATATTGCATACAATCATAATGCACTTCTTGCGCTCAATTCAAAGGAAATATTTTCTAACGTAAACAATTTTTTTATGAATGAACTAAAGCAGATATTTCATGGACTGCCACATACCAGTAAATGTTTCATATACTGACACATGACATCAGATTTAAAACAGACTGATATGTACGTCATAATACAACACACGCTGTATCTTAGAGACATATATGATTACATGCAAACTGTTTCGGCACATTCCGTGTTACCTGTTTGATACAATGTTTCAGATTTACAGATTTAGGCTAGCTATAAACGCCATACAGGGTCCTCACAATAACAAGCAAATTATAACACACAAACTGTCTTCTTTATCTGGTAATAAAAATGGCAAAGAATATGTTTACAATTTTACATCCTGAATTTCCTAAAAAATATACTTTCGTAGTTCTGTAAATCTGAATTACATGAGCCATATCATGGGTTCTCAAGGTTGATTACACATTCTGAAATTGTACTGTAATTTCGAGTTTTATATTCCAAGTGCAGTTACATCCTCATTACGGCACTAGAATGAAATAAACATTATATTTAACAGCATCTTTTCGATAATTGCAATGGAAAGACTTCATAATTTTCTCACATTATGAACTGAATCATTCAATGACCGAACAGAAACAAGCATTCCGATGTCAACACACTTCAATACTATTAAATTGGCAGACGATGCTGGAATCCGATGCAAGTCACTTAATGTAGATAAATCCAGATCATAATCACAAGATTGCGTTGAACCGATAAAAATATCAAAACGTATTCATTCCAGATCAAATTGAAAAGTTGTTGCAATGCGTGTTCATTAACAACATTACTCCAAGTTTCAATTTTAAGTAGACCAAACGCTATTTTATTTCGAAACTTACGTCTCGGGTGTGAAAAACTTCAAATTATCTGGGCGGAGTTATGCGCTCATTGATAATGTTGTGTAAAAATGCATCAATGATTTTGTATTTAGTTTAGAATACGGCATACATTTAGTTACTTTATTTCATGTAGTGTACTTTTGTTTATATATTTAAATATTTAAACCTTGGGAATAATAAGAAAGTGAACATATTATAGAAAGGTTGTTGCATTTGTATGGAAAAAAAAATGAACTTGTTTTTTCGGATGGATATACTGCACTCCCAAGGTCGTGCAGTATATCCATTCGAAAAACTCGTTCCTATTTACCCATGCAAATGCAGTAACCTAAAATTACTAATGCGTCACTCTTCCAGTGACTGTGAATGGGCAGATAACTCTTTCTTTGAACACTAAAATTCTTATCCTGACTGCTGCTTTTTATTTGTAATGGTCAATAAGCAAACATCCATCAACAAAGTACACAATGATTATTCTGATTCACTTTTGAAGTTGTCATTAGGCCACCATCACTGAAAATGCAACAGACGATAATTGTTAATCTTTTCCTGATTGTTGAAATTACGCCGTAGCATTCGGACTTGATCGTTTGAGTAAGTGACCTTATATTTAAAATTACAATGTTATAATGTGCAAAAGGTCAAAATACTATTGATAATGCCGCCTTTGTTTATGTTGAGTGTGCGAATTGGCGCATTTTGTTAATTATTAAGTTTAATTTAACTTATTCGACGCTTTCATGGATGTCTTTCTTCATCTCGCTTTCACCACAGACCTTATTTTGGCCTGAGCAACTCCAACTGTTAAGTTTTAGCGAACGAACATCCCACCAGATGTGCGAAGAATAAAGTTTTATAACATGGTAGGTCTTACAAAAACACTCAATGACGTTTCAAGAATCAATAAAATGCCTGCACATTTAATCTGAAATGCTATTCCTACAAATTTGGAATGAATTAGGTGAAGGAGTTACTCGGTTTCAATTGTCAGCAACTGTTACCTGCTTTGCATTTATCAAAAGCATGTCGTCCATCCTTGTGACGTTGTGAAGATGTTATTACATAATAACAACCACGGGCTTAATGGCAGTTCAAAATGCCCATTATTTATGTACAATACATTTTCTAGCATGCGATGAAAAAAGCTGAAATTATTCCAATGCTTTAAACAATGCAATTCCACACTTTTAACCTAACATGCTCTGGTAAATTAGATGACGAATGAAAAGACATGTTTAAACATTAATGTTTGTTGAATGAAAGAATCTAAACCATTTTTGCGCTCTCGCGGAAACCTAACCATATTAAAATTCTCTAATATATCAAATTCTGAAAGTTAAGGGAATATGATCTCGAATACGGTTTGCATAGGTGTATCACTTGTGGATTCCTTTTACTGGAAATGTAGAGTTCTTTTCCCACGTCGCCGATCACCAAACGGTGGCACTAGAAAATTAATATTCAACATTAGAGTTTTAAAATATTCAGCCACGTTTTCAAAATGTAAAAATCTTTCAGACATGACTAATGCATCTGCTGCCATGATGTTGATTGGAATGCTGATGATGGCCGGAAGCGTGGTAGTGTGTGTAACATCTATACTCTGTATGAAAGAAAATAAACTTCTTCCGATTATTGGTGGAGTATGCAGTTTATTTGCAGGTTAGTGTTGATAGGAAATAAATTTCTTGTTTAGTCATGTTTAAGGGTTTTTTTTTCCAACTGAATAGCAAATATAAGATTTAGTTAAAAATACAGTGACTATAATTTCATATTCGAGGTAACATCATAAAATTCTTAAAATTAAAAGATATAAAGTTATTTTTATTACAATCAACTATCTTGGAAATTACAGATTAAAGCTGTTTGCAGATGAAGCAATTTTATTGCATATTTTATGCTTCCCTGAAAGTAAAAAAGAAGAAAGGTTAAGTCTGTTTCCATCTTATATCATTGTTTAAATTACTTTTGCATTTTAATCCAATCCCCCCAAAATATGGATACTTACGCTACAGATGTATAGGACGTAATTGAAGAACAGTTCGTGGACAAGCTTACTACATAATGTTTGCTAACGGCAAAATTCACCATAATTACCATAAAAATGAGTTTCATTACAGCTGCTAATTTTTGATCATCAGATATGATTGCATCGGTGTATTTGTCTAGAAATCATACTCTTAATGTCAATACGTGGCATCCGACAGATTTTGTTCAGAGAACAAAGTTTCCTTTTGATAATATTACTGCAGGGATGGGTATTGTTACAGAAGACAAGAGACTTTGGCTTAATTGGAGACATCGGAAGCTTATTGTTTGATATTATGAAATGATGGTGATTATTACTTCAAGACTTGAGGTAGGTCTGGGTCAGGTCAAATACAGCGGGGGTCCAAGATTTCAAAAAGACCATTATGTTCTTCGAAAGGACATCAAAGCAAACGTCTGCGTGTGAATACTTCCCAATAACCGCGTGCAAAAGTAAAACGACGTTAAAATTTCAAGTGACAAGTGACTGTATGTTTCAGTTTGTACATATTATGTAGCATTCTGAATGTATCAGGACACCCTGGAACACCTCCTGATTTGCCCCTGTGAGAATTTGGCCCATCTAGACGTAAGGAATAGCTAACCTATTGTTGGATTGTATGACATAGACGGTGATTGTTACTGAGAGACTAGGGATTTTGACTCATCTGGACGTAAGGCACAGCTAAGATAATTTTTAAATCATGGCATGGATGCGATTGGTACTGAAAGACTTGAGATTCTGGCTTAACTGTACGTAAGGCATATCTAACATATTGTTTGATATTATGACATGGATGCGATTGGTACTGAAAGACTTGAGATTCAGGCTTAACTGGGCGTAAGGCATATCTAACATATTGTTTGATATTATGACATGGATGCGATTGGTACTGAAAGACTTGAGATTCTGGCTTAACTGTACGTAAGGCATATCTAACATATTGCTTGATATTATGACATGGATGCGATTGTTACTGAAAGACTTGCGATTCTGGCTTAACTGGGCGTAAGGCATATCTAACATATTGTTTGATATTATGACATGGATGCGATTGGTACTGAAAGACTTGCGATTCTGGCGTAGTTGTACGTAAGGCATATCTAAAATATTGTTTGATATTATGAAATAGATGTGATTGTTACTGAAAGACTTGCGATTCTGGCTTAACTGGGCGTAAGGCATATCTAACATATTGTTTGATATTACGACATGGATGCGATTGGTACTGAAAGACTTGCGATTCAGGCTTAACGTGACGTAAGGCATATCTAACATATTGTTTGATGTTAAGACATGGAATGTGATTGTTGCTGAAAGACTTCTGGCTTAGCTGGACGTAAGAAATATATACTTTGTTGTTTGATAGTATAACAAGGCTGATGGCTGCTACTACAGGACTGGAAATTGTGACTCAACTGGACGTACGACATGGCTAGCTTATTATAAAACGTCTGAAATTTGACATGCATTGTCTTCTTGTGTAATATGTTTATAAATTTTTCACTTAACGTCAACTTCTCTGGATATGTTTCATCTTAATTTGACAGAACATCCTAAAGCTACTATCAAGGTTTGCTTTATTTTAATAAATTATACCGATCCCCAAACATGTTTCTTTATGTTCATTCAACGTAGATAACATAGAGTAGTCTTTGCCTTTAAAGTACTCAGAAGTTTTTAGTCAGATTTGATACAAAGTTTCTTTGCAGCAAGACCTTACAGATTTTAACAGATAATGTAAATCTGCTTTCAAATACGGACGCATCCACACAGTTCATCAATTTGAATTAAATTCTAATTGAATATACTGGCCTTCAATCTTTCTGAAACTGTTGTATGGCATGTAATATCACTGCAATTAATAAAACTAAATCCAGTCAGGAAAACATTTACCGATACTGATGTGCCTGCAGATAATCTGTACACAATAATGCAGATTTGTCATAAAACTGGTTAGCGCATTAATTAAGAATATAGAAAAGAACTTTAGAACATCTTTATTTCCAAAACCCGTGAACCAATTCCACTCAAACAGGATATTAATTTAGCATCGAGGCTGTTCAATACTATTTTAAAAATGTAGGTATAAATTTAATATGATTCATTAGAAAGAAAGAAATAATAAAACTTATTTGCCTCAAAATCATTCAATCACTCGTATCAAGATCTTTCAAGCTGAAAGAAACGATGCCTATCTGATGTCAATATTGGTGGTTGTTATTAAAAATATAAAGACCTTGAAAAACCTATGACATCGTCTTTCAGAAACATGCCAACCCATAGCATCCTCCCATATATTTAGCGATGTGGTCAATGCGAGTCCGGTGAACGATCTTACTTCGTGGCTTTAGATCACATATAACACAGTGGATTTAGAGTTGGATGTCTTCCTCCTCAATTTTCTTCAGATGAAATTGTTTTAATCATTTTATATGTTTGTATTGCAGGCCTATGCATGCTAATCGGAGTCGCTCTTTATGGACACGAATACAGAGAGGAGATTTTCCAATACGGCCCTAGCTTTTACATGGCTATTGTTGCTACTACTTTTGCGTTGGTCAGTGGGAACATTCAGATTGCAAGCAGAACTATTTTTACCAAACCCGATATGGTCTGAGTACAGGATTTGAACTCGTGGCTACTTTGACCACTTATTCGCGTTGGTCAGCCTAGGAATGAAAATTACTGTGTCAGATACGAGTGCCAAGCCTAATAGTTGTGTGGGTACAGAGGACGAACTCATTTCTGTCACAAGGCGTTATGTTATTTAATTACGACGTCGAAGAATAACGTCACCCATATGGACAGGATGGCAGGATGTAAATGAATAAATAGATTTTCCTGGAGAAAATTTCGTAATTTGTTCAATATACATAATTATTTTACTACCTCAATTCTCATAAAATGGTATTATATTGATTTTTGTTGTTTATTCTATGATATTTTGTTTTCAAAATAATTTAAAATTTTGCTGTTTATTCTGTGAATTTTTAATTCCAATATAATTTGTCATTAATGCAGGGATCTAGTTTTATTTTAAGACGGACTTAATATTTACTGCAATTTTAAGTTAAATTTTAGTTCTAATGGGCATTTATTATAATCTTAAATGTGAAATAAAGATGGTTATTGACAAACTAATTTCGTATTTTTCATTCCTATATTATCAAATATATCCTTATATTAACACCTGAAAAGATCAGATTTCCAATCATGCCATGCCGTATTTGATGTTTTGCTGCAAGACTTTAACCTGCAGCAACCTCCACACCCCACCCCCCAACAAACAAATAGATTTGAGCTAGAACAAATAAATAGAAAGTGCCTTACATTACAGACACAGAAATTATCATTAATACAGAAATTTGACCAGATGTCATTCGCATCTATCTGAAGTTGTTTCCCCTATGAACCCACTACGATGCATTACTGTATCGTACTATTGTTGATAAACCCACAATGAAGCATTGCTGTATATGACTTGCATTATTGATAAACCCACAATGAGGCATTGCTGTATCGTACTATTGTTGATAAACCCACTATGAGGCATTGCTGTATCGTACTATTGTTGATAAATCCACAATGATGCATTGCTGTATCGTACTTGCATTGTTGATAAACCCACTACGATGCATTGCTGTATCGTACATGCATTGTTGATAAACCCACAATGATGCATTACTGTATCGTACTTGCATTCTTGATAAACCCACTATGAGGCATTGCTAAATCGGAGTTGTATTATTGATAAACCCACTACGATGCATTGCTGTATCGTACTTGCATTGTTGATAACCCAATACGATGCATTGCAGTATCGTACTTGCATTGTTGATAAACCCACTACGATGCATTGCTGTATCGTACTTGCATTGTTGATAAACCCAATACGATGCATTGCCATTTCGTACTTGCATTGTTGATAAACCCACAATGATGCATCACTGTATCGTACTTGCATTGTTGATAAACCCACAATGATGCATTACTGTATAGGACTTGCACTGTTGATAAACCCACTATAAGGCATTGCCATATCGTACTTGCATTGTTGATAAACCCACTACGATGCATTGCTGTATAGGACTTGTATTGTTGATAAACCCACAATGATGCATTGCTGTATCGTACTTGCATTGTTGATAAACCCAAGACGATGCATTGCAGTATCGTACTTGCATTGTTGATAAACCCATAATGATGCATTTCTGTATCGTACTTGCATTGTTGATAAACCCACTACGATGCATTTCATTATAGGACTTGTATTGTTGTTGTATGACTTGACCGGGGATAGAAACCACGACCTCCCGCAATTGAGGCGGACGCTCTAACCACTAGGCCACCGGAGCAATTTGCTCAGCTAGGTAACTTATCTATATAAGCAACTTTTGATCAGCTCAAAAATGAAATCATTAATTTTATTAAATATCACAAGTGTGGATCAAAATGAAGACTTTGTTTTTCAAGATAAACACGGACGATTAAAGACGAGAAATATACAACTGTCAGATGTACATGTACGAACTCCCACCGTGGTTGTTATTTTTGCTGATAAAGGTAAAAGAAAAGATTCCAGTAAGTCAGTTAACGATTATATTAAGAAAGCTGTCGATTTATTTACTGGTAACATTATGAGAAATCGAAATAAACTTATAGATCTTGGAAACCCAATCGCAAATACAGACGCAGCAACAAAAAATTCGTCTGTGATCAAAAGACTAAGTACGTATTAGTGCGTTTCTCAATATGAATAATAATAATAATATTAATGATCTCAGAACACCAGAATCAAATTTCGACGCTGCAACGAAATAATGCGTCGACGATATTAATAATCTAATAAACGATGGAATTAATGATCTCAGAACTGATTTTTTCAAGAACGTTGAAATACTCTTAAATTTTCGTAGAAACGTAAGCAAACTTGTGTATGAATTGTTTGGTAATCCAGAGATTGTAGATATTAAACCTGCTGAAATTAACATAAAACTAAATGAAATTGTTAGTGGAATCCCTAAAATCGTTAAAAGACTAATCTTGTAAATTTAACCGCACAATCAGATGATCAATGTGGAATACACGGTAGCAACAGAATTAGCAACATGGTCACCTCAAACTAATAATATCAAACATACCATAGAAGTCACTGATGTATATAGGCTGTCCGTATTTAAAGGTGCAAAATTTAGTATATTTACCACATATCTATGGCGTCATTCAACCCATAATTTTTTTTTCTGGAACTGTATATGTGGTGTTAAATAAATGTGCAGAAGAAACATTTGTACTGGTATCATATGATAAACAAATAAACCCAGCATCTTACTGGTGCTGTCTGGAATTTGTAGCTGATGCTTCACAATTAATTACTTAATTAAATGACTTAATTATAATGAATCAAACGCAGGGACTAGCATTGCAGATTTTATTATTGTATTGTTTCTCTTGCGACAAAAAAGGATTGTAAAACAGCAAGTATCACCTATAAAAATTACTTGATCAGATACGATCTTATTTGCGTGGTATAAAATATATCGACGATTTAATTCGCGAGTTCCGTATTATTAACAGTATGTTAACAGACATTGTACAAATGAAAGTCAGCAGATATGAAAAAGATTATCAAATTGTATAGTAATGGTAAAATAATCTCAAACAACGATTTTACTATAAAATGTTTGATCTATGGAAACAGATAAAAGTGTATCAAACTCCATTCATATACTAGTTCCTGTTCCGTAAAAAATATATAGAAAAATGTTTTCAAAACTGGTATGAGTACGTGATTAAATACTTTAGTTTTCAGTGATATATAATGAAAAATAAATTCCAGTCTATTCGTATGAAATCCAAGATTGTGAATGGCTTTGATGAGCATAGATACTAAGAAAGCTTACCATTTGAATATTCCTTACACAGCTGCAATGTATTTTTCAAAAGACTTGCTAGATAGCTGTGAGCAAAAAATAATCCAAAGCGTTTTGTAAATGCATAATATTGCTATGTACAGATTTGGTTTCCATGGAGATGAAATGCTCTTGCAAATGGTTTACATAGGAATTCTGATGTATCAAAGTTCTAGCCCACATGGAATTCATATAATAACTAGGTCATTCTGAAAGACTAAAGACGGGGAAGTTCTAATGGCTTTTTCTAAAATAACAAATACAAGTATTAAACTTCGATAGCATTCATTATCTTTTTAGTGAATCGTTTTTGTTTGGAACAGCCAGATGAAATATAACCATATTCCTGTCATGTTTAACAGTACGGCCAACACCTTTACGATACTACTAGTTTTTCGTTGTAATTGATAACAATATCTGCAAAATTTTCACCTGTCTTGTTATATGAATACACTGGTTAAAGACTTTTCCCTCAAAAAATAAACATAATAATATAATAATAATAACATAGTTTTCAACCACGTGAAGTCAATAACTGGTCTCTTAAAAGATTAATCTTTTAACCTCTTAAACGTTTCATGAACATGATCACATTCCAGCCATCGCAGAAAATTGTTCACCAACCTTCCCACACACTGGTTTAAATAACGTTTATCCTAATCTTGCCGTCCTTGAGCCTATTATAAGTCCTTATTCAATCGATCTTTTCAAAAGAGCATCACTTAACGTTTGTAAATACGCGAAAACACATTTTTATATAATAATTCCTCTCCAAGTTTTACTGAGCGTGAGTTCCTTTCTTTGTCTTCATTTCAAGCGAATAATTTGGGACCTCATAGTTTCGTTGAGCCGGAATCACGTTGAAAACTTTTGTTTAGCCACCAATAACCCAGTTTTCCTGCTGTGTTAATTCAAATTTCTTTTTTTGTCTTCTTATTCAATTCTTACCTTCTATTTCTCAATGAAACCGTCCCGGAAATAGTTTTAGTTTCTCCTTTAAATTTGTAAGTGTAAAATTTCCACTCGCTGTCAGCTGTAGCCAAAATGCAAATAGAATAAACAACTTTGTTTACATAAAAATCAAGAATGCAAAAATCTAAACGAAGAGCGAGCGTTGACGCAGAAGTAATAATTTGAATCTGATTCTATTTATACGAACAGAAACTGTGTTCGTCTTTGTCAAATTCATACTTTCAAGACCAAACTAGATCGATCCATCGAGGGAAAAAGTCGTACCTATGCATAACTTGCGTCTCTAACAGATTCTATAGCTCGTTTTGTTGTCGATAGTCAAATATTTCTATCCATTTGATCCCCATGAGTGTTTCAGGACAAACAATATCCGTGAATATTTTATATAAAGTGCATGGTCAAAATGAAAATATACTGAGAGCAGAGAGAAATTATTTCCCACGTCTTATGTAAACCGTCCTCCCTTCTCCGGGAAGATAGGATATTTCGACAATTTGAAATGGCCAAAATAAATATATGTTGGAACATTGTGACTCTTTGACATCATCCCACCTTTTTCGATGAGCATAAATTAAGTATTAACTCAGCTTGGTCAAAGAGGGTATATGAGAAAGATGTCCCGTACCTACCCTTGGGTCGGTGATCCTTTCCGGGCACTTCATCAAATATACTGTCCACCATGTATCATATGCTGACAATGGCGTTAACCACCCCTTCACAAAAGCACAAAACAGCTGCCTCGCTTGGCGCTCAGCATTAAGAGGTTAGTGTTAGGACTAGTCGGCCTGGAGTCAGGATAATGTGACTGGGTGGGACATCATGCTACATGTCTACGGCATGATGCCCCAGTGCTAGACATCACTATAAACTGCCACACTGCAGACATCGTAGCGATATGGCTGAAAAATTGTTAAAGCTACGTTAAAAATCATAATCACATCACATCACAAAAGTATTCGGGTAGTCTTGGATCTCACCATTGACCGAAAGGTAAGAGCTAAACAACCTGGAGTTTAATGTATAACTGTTTAAGTGATTATAATAAATACTGGCATGAATTTTCAAACAAAAAGGATGTTTCACGAGTTATCAATACACTATAGAACAATGTAAGTAGCAATCGCCATCAATTTTCCACAATCAATATTTGTTTTTGCCACCAGAATTAAAACGCACCACAATGTACATTAACGATATTTACTGCACTACAGACTCTAAGTTGTTCGGATCTTACCTTTCGGTCAATGGTGAATTCCAAGACTACACATATGCAAACGGCACTGCTGGGTAGGTTCTTGTTGGAACGTCAAAATCGGCGAACAATTATTGCATTTTCTCCAATACGTCACAATCTGAAGGAAGTGTGTCGAGCTGTTTTGAAAATTAGACTATTCTTGATTACGATTGGCTTAAGCTGGAAATTAACAGGTGCAATTAGGATAAACTAGCAGGGTTGGAACTACTGAGGGGTGCAAACTCGTGTATTACCTTGTGTTATATTATTACAAGTTAAGCTCCCAATTTTATTTGTAACAAACACCTGTGACAGACCCCAGACTGCAGAAACGTAGGCGATTTATTGAAAGTGACACTGAGAGTCAATAAGAATAGGGAATTATGGACAGAAACGATATCAACGAAATGTATAGTCCGAAAATACATCCCCGTTGGTTTGTAACTTCTACCGATTTCAATAACTAAAAAGTTTAATATGATAAAAAAAAGTGCACATAACTAAGTCAATTGAATCATTGATTTATAAATTCTAACCTGACTGTAACCAGAATGGCACTAGTACTTGCATCCCCTTGCACCATTCATGCTTAACGGACTTTCCATACTAACACGACGCCATATTCCGTACACTACGGAGTAGTTTTGTTTCCATCAGACAACATAATGACGTAATTGTTCCTATTCGGTAACTGCCGGATAATTCCGTAAATTGCAATAACGTTGACTTTGGAATTATATCCCTTTGCACATGTGAACATATTATTGAAACCGCTTGCTAAATCCGTTTGAAAGGCAAATTTGTTGTCATTCTTTTCCTTTGCTTTAGTCGACACTGTAAATATCGGTAGCAGAAGACATATGTATGTACATATTTAGTCGCACATGCGCCCCTTTGCTGAAAATGGACTGGTCAAGAAACTGGAAATGGTTCTCAAGCATGTAACTCTATTATATTGAAAACTTCCGTTAAGCATGAAACGCGCAGGCGATGACGGTGTTATGGCAATTCTTCTCACATTCAGGTTAGAAAATATAAATCAATGAAAGAATTGACTATGTTCCTTGCACTTTTTATCAAATCAAATGTTTCCGTTATTGAAATCGGTTGGGGAGGGGTTACAAACCAACCGGGATGTATTTTCGGACTTTAGCTAGGGTTAAATTGTTTCATTACCTCTTGTTCCTTCAGTATTTTGATCTTTCATGCTTGAATCGAAGTCTCCGTATATATGTAAATGATCCTCTTGTTACTGTTTGTGATGACGAACGCTGCATATTCAACAACGGCATGCACATTATTGGAAAAACCAATTTAATGTTAGCTATCAGCCTTGTGTTTTTATTTCATTTAATATTATTAAAGAAAACATAAGGCAATTCATATGAATGAAATGTGTACAAAATTAACAATTAATATAGAACTTATTTTTTTAATGCACATATATGCGAGGGGTATGAAGAGTTCACTCCCCTACAGTGCGCTGTTTATGACTCTCAGATGTATCTCCCATTACAAAATGAAAATTTGTGGTATCAATACAATATATGTATAGTATTTATGCTGTATCAATGATATATCAGTCGCTGTATAAATTTTTCATGAAAGGAAAGCCAGCAAGCTTCGTTTCCTTTTAATGAAAAATGTATACATCTGATGGTATATCACTGATATATATATATATATATATATATATATATATATATATATATATATATATATATATATATATATATATATATATATATATGTGTGTGCAAGGCGATGGGTGCCATTTACTCGCGGACCTTTGTTCGAAATAAAATTATTATATATATATAGTCATTATCGTGTACAAGCAACATAGGTTAACATGTTTACATATTTGGATGGTACTGTTCATCCCCTACACCCTTTTACTAGTAAACAAGTTGCATTTAGAACCTGCCGATATGCTATCACCAGTACCAACACGTCTTGTTTTTTTCCCACTGTCCTTTTAAAAAATACAATTTGATATATATATATATATATATATATATATATATATATATATATATATATATATATATATATATATATATTCATTCATTCATTCATTTCTAAAAATTAGCGTTAGCTAATAACAAAAAAAAAACTATTTGATGGAAGAGTCTAGATAGTTTAGTCCATTTACCATTTATAACTAATATTAAAAATCTTACATTTATTTATCATTTCTAATAGCAACACCAAATACAATAATTTATTTACCAATAATAATAAAAAATACCAAATCACATAATTTGTGATTTGACAGTTGCATGAATAAGTATACACAAATGCCGGGCACGAGACGAGTCATGAGTGGACACCGGAATTTGAGTATGTAACGTAAAACTATATATATATATATATATATATATATATATATATATATATATATATATATATATATATATATATTAATTATTGTTTGTACCGTTTGTACATGCGATATATTTGTTTTACTGTACGTATTAAATTTATCGCCATCAATGCTTATAATAAAGTTAATTATACAGATATACACTTGCCGGTGGCCTCTCCGTAAAGTACAAAATAATGTAAGTTTATGGCATAATAAATTTCCCCCTCCATAAAATGTTTCCGTTTCTGCTTTATTGCAGGCTACGTTCCCTCGAGGCCAAATTTTAATCAATTACGGAGCAAAAGCTAGGATTAATAGCTTTCTTTGAAAACCAATTTACAGGTCCCTGAAAAACGCCCCGGTCATTGATTGGTGCTTTGATTGTTCTTTTGTTTGAATAACGGCGTATCCCTTAATTAGCCAGCGATCAAAGGAGTCGCAAACTGTAATTATTAGGATATATAAATATACCGACGAGACCGGATTAAGGATTAAATTCCCGACAAAATGCTAGCTGGATATATAAATATATTAAACCCAACCAGTTTAAGGATCTTCATTCCATAGGAACCTTTTGGGCAGAATAAAGTCAAAAAGTCAGAGTTACCGTGCTTCGTTCCGTTCGTGATTTAAGCTCTCGTTTTTCATTGTTGCGTCCAAAGAAAACCTGATTGTGCAATTCAGGAAAATCAGCAAAAAGGTATGAATCTCTCTCTCTCTCTCTCTCTCTCTCTCTCTCTCTCTCTCTCTCTCTCTCTCTCTCTCTCTCTCTCTCTCTCTCTCTCTCTCTCTCTCTCTCATGTTTGATTTAATTTGAGCTTTGATTCTGTTTACACCTCCTTTCATCGAATATATATGTATGCAAAACAATTTTGTAGAATAGTTGCAGTTTTATTTCAAAATGTCTCGAAAGATTACACAAAATATTATTAAATTAAAAGCCTATGTTATTCATACACTATTTCTTCAGCCTGGCAATCGGTGCACTATCTTTCGTTTTAGGGAACATTCGCCCATCTAGCAATTTCAACGGTAAATATGTGATATGCATTTCTTTGTCTAATTATATATGAGGGGTGAAGTTAATGAGAAATAAATCCTTGCTAAATCCAAAAAAGGTTAAACATCTTGTAAGTATGCCCTTTTAGGTGACATATTGATGTTAGTTTCGCATTCCTGCATGTATTGATATTTTAGTCGTTCTACCAAGTATGGATTTACCATTGTGCTTAGGGGTGCTTAAGGAAGGAGGACAAAAAGAAAAATAAATTATGATCAATTTTTCAAAAGTAAAAGAAACTAGAACATGTCCTCGTTTATACTAAATCCAACACTGGTTCTGTCAAATTTGTTTAAGCAAGTAACTGATACAAAACTCAATTTAACATTATTGAATATAGATTTTACTTCGAGTAACCATTTATGGTCATAGAACAGGAGTTTACACACTTTTTCAAGGTTGCGAGCTAATTATAAAATGACCAAGCCAAAATGATCTACCTACCACAAAAATGCAAACCGTATATAGGCTGACGTCTATTTTTTAAAAAAAATAATACGTGATCTACTCACACTACCTTCGCAATCGACCGGTCGATCGCGATCGACGTATTGCGTACCCCGGTCATAGAAATTATCATCAAAGTTTTTGTATAAGAGAAACTACATGCTATGTCTGTTTTCTTCATGGCCACTATCCAGTCTATTCCAGTACTTTATCATTCAGCTTTTGATGTTGATAATTAACGGGGAAACGATCAAGTTCGCTAAATAGCATATATAGAGGGGAATATTTTTTGTTATTCAGTGTAATTCAAGACTATCTTAAATCACACAAAGCCCCCAAATGTCACAAGCATATTTGAAAATCAGTGCATGGTTTGATCAAACAGTTTCAGGTGACCGTAAATATCCGATTCTAACTTGTGCATACGTTTCTGTCTGATTTCAAATTCGCTAATATATAATGTTTCAGGCTAGACTTAAATTTAAGAATAATGTTTGAGGAAAGGAAACATTATCAGATATTTAAATCATTAAATTTTCTTTTGGATATTCTATTTTGAAATTGGTGTTTTGAAATTCTGTATATTTGACACATGTTTTGGTGCAAAGTGTTACCGTCATTATTCAGATACCTTTTGATTTAGTGTACTGGAAATTAGCTGGCATTATTTATGCATATAAAAATGTCATGTTTCTGTCAAGTAAACATTTGTATCACTTGTTAACGTTCCACGAATGATATATCAACCAACTTGGTTATCACACGAATCCTGACCGATTCCTAAAGAAATTATTATAATTTTAGAAAGAACTTAGTACATTCTATTGATATGATGGATAAACGGGTTTCCTTTCTGTCTTCTAACATGCTGAGTAGTTTAGATGTATATTCATACATTTCAGACATAAAATACATATGGTCATTCTTTCAATCTTACTAACTTCATACAGTTTTAGAATTTCTATATTTATAGAACATAATGTAAATAATTAAATATTGAACGTGTTAACGATCAGCAAATAATTATTTCTAATTTAAATATTACTAAATTAACTATTACTGAGCATGAAAAACAAATCAATACTACAATTACAGATCCATATAAATTCTTAATAATGTTTAACTTTCTAAAACAGCACACACATGCATACACACAGACAAATATATATTCATCCACTTCTAAATATTAGCGTTAGCTAATAACAAAAAAAAAACCTATTTGATGGAAGAGTCTAGATAGTTTAGTCCATTTACCATTTATAACTAATATTAAAAATCCTATCATTTATTTATCATTTCTAATAATAACACCAAATACAATAATTTATTTACCAATAATAATAAAAATACCAAATCACATAATTTGTGTATTTAACATATATATATATATATATATATATATATATATATATATATATATATATATATATATATATATATATATATATATATATATATATATATATATATATATATATACACACACACTGTTTGTACCTGCTATAGATTTGCTTTACTGTAGGTATTAAATTTATTACCATGAAAACTAATAACAAATTATACATATGTACACTTGCTAGAGGCCGGTCGGCGAGGTACAAAATACAGTAAGCTTATAGCATAATAAATTTCCCCCTCCGTAAAATGTTTCCATTTCTGCTTTATTGCGGGCATCGTTACGGCCTGGCCAAATTTTAATCCATTACGGAGGAAAAGCGAGGATTAAGAGCTTTCATTGAAAACCAATTTACGGGTCCCCGAAAAACACTCCCGGTCATGGATTGGTGCTTTGACTGTTCTTTTGTTTGAATAGCGGCGAGCGAGGACCTTACTTAGACCTTACTTAGCTGGCGACGACGGAGTCGCAAACAATAACTAGCAGGGTATATAAATATATAAAAACGACAGGTTTAAGGGTTTTTTTTTCCCGGACAGTACCTAAAAGGGTATATAAATATATCAAACCCGACAAGTTTAAGGATCTTCATTCCATATGAACCTTTGGGCAGATTAAAGTGAAAAAGGCAGAGTTACCGTGCTTGGTTCTGTTCGTGATTTAAGCTTTTGTTTTTCATTGTTGCGTCCAAAGAAGACGGGATTGTGCAATTCAGGAATATCAACCAAAAGGTATGTTCAGGAATATCAACCAAAAGGTATGAATCTCTCTCTCTCTCTCTCTCTCTCTCTCTCTCTCTCTCTCTCTCTCTCTCTCTCTCTCTCTCTCTCTCTCTCTCTCTCTCTCTCTCTCTCTCTCTCTCTCTCTCATGTTTGATTTAATTTGAGCTTTGATTATGTTTACACCTCTCATCGAATATACATGTATACAAAACAATTTTGTACAATAGTTGCAGTATTATTGCAAAATGTCTCGAAAGATTTCACAAAAAAATTATTAAATTAAGGCCTATGTCATTCATACACTGTCTTCAGCCTGGCAATCTGTGCACTATCTTTCGTTTTAGGGAACATTCGCCCATCTAGCAATTTCAACGGTAAATATGTCATATGCATTTCTATGCCCAATTATACATGGGGGGGGGGAGTTAATGAGAAATAAATCCTTGCTAAATCCAAAAAAAGGTTAAACATTTTGTACGTTTGCCCTTTTAGGTGACGTATTCATGTTAGTTTCACATTCCTGCATGTATTGATATTTTAGTCGTTCTACCAAGTACGAATTTACCATAGTGCTTAGGGGTGCTTATGGAAGGAGGACAAAGAGAAAAATAAATTATTATGATCAATTTTTCAAAAGTAAAAGAAACTAGAACAGGTCCTCGTTTATACTAAATCCGACACTGGTTCTACCGAAAGCAAGTAACTGACACACAACTCAATTTAACATTATTGAATATAGATTTTACTTCGAGTAACCATTTATGGGCATAGAACAGGGGTGTACACACATTTTCAGCATGCGAGCTTCTTATAAAATGACCAAGCCAAAATGATGTACCTACCACAAAAATGCAAACCATAGAAAGGTTGACGTCTATTTTTTTTTAAATAATACGTGATCTACTCACACTACCTTCGCAATCGACCGGTCGATCGCGATCGACATATTGTGTACCCCGGTCATAGAAATTATCATCAAAGATTTTGTATAAGAGAAACTATATGCGATGTCTGTTTTCTTCATAACCACTATCCAGTCTATTCCAATACTTTCTCATTCGGCTTTTGATGTTGATAATTAACGGGGAAACGACCAAGTTCGCTATATAGCGTATTTAGAGGGGAATATTTTTTGTCATTCAGTGTACTTCAAGACTATCTTAAGTCACACAAATCCCTCAAATTTCACAAGCACTTTTGAAAATCAGTGCATGGTTTGATCAAACAATTTCAGCTGACCGTAAATATCCGATTCTAACTTGTGCGTACGTCTTTTAAGTAAATGCACACCTTGACTATATATGGATACTTTATTATTTAAGTTATTGGAGAACTTACCATTCTTGTGAAACATAAGGCATGAATACGTATACTGATCTAAAATATCCATATCGGGACATATTATCTTCAATTTCTATGGATGTTTATTTTTCTACCAAATATAATTTTTCTGTCTACTATATTAATTTTAGGTTTCCAGTTCTCGCAACATCTACTAAATATGGCGAGTATATTGCATGTCAGAAGGATTATCAACGAAAAAATATAGTCATTATCGTGTAGAAGCAACATAGGTCAACATGTTTCCATATTTGGAGGGTACTGTCCACACCCTACACCCTGTTACTAGTAAACAAGATGCATTTTGAACCTGCCGATATGCTATCACCGTTGCCAACTATTCTTCATGTTTTCCACTGTCCTTTTAAAAAATACAATTTGATACCTTATGCCAAAACCATATAATTTGAATGACACCTTTTCATTTTACCGCATTTTGGGTAAGTATTTTAATCCGGCATAATTACTCGCTAAATCTTTTTTTGTCCCTGCTTTAATCAGATGCCTTGTATTGCATTTACATTATTTGATATTTCTTACGAAAAATTCGCCCATGATCGTTGACAACATGGAGGATTAATAATAATAATAATAATAATAATAATAATAATAATAATAATAATAATAATAATAATAATAGTAACAATAACAACAAAAATAATAAGAAATCGTACGTACTATTGCATCGTATAAACTTATGAAACATCGACGTCGACTAGCCTTATGACAGAAACTGTGTTCTATGAGGTGAAATCCCTTCTAACGATGCTTTATAGGTAATGCTTTGAATTATGGCTGCACAATTTAGGGTAATTGCAAAGCTGATTGAAGTCTAAAAACAGGCCATTAGAATTATTGCCAGAAAAGACCACCCATCATCGTTAGCTTGTCATCATAAGACCGAAAGGATGCGAGTTCGAGTCCTACTTTCAGACCAACCAGAATCAGTTACTGTGGTGTATCCTTCTCTTCAATTGCCTCAGAACTAAAAATAACTTGTGTTGATGTGCCACAAATCACCAATCCAACCAATCCTTTATTTCTCGATGTACAGTGCGCCTGATTTATTTATAAAGTGAATTAAAACTTGATATAAAGTGATTCCGATTTATTTTAAAAGGAAATTGTTTTAAAGCTTAATGTACAGTGGTTCCAATTTATTTGTAAAGTGTTTAAAATCTTTTATGATATATAAATATTTTCATAAAGTAAATTCATAATATATCAACGATCTCCCTAGATCCATCTTCCAATATACACTCATACAGTCTGCAGTCTATTTCGTACTCTAACCTTCACTGGCCTGAATTTAAAACAAGATATATATTACATACGTTGCAGCAGCCTTTAGGAATATCAGTCAAAAATCTATTAAATATGCACAATACTTCATTTTAGAAAGAGATCACTCCAAAATGTTCTGGTTTCTGATTATGCCATAAAAGCTATGCAAATAAAATTGCGATGTATAACATGGACACCACCCATTACCTTAGGGTATCCCAAATATGTATGTATGTATGTATGTATGTATGTATGTATGTATGTATGTATGTATGTATGTATGTATGTATGTATGTATGTATGTATGTATGTATGTATGTATGTATGTATGTATGTATGTATGTATGTATGTATGTATGTATGTATGTATGTATGTATGTATGTTTGTTTGTTTGTATGTATGTGTAGCCTATAATACAGGTTGTTGTTTCAATTTTTTCAACATATATGTGTTGAAGCAAGATATAAAAGTTTTAATATTGTTATAAACAGTTTGTCACAAGTATTTTAAACATCTGTCGTAAAAATCGATCTGAATAAAATCAGATCCCCACTGTTATGCATAAAGAACTGATATGGACTGCTTAGGGATCATGTTCTGGCAACCTAAATTATTTCTTTAATCACTAAGTTTATCAGCAAATCTGACAAAGTCTTATATCTTCGCGTTTGGAGTTTAAGCAGTATGTATGAAATGCGCGCGCGCGTGTGTGTGTGTGTGTGTGTGTGTTTGTGTTTGTGTGTGATTTGGATTTTTAACGTAGCTTTAACAAGTTTTAAGTCATATCGCTACGAAGTCTGCAGTGTGACAGTTTATAGTGAGGTCTTGCAATTGGATATCATGCCGCAGACAGGTGGCATGATGTCCCACGCAGTCACATTATCCTGACACCAGGCCAACCAGTCCTAACAATAACCTCTTAATGCTGAGCACAAATTAAGGCAGATGTTAGTACCATTTATAAAAGTCTTTGGTATGACTCGGCCGGGGTTCAAACCCGCGACCTCCAAGCATCCGAGGCGGACGCTATAACCACTAGGCCAATCTTATCGGTTCATTGAAGAGCAAGAATGTGTACCGAACGATTTGATTCACATTCGAAGTTTTCAAAGCTGCATGTCCATTGGTTAATTCAAAGGTCATCATAACATGACTCCGAGGCGGTCGTCGTCAGATCTTCGCGTTGGTTGGCTGTGTTTTTAATCAGATTGTCGTAATAATATACAAAACAGCGCCGTTATGGACATTATAAATGTGAACTTTACACATGATCATCTGTATATTTTTTTAAACTTGCACTATTATTTCTGGAAAGAACTTTCTACCCCTAAATAGCATGTGACCTGAGCTGTAGCCTATGCTACTTGGTTTCGTTATATCCCTAACTGCACTCGTTATAATAACGTCTATCCCAGAGTCATTTGAGTGAAAGACATTTGGGGTCGTTTTTTAAATGAAATTTCTGATTGGAAATGGGTCCAATTTTCGGATCCAAAACAGACCCCGAAGAAATCCCTAGGGTTTCGTCCTTAAGGACTTGCAAATAACATTAAATAAATATTGGAGAGTGAAATAAAATAAGATATCCATTGGTTTAATAGCGTATGAAGAAAAAAAGTAAAATATGCGAAATTGCTTAGCTTGCGACAAATATGATAAAATAAAATAGATCACTTAATGAAGAAATAAGCACTCATAACGTTCTGTCGAATGTCTATGTTACTCTGCCAAAGATTAAGAAAGCTAAATTTGCATGTTTTACAGAAAGAAAAACTAGGTGAGATTTGGCATGTCCAAAACTTTCAATAACCATTCGAATTAGTGACGTGATTTTTACGAACATTTTAAGAAACCCGTAATATCATTATCAGCAAATAATACTGATTAATTAGAGCAGAATATAAACATGCGATACGAAGTTATAATTGAGGATTTAAGCGAAACTTTATTTGCAAATTTTGATGCTCCAATTGCAATTGAAGAGTAAAGCTCCGTTTAAGAAAGAAATGAAAACTCTAAAGCGCCTGCTTTTGTCGAAGTTTTGAATAAATTCATCATTGAGTCATTTTCACTTATCAAATTGTACACTGAACTTCTTAGTTTGACATCTATCGAATTGGCGCAATTGCCTTATATTGCCAGTTTCCTTTTTTATAGGTGATAAATCAGTTGTACAGGTCAGTGTACTCATGTGCAAAGCACTTAAAATGCACTAAGACAATTTTAATTGATTATATGTAGATCTTCAATGAGAAAGCCCCGCCCTCTCTCTCTCTCTCTCTCTCTCTCTCTCTCTCTCTCTCTCTCTCTCTCTCTCTCTCTCTCTCTCTCTCTCTCTCTCTCTCTCTACTGTTTTCTCGTTATATTTATGATCTAGACATTAGATTACATTCAAATTTAGAGACAGATATTACTGTATGCTAATGATACGATCATAGCTTTAGAGAAAGCAGTTGGTCAACAATCTGCCCGTAACGTGCATAATCTATAAGATGGATTATGTTTGTAAATATTGATGCAACAAAGATTATTATTTTTAACAAAACGTTTGAGGAATCGATATTTAATTTAAACACGGAAGTGTATTTCTGGTATTATAGATAATTTTAATTATTTGGGACTAGTTTTAATAACATAGCCTCGTTTCGATGTGCTAGATAATATTGCTGTAAAAGGTGTCTACGAATGAATGTTCTTTTGATTACTAATACCAATATACAATATGCAGTGGATGTTATGTGTGATTGAATTGATCATTTTCTATCTAATTTGTTTTATGGCTGTGAAATTTGGGAATTTTTGAGAGCAGACGATATAGAACGATGCATAGAAGACACTTAACGCGATTGGTAATAATACGCTTTTACCAACATTATGTTTGCATATAGAAAGGTTGGACCAGTATCCATTTTATTTAAGTAGGTATGTGTGTATCATTAGGTCTTCCTTTTCGTTGTTTTTTTATCCCAAGACATACTTCGTTCAGCCTGGCTTTCAGTTGTCGCTAATAAAACTACATACATTTATAATGATCTAAACTATGGTAGAAACTACTTTTTTTTAGAATAATTGTAAATGCTAGCCATATAAATGCTTTATGTAAATTGAGTGTTTCACTGAATCTGAAATGGGTCGATTTGGTTACTGGCCGACTCTGTTAGTGGTCTGAGATCTTCAGTTGATTTAAATATCAGAAGACCTTGACAATGTTACAT
Source organism: Potamilus streckersoni (assembly GCA_016746295.1). NCBI lineage: Eukaryota > Metazoa > Mollusca > Bivalvia > Unionida > Unionidae > Potamilus > Potamilus streckersoni. The sequence continues at coordinate 2,635,767 of JAEAOA010002171.1, forward strand.
TTCTGTCTAGTTAACGATATAGCTTTTATGTCAAAGGGACGTAAACAAAACCAATGGAGAAAAAAGTGAATAAAGGTGTGAAATAAATTATACAATACATTATAAGACTATCCTACTCAGGTTATAAAGTTTACAACTTTAGAGTTATATAAAAAAAAAACGAACACGGATATAGCTTGTGATGTTATTGTATAATAGTGCGATCAAAATATCTCTTCGATCTGTCTCAAACACACACACAACAGTGTGTACACGTTTACTCTCATTAAGAATATGAGCATATGTGAGTAAATTCGTACCGATAGCAAACGCGCGCGCGCGCGTGTGACTAAATTCTTACTGAGAAAGCAAAAATTGGCACATTTAACAATTGTTCATACGGATCGTCATATTATCAAAAAATTGTGTTTACCATCGACTAATTGCATTTAAATAGTTTTTGATTTTACTTTCTGCCTTTTATTGGAGATATGCATTTTATTTTATAAATGACAGCTTAGCATGGATCTATTCTGTAAGATTTGTGTTTTATTTCTCCAGATGGATAAGACCACCCGACAGATGAATAAGACCACCCGACAAGACATGCAGACAATATCTATACTTGTGGACGGAAAGAACTGTTACCAGAAGGTGACAAAGAACACAACATGTGGTGACGTTATACAACATTTGCTGAAAGACAGCGACATGAATTTAAAAAATAAAGATTCCTATTACCTCTCTGCGTCAAACAACATAACCGAACAAAAGCTCTCAAAGAAAATAAAAGTCCTGAAAGTAGCGGAAGATTTGGCGTTTGGAACGAATAGACTCCATTTTATTCTCCGAAAGAAAACTCGTCTCCGTGTGCCCGACGTTTCTGCCAAGATACAGAGACGTCTTGGCGAGAAATCATCAGCCAAAGAATTGAAATCTGAAAAAGTTGAACCCATGCATTATGCACCAGTACAAGCACCCAAAGAAATCCGAGGCGTCAAGCGGCTATGTCAATTTGTGCAGGTGCAGAAAAGGCACTTAAATAAGTCGAATGACACTACCAAATTCACGAAACAATCTATGGAACAGAAGACGTCTTTTCCGAATAAATCAAAAGAGAATATCAACCTAGATCAAGTTCCAAACAATGTCATTGATGAGAATATGAAAGGATCATTTTCTTTATGTGACACGGTGACAACAAAGAAAACGGAAAATCTGTCATCTGCTTTTCCTAGGTCATGGTCCGTTGACAGGTCAATTATTGATGATCACATGACTTTGAAGTGCAAGTTCGACCGAAAATATGTGGATCATGCAAATGATTCTCTGGATGAAAAGCTGAACACAATAATAAATGAGATCAGGCACTGCACGTTCAACACTGCAGAAGATGTAGCAAACGATATCATGATAGTAGAGGATGATACGTATCATGAAGATGAAGATCCAGGGAGTTTTGTAAAAATGTCTGACCCCTTTAGGCAGAGAGTCACTAGTGCTAATCCGAGGCGCATCAGAGAGAATGAAGAACCTATACCCAGTTGCCTTCTTGAAAATAAAACCATGAACTACTTGTTAAGGTCTAGAAAAAGAACCCCAATGATGAGACAGATTGAAGCCATGCAGTTGGCTTTTGATAAACTGACTAATCTTGAACTACAGGAAATAACACCATGTGATTCCTATTTGTCCAGAGGAACTGACGGTGCTCTATCTGAGCTTATTAGCCAAAGGAAACCTACGTTCTCGAGAGAAAAAGAAGGATGCAAGCATTTCTGTCAGCATGGATACGTATTGAAATCTGAGGAGAACGTGCACTATGCTGTTTTAGATAAGGAACGTGATGAAGTCATTGATAGTACATCTGATGTCGGCATAAATTCCTCCAATCATTTTGCTTCTTCTTTACACGATATTACTGGGAACATTCAGTCAAATGATCGCGACCATTCTGTGTTAACCTTCGACGAAAGTTCACGTGTCATGTCTTACGTCCAAGACTCGCAATATGCAAATGATTGTTTAAGTGTACAAACTTTAAAGATGAAGCTGGTAGATTATAGTTTAAGTGATAGTGATATCAGTTCCGTAGCAGGTGAAAGTGCTTGAATGTCATGTGACTATTTGACTACATGCTTCTGTTTTGATGAATAGACTCGTAGATGCGCGGGCGTGTGTGCGTGCGTGGGTTTGTGTGTATGCGAGAGAGAGAGAGAGAGAGAGAGAGAGAGAGAGAGAGAGAGAGAGAGAGAGAGAGAGAGAGAGAGAGAGAGAGAGAGAGAGATAGATTAGTGGTGTCAGATTCCTTAGTTGCAGGACTTAAAAAGAAGCTAGATATTGTATGAATCGCGTTGTTAATATTTATGAATGAAGATGTTTGTAGAATTATATTATGCACATAGATTATGTAGCTGGTGTACGATATGTAGTGTATATTATGTGCATAGTGGACGATACTACATATTATGTTTATATTGTGCGACTGAAATTTGTATAATGGAAAGGTGACGTGAATAAAGATGTCATGATTCAGACTTGTATATAAAATATGCAAAACCATAAAATATTTTTGCTATGAAGATATTATTTGTTTTATGTATACTTATTTAAGTTTTCCCTTCATGGTAACGTTGCCGTTCCACATAAATTTTGCTCATAATATCAGCATTCTGTAATCTTTTTATTGAAGACATTGATCCTTCTGCTCGTTAGACGGACACTTTGGTTTAGATATCCAAAATATTTTGAATCATAGATATTAAATGAAAATAAAAACGTGCCATTTGCCTGATTATACTATTAAATGATGCGCTATTAGAACGTTAATACACATGTAACTCGTTAGAGAGAGAGAGAGAGAGAGAGAGAGAGAGAGAGAGAGAGAGAGAGAGAGAGAGAGAGAGAGAGAGAGAGAGAGAGAGAGAGAGAGAGAGAGAGAGAGAATGGCAGGTATGGACCTATACTTAATTGTCGTTTTATATACTCCCATTGCCAGTGTAGCGAGTAGCACATGGTCTTCTTTCTGTCCGTCCGAGCATTTGAAGAACTGTATGTCTCGGAAAAGATCGTGATCATAATTTAGTTGTTGTTGTTGTTGTTGTTGTTGGGCTTAACGCCATTTTTCAGCACACGATAGGCTATTCATGGCGGCCAGTATTAATGGTGGAGGAATAAACCTGGAAATAACCGGAAAGAACCAGCGACCCACGAGAAGCTACTGGCAAGCTTTCTCACATATCTACATTCGCCGAATCCTAGACTCGAACTCACGCAAACAGAGGTGAGATGGCAGTGATCCGTAACGGACAGCGCTTTTGACTACTAGGCTACTCGGGGCCCCTCATAATTTAGTAGAAACTTCTTGAGCATGAAAATCAAATTATTAGGTTTTGATAAGAATATTTTGTTAGGCACCGGATAAATATGTTCCATGAATTTCTGTCTGACTTCAAATTCACTAATATATAATGTTTCAGGTTAGACTTAAATTTAAGAATAATGTTTGAGGGAATGAAACATTATCAGATGTTTAAATCATTAAATTTTCTTTTGGATATTCTATTTTGAAATTGGTGTTTTGAAATTCTGTATATTTGACACATGTTTTGGTGCAAAGTGTTACCGTCATTATTCAGATACCTTTTGATTTAGTGTTCTGGAAATTAGCTGGCATTTTTTATGCATATAAAAATGTCATGCTTGCGTCAAGTAAACATTTGTATCACTTGTTAACGTTCCACAAATGACATATCAACCACCTTGGATATCACACGAATCCTGACAGATTCCTAAAGAAATTATTATCATTTTTCAAAGAACTTAGTACATTCTATTGATATGATGGATAAACGGGTTTCCTTTCTGTCTTCTAACATGCTGAGTAGTTAAGATGTATATTCAGACATTTCAGACAAAAAAATACATATGGTTATTCTTTCAATCTTACTAACTTCATACAGTTTTAGAATTTCTATATTTATAGAACATAATGTAAATAATTAAATATTGAACGTGTTAACGATCACCAAATAATTATTTCTAATTTAAATATTACTAAATTAATTATTACTGAGTATGAAAAACAAATAAATACTACAATTACAGATCCATATAAATTCTTAATGTTTAACTTTCTAAAACAACACACACACATGCATGCACATACACACACATACATACACACACACACACACACACACACATATATATATATATATATATATATATATATATATATATATATATATATTCATCCATTTCTAAATATTAGCGTTAGCTAATAACAAAAAAACTATTTGATGGAAGAGTCTAGATAGTTTAGTCCATTTATCATTTATAAACGGGTTTCCTTTCTGTCTTCTAACATGCTGAGTAGTTTAGACGTATATTCATACATTTCAGACATAAAAATACATATGGTCATTCTTTCAATCTTACTAACTTCATACAGTTTTAGAATTTATATATTTATAGAACATAAATAATTAAATATTGAACGTGTTAACGATCAGCAAAATAATTATTTCTAATTTAAATATTACTAAATTATTTATTACTGAGCATGAAAAACAAATCAATACTACAATTACAGATCCATATAAATTCTTAATAATGTTTAACTTTCTAAAACAACACACACACATACATATATATATATATATATATATATATATATATATATATATATATATATATATATATATATATATATATATATATATATATATATATATATAAACAAAGTAATTTAATTCATAGACTACAATGTAAAAATTGGTATATTTAATTTCCATTGCTTGTTTCCATGTATCAGAATCATTGGAATTTGCTTGGCGCTCTTTTCCACAGTTGACACAATGCGGATTTGCTCTACACTCAGTTTCCTGGTGAGAGCTATCCCAGCATCGGCATCATATTTGGCTTCTTGAACAGCGGTCTTAATGATATTCATATTTGTGAAACGTATTGCATTTTAGTTGGTTTTGAATATATACGTCAACCGTCACTTGCAAAAATCCAACTTTGACCAGTCTAGGTACTGTTGGTTTTATTGAAGGTTAATATACTGGTGTTGGTGTCCTGAAGATTGTTGTTACGTTTGATACGTGATATGGGGACTGCAGTAAAATCTTCATTTTTCTTTCCTTCAATGAGATCTGTGTCGGTGACTCCAGCCAAGTCACGATAGCAAATGACACCTTTAGACGCATTCAATGTTGTGTGGGCGAACGACGTCTCTTTGACCTAGTCGCTTACATTCAACAACTACTTAGCCTGATTTCAACTTTTTAAAACCTTTTGGTTTCCTAATCATCCCAGTTATCGTCTTTTCTATAATGAACTGAGAAAGTGAAGTAAACGGTTTTGAGGCATCTTTAGATTTATCACCATGAGGCGTGGAATGAATCCACACCACATGGTTCGTCATTTGTAGTTAGTTCTTATGTTTGGTTCGTTTTAATTTATTTTTTTGGAATATTCTATTTTGATGTCTAAAGATTCAGCACCCGTGCTCTCCACCCACCAAGGAGCCCAACAAGGTGACACTTTCAAAGTGCCAGGTATACGCAGATGTTATTCTCAGTTGGTAAAATCACTTCTGGTGAGACATATTCAGCCGGCAAAAATGGCCCCCCAATTGACCCGTTGAGCCAACGCCTTCTAAGATGTGGGAAATGGAAATTCAAAGAGATAGAATGTTGGGGGAAATGGTGGTATCAAGAGAGATACAAGAAGAAAGATAAAGAAGGTGAGCGAGTAACTAAAGACCTCATAGTGTTCGGCGTGACCAGCCGATTTGTCGAGACCGGGCCAATCCCGACCACCCGTCTAGAAGAAGTAGAGACCAAAGTAGTGTATTGCATTGGAAAGCCTCTGCTCAACTACTAGGATCCTTTCTTAAACCTGACACGGGTCTCAACCCACGGCAAACAGGTTGCCTCTACTTAGTCGCCTATTATGACACTTAGCGAGGCACGTCAAGCCAATTCTACAACCCCGAACCCGCAGGGGGATAACATACAGAATGTAAATAAAACATACGTACATACATACATACATACATACATACATACATACATACATACATACATACATACATACATACATACATACATACATACATACATACATACATACATACATACATACATACATACATACATACATAGAGTATGTGTGCGTGTATATGATGTTTCAAACATACATACATACATACATACATACATACATACATACATACATACATACATACATACATACATACATACATACATACATACATACATACATACATACATACATACATACATACATACATAGAGTATGTGTGCGTGTATATGATGTTTGAGTACAAAAAATAAGTTATGTAAATATCGATTTCTATTATACAAAACAAGATTAATTTTATATTTAGATGAGATTTAATTATAGGCTGACCTATCGAGTGTCGCTTGTACGCATGAAAGCCCATACTTACTGCTTTCTTTGATCCATATTTGTATCTTTTCAATAGGAGCTTTGTTTCTGTGAAAAAAATTGTGATGGACGAAGTTTTTAAAGGAGAGTTCATTACAGAGTCTCTCATCTTGTATGCCTGCTACGCGTGGAATCCAATATTCAAATTCATGTCAAAATTGTACGGAATATGAATGGGGGTTGATGCGCGCATAATTAGTTGTAACTATAGTCTTGTCATAATAATGTAATCTAAAATGTATTGGTCTTCATGAAAATTGTACCCATGCTACAAGAGATTATTTCCTATCTTGCAAATAAGGCCGTTAATTGGTATATCCTTTGCTATAATGATCTTAGAGCATCAGATTATCCTTTCGAAATTATTGATGACAATATAGCGCTATGTGGCACCAGGAATGAAGCGGTATGAAGGAAATATTTCATCTTTATATAATTGTACTGAATTAATTTGGAAATATAGTTTATCAAATGTTCGAACTGAAATTGGATATAATATTTATTTTTCCATAAACAAGGCGTATGACCGTTAGAATTTACAGTAATTTATTATATTGACATGAAATTTCAATATTTGGTGAAATCTTTGCATGCGATAAATCCTGCCCCATAAAAAACTTTAATTATGTTAGTTTCTATGGCGAACGAGCTTGCACTGCTAAGCTATTATAAACTACAAAGTAGATATTTTTCTAGATTCAATATTTGTACCAAGGGAATAATAACACACATCAAGTTAACGTAGACGCGTATCCCATTATTTGTTTTTAACAACGAATCCTTTTGAACATATGTTTATATGGATGATAGACTGATACAAGGTGTGGAATAACTCTCAGACTAAAGATCAAAGCTGTTGAAAGGACTAATACAGTACTACTCAGATTCAATTTGAGTGAATAAGCTCCTCAGTGAAAACTAAAAATCGCGTTCCCTCTTGAGTAATTGCTCACTGTCCAAGAATTTAAGTACCTTTAAACCAATAATCCCAATATGCTATTTGAAATTGATTACTTCATTGCCTTATCATGAATCTGAAAATTAACAGAGTACTAATTCAAATTATAATTGTTAAATACTATAATATTAATAGTTTCAATAGATGTACATTTGGAACTTGCATATAAATTACAATAATTTAATTTACACTTTGCCGAAATATGCCGTTGTTTTAATTAGACTTGTATTTCCCGGATCCAGTTTTAACCTCGGAAACAGTCTAGAAAAATTTTCATCTTAGAAATAATTTTATTGATGCAGATCTAATAAATAAATAATCATTTAGCTTTAACGAAAATACAATTTGTTCAGTATGCGTGTGTTCAGTATTTTAACACCAAATATACGAATGTATTAAGGTTTAATCCCAATGTATGACTTTCACGCAATGAACGTAGAAACAGACAAGGTAATTTTTATAGTTTTGTCATGTCAATATTATAATCTGGTAATTAGTATTTCGATGCTTAGTAACGAGAAGTTGTTTTTAAATACATGTATAAATTCGGCAAATACAATCGACTCTCATAAGACTTTCGGTTGTTCTTGTTTGCTTGTATGGATAGTTGATTATGTATTTCTGGTTGGTGGCTGCTAGGTTGGTTATATTCTCAAGTGAATCATCAATATAAAATTTGATATTCCACCTGAGATGAAGTTTTGTTATACACAGAGATGTTCATCTGTTAGTATTCTCCTTTATCCACTGCTAGATTAAACTGCTAGATTAAAGACCTAAGAATAGAACTGTCATTTGTATTTATTTACCGGGTTGCTTCTATGTAGCACAATAACTCGACTTAAGGTCCACTTCAGTTACAAGTAACATGACAAAGACAGAAACCTATACGATTATTAGTCTATGGCGAATTATATGCATAGTATTCAAAATCACACATATACATAATTTAGATTTTAGATGGAGTGAAAACATAATATACAATAATATATATTTCAGATTAAGCCAGATGCTTGATAAACAATTAAAATATCCGGTCTTGTACTTTTACCCTGAACTAATTCTTTTGAAAAGTGGCAACATTTGAGTTTCCATCAAAATACTTTAATAATGAATTCATTGCTGAAATATTAAAAATCAGTTTCTTTAGATACACCCTGGCACTCAAAAACACCATGCCACGCCAGTCTGAAATGAAGTGGGTTTGATGAGTATCGATGTATGTTCTGCCTTTGTGCATACATAGCTAATCGGGTGTATAATATGGCTACCAGTCACTGTGTAAGCACGAGCAGCAGAGAGGCTGAACAGATAAATTTGCCTGAGACCTTATTTTTGAAAATTAAGGGTTCCTACGAAGGCTGAGAAAAAATGTTTTTGCCTTAATAGTAAAATTTCCTTTAATTGACCAGATTTTTTGCTCGATTTATTCACGATGTGGTCACTACAAGTATCTCCTTCAGCCTCTCTGCTGCTATGAATTAAACAGTCAATATAAATATTATCAATAATGAGTATTGGAGAACCACACTCAGCTGAATTGGCTCGAGAGCGACTAGAGGCAATTAAAAAATATCTACCTGTTTGTGATTCTGTTAAGCAACAACTACAATCGCGACAGAAATCTCAATTTGAATTTGAGGAGGATACAAAACAATTATTTAAACCTATCACTGAGACCACTAAAGGTATTCAACTTGTGTTAGAAAAAACAGCTGAAACAACTGAAAAAATAGCAAAAAGAACTAAGAAAACAAAAAAGATATTTGAAAAACTTCCAGAAAAAATAGCTGCTGTGATGCCAGTCACGAAAATACCAGATGATGCAGACCAGGCAGAAGGTGATACTCAACAAATACCAGGACAAGCACGAGTCAGGGTTAATGTATCTGATAAATTTACCGAAGATGTCATTAATGTCATCAAACAGGCCAAAAACGTAAAACAATTAGCTATGAGTGCTCTGAGAGGTTATGATAATCGAAAACAATATTTAAAACCTGAATATGCTAATGATGTTATAAGTCGCGATAATTGGTACCAATGGATATTTCACATACACCATGACGCTGATCAAGCTCGAAACAGCGATCAAAGATATATTGAGTGTATTCATGCAATAGATGAATTTATTTCGTTTATACAGTTACCGCCAGAACAACAACAGCAATTGATGAAACAACAACAAAAACAACAAAAAACACCAAAACCATTTGAGAAATCACAAAGTGATTATCCAGGATCACCAAAATCACGAATACCAGTTATAATTCCTACACCAAAGAAAACAACACCACCGAAACCAAGCGAAGAGGAAGAAGAATTTGAAGACGCTCCTGGTGCAACTGGAAGTGGTCTGGGAAGTGGTCTTATTTCTTGTCCCAATAATGTTCTCGCTGATGTTGATCGACTAGAAATCCTAATCGGAGGAAAACGAGCTGGTAATAATTCATCAGAAATCATTAAAGAAGCAGCTGATATTTGCAAACGATTGTTTAGTGGCAGTATTATGGATATTAATGTATATCGATCCCTCATTAATGAAATCGCCGATGATTATTATAGTGACTAAGTCACAGTGATTCGATACAATTAGTGATAAAGTCAATTAATAATAACAATGATCGTACATGGTACTCAACGTGGACCTACCATGGTCAGGGTAATAAACTCTCGATTACCGGTATACAGAGCAACCTACGGAGATGGACTAAGCGATGTTGTTCAGGGTCTGTTTAGAAGAATAGCCTTAAAAGCAATACCTATTGCAAAGCAGCTAGGAATGAAAGCTATTGATGTTGTTCGTGAATAAGGTATAGACGCTGTTGGTAATATTGCTAGCAAAGTAATGTCAGCGATCAAAGATAGACTAACGCAATTAATACGCAGACCATAACCCGTCCGACCTCAACCAGTGAAATTACATAGCACTGAAGTGATGTCCGCAAGTGTAAGTAAAATAATAAATCAAGCCGCTAATAAAAAAAAAACTAGCGGAGTTAGTTGATGTCCCAATGTCGGAAAAAGAAAAAAATATAACCGCTAGTCTGATAGCAGGAAGTGGTCTTGCTTCCCGAAGTGGTCTTCGTGTTAGACGAAGATGATAATAATAAAGATGTTCAAGCGTATGAGTGACCCCGCGTTTGACATGGACGCACCAGTTCTCAAAGATGAGTCTATGCGTGATTATCAGTATTATTCTTATGACGCTCGAGTGCCTAATCAGCGTGGACGAATCGAATTACATGTTCAGGATACAAGTAGATATTTCTTACCCGCTGAAGCATTTATTGAAGTCGAAGGTGAAATTTTAAATAACGTTAATCCTCTAGCACCAGCAGCATATGCAGCTGATGTTAGAGTTGGTTTTGTTAATAATGGTATTATGGCGTTATTTGATAGCGCTACGTACATGATCGACGGAAAAAATATTGAATCAATACAGAAAGACGTCGACGTTGCTACAACAATACTTGTTCTTGCAAGATACAGCGATGATTATTCGAGATCAGCTGGTCCATCAATGATGTTTGCAAAGGATATAACTGATCATCCTGACAGTAGAAATCAAGTCATTCGACAACCTAATGATCGAGCTGCTGCTCCTGCTGCTATTGAAGATTTACCTTTTCCAAATCCAGAATTCAACTTAGGATTTGCAACACGTCGAGCGATGTTAAAATGTGATAGAAGAACATTTTCATGTGCGATTCCACTATCACACATCTTTGGATTTTGTAGGAGTGTTAGGAAAGTGATTTTCGGAGCTAAACATACAGATGTACTAGTACGAAAAAGCACAGACGATGATGCAATATGGAAACCTATTGGTGATCCTGGTAGAGTAATTCTTACAAAACTTTTTTTTTATGGATGTCAATGATGATCCCCTCGATATCTAAATAAATAGTTGCTTTCCTTTATGGATCAAGGTGGCAAATCAGCGTTGTCATGGTTAACAATGACTACGGATGTTATCCAGAGTAATATCAACGGTTTATTCACATGGCAAATAGCTTCACAGCAGGGTGTTTCTGCACCAAGACACATTTATTGCATTACAAGATGCTGCACGAGTAAACGATCAAAATGAAAATATTATGGTATTTGACAAACTCGGTATTACTGAGGTTTCACTAAGAATAAATGGACATCAAGAACCATCCGATGATATTTTGTTGAATTTCGATCAAAATCATGTAGCACGTGCGTATCATCGTCTTATGACATTCATTTGGCGTGATCTAAACGTTGATACTGGTTTACAAATATCGCAGCTAGATTTTATAGCGCTGTATCCGATTTATTACTTTTCGCTGGAACATTTAGATCTAACTAGACAATCTGTTGTAGATATACATTTTCGAGCTAGTGTTAATAGAAAAGTTGGAGTCATTGTTAATTACAGAGCAATTGCAGTTATACTCAGCGATAAATCAATGTTACTCGAAGGTGCAGGTGGACAAATGAGAGTCGTTGATGCCCCAGTAGAAAATATGTAAATAAACATGTAATTAGATCGCTCATATTATTAAAAATGTCATATCATCACGTTAGTGTAAGTCTGACTCCTGGTCAGATTAAAAAACTAATATCATCATCAAAAAATAATTGTGCGGCAAAAGTATCACTAAAGCGAGAACAACTCGCGGGTGGTCCGAATAAGCTATCGTTGACCGAACGTCAGTATAATCACTTTAATAAAGCCAAGCGATAAAGACCGGGTTACGACTTGATCTTTCTGCAGCGGTTATTAAAGACATCGCTAAATCGGGTGGTATATTTCCATTTCTCGCAGCTATACCAGCATTAATAGCCGCTGAATCCCCAGCTGTTGCAAAAGCTGCTGCGTTAGGCGCTGTTGGAACCTCTACTGGAATGACGTTAAAGAAAGCAACAGGACAAAAAATCAAAAAAAAGGGGAAAGGTCTAAGACTTCCAGGAACACTGCCATCGTGGTACGGAAAAGGTCTAAGACAGTTCGATGATAATTCCACTATCAAATTTTGATTTACTCGATGCAGCCAAGCGACTAAATATAAAAAAATTTAGAGGAGTTTTTATGCGCGATCAATTACCAAAACAACCTAACAATACTGAAACTGGTATTATTAATCTTGATAAAAACTCTGGACCTGACACGCATTGGGTAGCGTATGCAATTGATCCACGTGGAATTGTTTATTTTGATTCATATGGATTAGCGCCACCAAAGGATTTTCTTCATTATGTCAGCAATAAAACTTCTCCCACCTGGTATTCAACGCTACTAACACAAACAATAACTGATCCTCCAATATGTGGTCGAGAAGTACTTAATGTACTTGATGCTATATCAAAATCAACAAAACCACCTCATAAAGTCGTGCATGAGTTTACCACGATGTCGCATTTGAACAGACACTAATGACATAATAGTTGATATTTATGGAAGATCTCGGACAAAAAAAGATAAGATCGTCGACTTATCTAAATACGCAACTCTTGATCAACTTAGAAATGAACTCGATGATTTATTAAATATCACGAGTGTGGATCAAAATGAAGTCGTCGTTTTTCAAGATAAACAAGGACGATTAAAAACGAGCAACATACAACTACCCGATGTACTTATAAGAATTCCTACCGCGGTTACTAATAATATCGTTACTTTTGCTGATCAAGGTAAAATACAGGATTCCGGTAAGTCGGTTAACGACTATGTTAAGAAAACTGGCGACGTATTATCTGGTGACATAATAATGTCGGGAAAAAATTACTTATATCGGAAACCCAACCTCGGATAACGACGCAACAACAAAAATATACGTCGACGATAGCAATAACGATCAAGTGACAGCAATAACAACGATCAACAATGAAATAGCCACAATAAGAACTGATTTTACCGGTCACGTGAATACGTTTCTAAGTTTTCGTAGAAACATAAACAGATCCATTAATGAATTTTTTGGAAGTCCACCAACCGTCGACATAAACTTGTTGACATTAATACGAAACTAAATGATATTATTAGTGGAATTCCAGATATTGTTCAGAAACGAGCTTGATTAACATTCCTCACAAACAGATCATCAACATTATGTACGTCGTCTGATCAGGCTCAGCTACATGGACACAACAAAATAAAACCATCAAACACACCGCGGAGGTCGCTGGTATGTATAGGTTGTCTGTGTTTAGCGTTGTAGAATTTAACATACTTACCACATCTCCATTAGCTAATAAATTGACTAAAACCGTATCTGTAATGTTAGAAAAAGATTCTGAAGAAACGTTCACGTTGGAATCATCGGATAGAAATTTGGCATCCGCTAATTACTGGTAGTGTCTGGAAATTGTAACTAAAGCTCCTTAATTAATTACTTAATTAAATGACAACGTCATTAGGTATAATGAATCTAATGACAGAGTCACTCATTGACGTTCAACATCACAGGTATAATCAGGCGTGTAAGTGTCAGACTGAACTAAAAAAATATCATTGACGAATACACGTTGAAAGTAAAAAAATATCGCAGATGCATAGTTGTTATTGACATAGTCGTTTACTCGGTTTCTGCTGTTGTTGCTGGAACCGGATAATTATTATCAACGTTAACTATGACTGCTCCTGCGATTTTAACGATTATCGTTTCTACGACAACATGTGCAGGTATTCTTAGTATTATCGCTAAGAAAATATCTACATGCGCGAGCGATAAATTACGCGAGTACATGATGAAATTAATCACAGCAACAGCCGTTTATACCAAATTATGCTCGCATATTTCCTTGTACCTCAGTGATGGTCAAATATCTGATGAGGAGTTCGTAACGATAATGAAAACCTACGATGAAGCATTCGTGATAGAAAACAACGCATTCTCAAGGACATTAGCGGAAAGATTGAGAATTAAATAATAACGATAACAATAATGTCAGAGTCCTTGACATCGTCGAAGGAATTATTGCAACAGATCGTCACTAATACGACACCATCTAAAACTACTATGATATCGGTAAGTTCAACCAATAATGAAATTTAGCGTTAACTTTCCAACTGCAATTTCAGCAAGTGAAATTGCATTGGCCCAACTCTGCGTTTATAATAGCTGGCCAAATATCAGATAAAAACCATTCGGTGGATTACCAGCAAATAATTCACTGGTATTTGCTAAAGAGAATAAACGGGATGGAACACCTGATTGGCAAGTTGTTGGAATTTCAACGGGCAGTTATCAAATAGAGGAGATTAATGACGAGTTTTAACGCAGAATAAAATCAATCACAGGTAAAGAAGCCAAAATAGCTATCACTGTTTACGAACCAACACTATTAGCGGTGACTGAAGTAGATTCTCCTGATTACCTCGTAGATATTTATCAGAGTTCGATTAGATCAGTGTTAGGATGGCCTAAAGTCGCACCAGTTTCTAATGGAGTTTCAGAACCAACTAAAAATGAGTTTAAAACGAGTGAAGAAAAATTCATTAAAGATCCAGAATATCGAGAAAAATATCCATGGCGTTTTATAATATTTAAATCTGATCCAAACGATAATGATAATTACTTTACCGATTTTGACGGTAAAAGGATCCCTAAGATTGGTGGTAGATAAGCATTTAATATTATCGTAGACCCCAAGACGCAAGGGTATAAAGACATTGTTGATGAAAAATTTTTTAAAGAATTTTTAGATACTCTCAAGCCTGAATACGATAAAGCGTTTAATGATTTAAGAAATTTACTTACTTCATTATCACAGCATTTTGATCATGATGTAAAGCAGCAAATAATCGAGTTAATAAAACACTTAAATGGTATATGATTCGATTTATATATCGCCAATCGAAGTATTATAAACGTTGCAACTGATCTTAGTAGACATCAAAAAAGTAAGCAATTATTTCTTAATCATTATAAAATAAAAGAAAATGATCTACGAACATTTATTATACCAGATCTCAATAACGCTGAAATGAAGAAATCATTAACTGATCTTATTGAAGAATATTATCCGGGAGTAATTGAATCGTAGAGACAAATAGCCCCACCACCGTCTATACTAAAACATAACAATAACCCTTTTGGTGCTGGCAGACACATAAATCTGGGCATCGTAAACATTACAACAACAATCGCTGTCAATCTCGTTTGTGATGTTGTGGATGGTAGTTTTCAAATAGATCTTTCAAAGTCTAGTCAGGCACAGCAGAGATACATATTATACACATTTTCCCCTAGGGAACCCCCCAGGATATTTGATTGTATCAGAACAAATTAACCCCATATACTCGCGTGCTCATAATCCGTTATTATCAAGAATACACTTCAAACATACAGATCAAAATAATCACATCTTGGACACAAGAAATGAAATTATAAATATAAATCTGTATGTGAGATGGTAATGCGTCAAATGCGAAACAAAAAAAAAATCTTTGGTACTCGTCTATGGTACCTAAATATAAAGGGTTGGTCCGTATTCTTTGATATTAAAGTATATCCACAAATGAAAGGTTGGTCTGTATTCTTTGATATTAAAGTATCCACAAATGCACAGTTGGTCCGTAAGTATACTTGTTTTGTTTGTAGGTTACTAAATATATATTGTTTTACTAATGCATATTCTGCATTAGTTTTCCCAAGTGTTTTGTTTTGCCATTATAACAGTAATAGGCCATCCCCTCGTTACTTTCATTATCACTTTCATTTTCACTCGTATTTGCACAATGTTCCCTTAACTGCCTTATACGAAAGTTCATAACCTTTCTCTGTTCGTATTCATGAGATAATTCTAACTGGATTTTGTCAACAGCGTTTGAAAGAGGTATAAACAATTTTACCTGATTATCAGTGACTTTTGCCAGTGACTTTAACATTCCACTTTGCATATCCTTTAAAAATTTGTAATCTAACGAAAGCGTAAATCTGTTTTGGTTTTTCAGTTGTTGTAACGAGTCAAAGTCACATAGAATTTTTTCAATATTCAAAATGTCAATATTAATATCGTTATGTTGTATTTTTTAAATAGCAGCAACAATGGCATTTATATTTTCAGTATTCATTATATAATAAATATATATATATAATATAAAAATATTTGTTCTCATATTGAGGATTTTTTTGAGATGAAGATGGTTTTATATACAATGATTTTTTGGATGTGATTTTGATTGGGACGGCACATTTTAACCTCATTTACCCCACTGTTGCCCTATGACATCAGAGCAGGTTTAGAGGTCACATTTAACGATTGTATGCGCATGAATATATTTACAGATTGTCATGTGGTTGATTTGTGTTAATTAGGGGACAGCACATTTACATACACTGATTGATGAGCATGAATATTTACAGATGGTCATGTGGTTGATTTGTTAATTAGGCGCAAGGCGTAGAACCTTTAGTTGATCAGATAACCTAATGAGGTTTTGAATTTTGTTTAGATATTACCCCCAAACGAAGTTTCTAACTATAAGACGAAATGTTAGAAACTTCAGAGGGCTGTCTGCGGTGTAGGTCTTATTTTGCGACCATTTATTGCCCTAGCAAAGAGATCCTAGATTATTTATATATCAAAAGTATAGAAACTCAGAAGGCCTAATAATCTTTGTGACCTGGAACCTCATTAGGTTTTATTTTTAGTTGTGTTTTTGAAAGTGACCCCTGTGTGAGTACCTATTAGCAGGTCACAGGGTTAAATTACCTCCTACTGGTCTATTTTTGGACGACACAAGACGTCACAAACACATAACATATAATGATGATTTTATGATATATAATGATAATGAATGCCTTTTCTACTTGTGAACAGAAACTCGCACCACCCACCCCTAAATATCAAATCCAAGGGTGAAAACTATCACACGTTTTTGACATTGTGGGTGGGTGAATTAATTTCTATTCACAAATATAGGGGTTCGACCGGTCCCCCCACTAAATAGATAATTTCTCGTGGGCATAAAATCGCCCTATCCCATAGACAAATTTTGCCTTTCATAAGTTTCGAACCCCAATCGCAATTTTCGCAGCCATTACGTTAAACCTTTCAGCTATCGATACATTATAGAAATATATTGAATTAGTTAATATATACTTAACTATACAACAGTAGTTTTAAAAACTATAGTGTTTGATTTTTTTTAATAGAAATCACAATTTCTGGCATTTTTTTCTTCAGTTTCCAAACATTATATATATATTTTTAATTCCGCATAACATAAATGATATTGTTAAAGTCTCTGTGTTTTACCAGGTCAAAACTGGATGTTCTTAAAATAACTTTACGCACTTAGGAATTGGGCCACAAATACGGCAGAATGCAGAAATACATCATAGTTTGATGCACTCTTTGTGGTGTATAATAATAAAGTTACATTTAATCCGCATGCGCATTATTTAGTGTATTTATTGTACACAACGCATCTATTATAGGTTCAGAAATGTGAAATATATTGTATTCGTTTTACTTCGCATAGCGTGGAACACAGACCTAATTAAACAGCGAGCTTAGAATTTAGTATATTTAATTGGAATAAAAATACAAATATGTGAAATATGTATAACCGATTCTTTAAACAGATTTCTCTGTTCGTATTTTATGTACTGTTTTCTCTGATGTGCTAGTATTTTGTATGTGATTAGTGAGTAAATGCTATTAAAATACAGGTAAAAATAACTACGATAAAATCGATATAACGGATCTAATTATACAGCGAGCTTAGAGCAGCCAATCACAACTGACTATTCACTTGTGAATCCCGCACGTTGATTTTATGTAATCAATGGGTAAAGTATAATTTTATCAGTAGGGAATGAGTTGCCCAATTAGCATTGAAAGACCACTGGTAGGTTTGTAAAAGGTTGCTATGTTATCAATCATTAGTATATAGTGATTCTCCATAAAAGAATTATGATTATACGTGTGCGAACAAGGATTTTCGTTGAGTTTACTAGTTTTAGCTGTGTAAACTCCCCAGGAGTGTTAACGGGAATTAGCATTAGGTTTTAAATTTGTTTGTCAAATACATATTCTTTCCAGTTCTTTTGCTCGTATTGTGTAGATTTTTTATGAGCGAATTACGATAAAAAATGCCTGAAAATAGCGTAAAAAACAATAAATTTTGATAAAAATCGAACAAAATAAAAACTTTATAAAAGCAATTAAATCTGATTAAGTAGAGAGTGTTTCATGATATAGAATATAGTTTATATATCTTTGTGGAGTACAATCTTATATTTCTGAATAAACTAAATAATAACAACAACTACAATAACTGAAAAGTTTTATGCTTGTCACAGTCTCGCTTAATTATCTAAGAACCTGAACATGATATTTTGCTCAAATTTAAAGGAATAAGCAGACTTTGTAACCCCTTCGGCAACTGATTTAATTGAGGGTGGTACAATGTTAAAGTATTTACTAGCGGAATAAATTGACTTGAACATATTTTCTTCTCCAGATTCTTTATTCACAGATTTAATAGCTTTTGCAAATCTTGCACCCCCAGTTTTTCCAAACCTACAGTTTTCACTTTGCGTGATAATACGTAAATTTTTAAGTGAGTTGTCAACTTTACTGTTGTTTATGTGGTCCACCACATACCCGTCTTTGATCGGTCCCAAAAAACATTCGATCACAAATCTGTGTGATAGATGGTTTTCTCCGCTGACTTTAAACGCAAGATAACCAGTATTGGTAACATTACCTAATGTTTTTTTTTTCAATCTGCAATTTCTAATAATACCATCACGATTCGCTTCATAATTGGTTATGATTGGATGAGACACAAACTCATTTTCCTCCATTTATATACCATATACTATTTGTTTAAATCATTGTTTTGAAAATCTAGCTAGATAATCTTCTTTTATGATAGATTGAGAGTTATATTTTTATCGTAATATCTTTTTAACTCTCTGTATCTTTTTCCACCGCATTGAGCGCAAAGATGCGTCTTTCCACGCACACCAGCACCACACAGCATACACGGTTTTGGTCCTAGACTCCCATTTCTCACGCATTGCATGTGATAACTACAAAACTCGTTTACGCAATTTTTGTTACACGGAGATGTATAACCAATGTTAAGCCAGCGGCAATTGTGATTTGGTTGAATCATATATAAATGATTAATACTTCAATTTAGATACATATCTGCCTTAATTATAATATGCAGGAATTACTTGCAATTGAGCCTGCCGCAGCTAGATTTGATCTTGACAGACTACACAAATTTAGTTTCTCGATGCAAGATCTGGCTTTAGCAAATGAGGATATTACTAAGCGCATTAGTGAAGCCAAGAAGGTGTTCCGCCAGGATGGTGCGGTTCATGTGTGGTCCACATTCAGGATTGGAAATAATACCTATGTTATGAATGACAAACGAGGTAAAGAGATCATTGACTATCTCGATGTTCGGAAATATATTATTTTAGTAAAATTTATTGTAAATGTAGAGGATGATATTTGGATCATCCGAGACAAACGCGAATCCATCCAAAAATCAGGGAATAATATTATCCTCGGTGTAAATTCCAAACCAGGAATACTGACTAGAATAGACAAGCCGTATTATGAGTGATCTTATCCAGTAACTGCTGTTGTCTACGTGCTCCATCCATTACATGATAAACCTGACGTTAAGGATCTCAAGAAAATGAAACTGTCATCTTTGACTAGAATAAACTGTGTGGCTCAGCGAGTTATAGAACACTTAACAAACGCGATACGGGGAAACGGTTTAACAGATTTAAGGCGTAAAAAAATAAATATGTGGGCTGAAAAAGTTAAAGACACTGGAGCGTCTATCAGCGACGTTGCTGAGCTGGAAAAGTTATTAAGATTTCCAATAACAGTGAAGACGTTGACAGGAGAGATTTTGCACAAAATAAAATATAAATCCAGAGGAGCTCCTATAAATATTATTGATCATAACGCGTATGCATGGACTGATGCTGTAACTGTATTTCCATGAGAAAGAATGGTTAAATTTTACCAAGATGATGTATTCGATGCCATAGGTGATATTAGCATACGTGAACCCGTTTCCGTGTGGTTTTTTAAGAGTTCTGAATGTGATCATTATGATCAGTTTGTACGGTCTAACGGTGATATTTATCGTACAGAATCTCTTTATAAAGAAATGGAAAACCTTGCGCTGAAATAAACTTCTGACGATGTTAAAGTTAGACAACTACCAAGTAATTGTTTTACCGTACCATGGGTTGCTGCTCATTTCGCTCAGGAGAAAAACTCGTAGAAACCAACACGATTAGAATTTCTTGAAGATGTTGTGAAAAGTTGTATAGAATACGGACACGGTGGATTGTGGAATACTACATATAATTACAAAGACGTTATCTCAGTTGATATGGTAGCGTGTTATCCTGGAAGTTTTCTTGGATATGGAGAGTGCTCTGAATACTTTAATAGATTTGGACATCCTACACATGACATGACCAGAGTTGCGATAAATGGACCCTTACCAGATTTTGATTTAACAGGATTTGCTCATGTAGAATCATTCGAGCTCAGAGAAGGTCTCCATATGATTGTTTATGTGTGGTTCGGAAAACACTTTTCAGAAAAATGTTGGGCTCCAATAGTTCTGCTAAGATATATGATCGATGTTGGAATTTTAGTATCATTGAAGGTGCTCATTATTTGGACTATAATTATATTCAAAAATTGTTACGAATTTTTTGAGGAATTATGAACAACGCCATCTTGGCAACGTCACGGCTCTTGAAGGACTAGTACATTTCTGGTTTTTAAATTTATAAGGAATTTTTCATTCATTTAGGATTTTCGTAAACCTTTATAATGAATTGTTCATATTACTGTAAGTTCTTCTCAACTTTTTCATTTATGACTTTGATAATTAAATTGTTTGCTAGGTTTTGCAAAACTTGTTGGTTTTTCTTTCTTTCTGTTAGTTTATGACCATAGAATTGTAACAATGCATGCCACTGAATATTGGTTTGCTTAAAAAGATTCAAACTGTGTTTCTATCTCCTATTTTCCTCCTTCCTTTCTTTCCATTTATCAGTATGAATTGTTTCTTTGCCAATCTAGCTCTATGTACATGTTTGTGTTGGTGATTTATTTTGCCATATGAAACTGGTATTAACATCATAGTGGGAAAAAGTATAATGTTATGGAAGCCTAAACTTCTGATATCCAATTATTTAGATTTCAAAATATATACCAATATATCAAAATATCCAGTCCTGTTTATACTTTCAACAATACATGCTAACAACAAATTATACATTGCCTTTCTGGACATATTTATCAAACTACTGTATGCAAGTTTCAGTTACATGTCAATATAACTAGATTTTTATTCACTAATCATTGTATATATCTCTTTAAGTATATATCACTTATTAACATGCACAAGTAAATATCTTGTAAAATTGTTGCCTCTCTAATTGTTACGTGAAGAAAAAATCTGTTATGGCTAATTCACCTATAACATTGCAATGATACAAATTATCTCTCTTAATATATCACCCTTCTAACTGCAAACTCAATCTGATTTTATTCAGGATGACTGCAAAACTGAATTATTCACCTGGGATACTATATTTAAAGTAAAGACAAAAGGTTTCCCTAATAGTGCTATGATAAAACTTGGAATAAATGTAAAATAATTATCAAGCCCTAAGTGATATAAATTTGTATCCAGTCTAACATTAAACCTGTGCATATACTAACTTTTGGAGGAAGACATAAAGATGGACACAGTTAGTACTGTGCTTGATAACAACTCATTATCTGTGTACCACAAACCAAATTTAATTGTATAGCCTCTGCCAGTGATAATCAATGTATCTAGTTTTCAATGACATGTTCCTAAAGACAAAACTACCCATGTTAGAGGACTATTAGGTTATGTAAAAGACAATATTTTCTTTAAATATTTGATGAACATTGGAAAATATTTTGATCAAAATAATTATTCAGCTTCATAATATAAAAATTGTAAACAAAATAAGTCACACTCACCTAGTTCCCACACTAAGTCCCGACACAACATGGGGGTAGGGTTGAGTGGAGGACAAATATTAGTAGCAGCTTTACAACTTTACAAGGCAGCCAGAATATCATTGCTAATGCCAGATACAAATTTAACAGAAATGTCATGAAAAATGCACTTGTGTTTTATACATTCATTTTTTTAAATATGGCCTCATGCTATTAGAATTAGTCATACAAATTATTCTGTAAAATTAGTGTCAATTTTGGTATCTTTCATATTTTATAAAGTAAACACCAATTTGCAGTTTGTGAGGAATGTAATTCATGTGACAAAATATTTGTAATCTGAGATGAGAATCCTAGCTAAGTGTATAAAAGGAAACACATATACACACAGACACAAACATAAGATACCATTTGAATGTCATTTCTTGTCCAAGTCGAAAACAGTGAGATATTTTACAGGCATTTCACAGTTAAGCAGGTAAAATGAGTCTAATATTTGCTTGTATTGCCCAAGGAGGTTGTTTGTGCAGAAATTTCTCATTTCTCAGACTTGTACTCTTGAAGAAAAACTAATAATTTCATTCATTTAATATTAACTTTCTCGTTGCCAAATTTACTAAATATTTAACGATAAATAAATTATTTTTGAAACCTAATCCTTTGTAGAAGCAAATGTATCTCCAAGTTTTATTTACTAGTGACTTGGACAAGTCTGCAGTAACAATAATTGCTAATATCTATTTTGATTTAATTGAAATCAGATCATCTTTAGTATAATTATAGATACAGCATATTTGTCTTCAGGTAACTTATTGCAATGTAATTTGCTTTTCAGCAGAAGGATTGATAGAAGAGATAATCAGGTCATAGTGGATATTGTAGAGGCATTGAAAGGATATTTAATTGCCTGATTAATATCCAAAGCACATATGTCTGTGTATCTGTCTCTGTATCTCTCAGGTAGGCTGTGTCAAGATGAAACCAACATTAACATTCATTTTTTACAATATTTTGTACAATATTAAATGCAATAAAAGCAGAAGCCTAGTTTAAAAAAATGTAAAATTGTAAATTATTAGACCGAAGTATGTATGTATGTATGTATGTATGTATGTATGTATGTATGTATGTATGTATGTATGTATGTATGTATGTATGTATGTATGTATGCATGTATGCATGTAATCTATCTTAGAATCCCTTGAGTGCTATACAAATAATGTGAATATGCCATCAAATAAGGACAGCAATGAAAATAAAATATAAAAACTCGAAAAAAATATTTTCATTATAAATGTGTTCGATGGCCATAAAAAGAAATTCTACAGAAAACATCCCTACTGGCCAAGATACAATTGCCACTTACTACTGAATTTAAGCAGGTGTCAGACAGGCCAGGCATCTGAGGCTCATGTGGGGCTTTCCGTTTACAAATTATAAAATATTGAGGCTCATGTGTGGGGCTTCCCGTTTATAAATTATAAAATATTTTACACATGCATGAGTTATAAAGGAAAACAGGAAATACATACAATAATAGTTATTTTTTTATTAATGTGTCATCTGTGGGCAACATAATTTATCCTGGACAGTCAGGTTCATATTTTAATTATTAACCCACCATGTGATTTTGAAACTTGTTGTACCATGCAAAATTGACCTTTGATGAACACTTTGAAGATCACAACATTGATTCTTCAGTCTTTTACATCAGCATTTAATTTTGTGAAGATTTATTTTATTAAAGGTGAAATTAAGCGCGTCTAACGTCCATAACTAAAATTAATACTTAAATATTATATAATACTAAAATATTGACTTAACGATTATTTTAAAATAGTACATTGAGATAGAACCAGTAATATGTATTCTATATTTTTTCTTCTTTGATAGAAAGATAAATTATGGAAATTATGCTTTGATTCTTTCTTAAAATCAGAAAGCATTGACTTCACAGGGTCCTCGGATAATAATAATAATTTGAATAATAATAATAATAATAATAATAATAATAATAATAATAATAATAATAATAATAATAATAATAATCTTATTATTGTTACATATTTAATTTTAATATTGTAAATAATCACTAGGAACATTATATCTATAATTTGAACCTGCTACCCAATAATGACAATGTCAAACTAATAATTGAAAATGCATAAATAAGTAGATTCTATTTTTTTTAATCAAATACGGTTTTTATCAGTTATGTGCTTCAGAGGTAAAAAGAATGAAGACAAAAATATCATGATGATTTTTAAAAAAACATTTTGTATATAATAATAATAATAATTATTATTATTATTATTATTATTATTATTATTATTATTATTATTATTATTATTATTATTATTTTTATTATTATTATTATTATTAGAAACAATTTAAAGAACACTTAGAAAATTTTGTTTTGTTGCTAGATTGGACAATTAATGCTTTATGTTTATTAAAGGAGCCATAGTATCTCATTTGGCTGAGCATTGGTAACATAATACAAGTGTCTGGGTTTGATAATTGCCTTGGCCACCCCAAGTCAGAGCTTTGGTTTGTCCTTTGGAACTACACTGGGGACCAATTCTTTCAGGCATGATATAGTTAATATGCTTCATCTTATCAATTGTAAAGGCACTTACCATCAGTTTCCTGGCAAAATAATATAGTCAACATGCCTTGGTGTGTCCTTGGGAAAGACGCTTAGTTCCCTAGAAAATAAAGCATTATAAGTGCGTTAAAAAGCAAGAAAGCATTCATTCAGCAGCTATCTAATAGAAACATTGAGTCTGCTCTTGACAAGTATTCTTTGGCAGGTATTCTAATAAAGTATGGTGTATTTGAATTTATTGTCTGACATTTGAGAACACTATGAATCATATCAAAGACAGAGGCTTCAAGAGATACATATTTTTATATCTATATATTCATCGCTCAGACACAAGTACTCTCAGCGCTCTGTTGGAAGTTTATTATCTGAGACTGGGAAATCTAGTCTGGATTATTCCATAAGTGAAACCAAGACTTGTATGGTTTTGGAATCCCATTTTTTAACACCCATTTATAACATACATTAGTGAAAATTTAAAAGACTATATATATATATATATATATATATATATATATATATATATATATATATATATATATATATATATATATATATATATATATCACACAAACACGCACACGGCGATATCTACAAAGTATATATATCTGTAAAGAAGTATTACTGCCACAGGTTGGAAGCAAAACTTTTGTACATGTAAACATTAGTATACACTATAAATAGCTACAATGTCATTAACAAATTATAACAACTCAGAGCTGGAACAAAACTACAGTTATTTTTTATAAATAAATATATGTCTTGTCCACTGTTTTTATTCATTCTTATGACCACTGGGCGCAAGGTACAAGAATGAATAAAGTTTCGTTCCACAAAAATAATCTGCCTGGAGGTTGGTGGTACTGGAACAAGGCGGTGACAACTACGAATGTGACATGGGCAGAAGAGCAATCGTTTGACGTTTATTTTCTGGTAAGATTAAGATGCGCATATTTTCATTCAGATATACACATTAGCTTATATTTTAGCGATAATACACTGACTCTCATTATTGTTTTCTGATTTAAGCTTTCTTCTTTTAGAGAAGTAAATTATTATATCTGTTACTTGTTTCTGAGGGTCACATATTTCCGAGTTGGACTCCATAAGCGACCTACACGTACTGCAGTTTTGTAATTTAAAACTGTAAAACGTAATGCAGTTTTTAACAAGTTTCATTTAAAAAGGAAGGGGATCGTGCTGTTGGGATGCAAGGTTATTGTCAGAAACGAGAGTTCATGTATGGCTGCCTTTGATCGTTGTATTTAAAAGATACACGACGAAACACTCAGTTTATATTTTGTAAATCGATCTTTTTCATTACCAGGAAAAAAAGTATCCTCAATATTGACACTCATTTATCGTCTTTCCACTGTAGCAACAGGGGATGATTCCCCCCTTTTTATATAAAATTATACAGTATATGGATATGAAATGTATTCTGAATAATTTGAGTGTACAAAATTCAGAAATGAACCCATATTGATATCTTTTGAAATAAATTTACAGGAAGCATTTAAACAAAAGTAATGGCCACCATTTTTTAAATATTGGTTCATGGACGCTTTATGCAAATTCTTGATGTGTTATTTCATTCTGAAAAATGTATATATATATATATATATATATATATATATATATATATATATATATATATATATATATATATATGGCTGTCTAGAAATGTTTTGTGAACATTGAGCATTAAGAATAAGTTCACTTTTCCAGGTAATTTTGAAGCCTTTCTGTGCTTTTATGTCCTACCTAACATTGCTGCATGAAATACCATATCATACATAATTTGAAAATATAGAGTATATTACTGTTAAAACTAATAGTGCATATTCATTTCAGTGATATTATGGATGTGTACATTGATCTGAAATCACAACTGTCATTTTTTTATTTAGTCATGAAAAGATATTCTTGTCCAGCTTTCATATCATTAAAATAAAATCAGTGTCTGAAAAACCTCCTCCAAAATCAAACAAAGATAAATTGTAACAAAAACAATATGAGGTAAAACCTGATCCATCCTCAAGATCTGACATCTCTCAAATGATCTCAGTCTGCATTAATTTGATAAAAAAAATCAGGGATCATCAAATATTGTTGTTTTGTTTTAGGGCTTAATGCCATTTTTTCAGCACAAGAAAGGCTATACATGGCGGCCAGTATTAATGGTGAAGGAATAAACTGGGAAATTATTGGAAAGAACCACAGACTCACAAGAAGCTACTGGCAATATTGTATCAGGATAGAAACTAAATAGATTAAGTGAAAACACCAAGCACAATGTATGCAAATGAATAAGCAATTATGATAATGAAGTCTAAAATTTCATACCATAAATATTAATGCTACAGTGAAATGGGTAAAGAAATACAGTAATAATTTTTTGAGCAGTTGCCAGTTATACTGCCATTCACGTTGCCCTTTTTCTGGCAGTGAAAATAGAGATTCTCAGCCACACACATCAGGACAAACCTCACAAATATATTCACAACAAAAGTTAGACATAAATTTTATAATTTCGGTATAAATGATGAACAATACTGTTGTATAATTTGATATGTTGGTATAAATGATAAATGATACTTATCATGGTTCACATATTACAATATATTATTATTAATTTATGAGTTATCAAGATTAACAACTAACTTCAGTTTTTTTCAAGAAGTATGATTAAATAAACAAA
This sequence comes from Potamilus streckersoni, assembly GCA_016746295.1. NCBI lineage: Eukaryota > Metazoa > Mollusca > Bivalvia > Unionida > Unionidae > Potamilus > Potamilus streckersoni. The sequence goes on from JAEAOA010002171.1 coordinate 2,663,466, forward strand.
TTACATATTAACTACAATAGGAAAACAAATCAACAAATCTAGTGCATAATTTACCTAATTTTTGGGAAATTTGAATTTTGTTAACTTTATTTATCAGTCCTTTGAACTATAAAACTTCAGTAATTTAGATTTAATTCCAAAGACAGAAAAAAGTATTATGCATGCTACTGTAGATAGAAAAAAAATACAAATAAATATATACAGGTAAACAGTTAAAAATAATTTTTGAATTTATGATGATTACAAATTTTACTTATTGTCAAGAGCCCTTGGTCGATGAGTGGTCACATGGTATAGCATGGAGTCACATGGTATAGCATGTTTATGATGACTCTGTTATTGAAGAACTGAATAATTTTTCTGTTTCATGTTTTTATTGAAACGTGAATATTTTTATTTTTTATTTTGTTAAATAATATGGTTTGTTGAGTTTTTCTATGTGGTCAGTATGCTGCACAATATTCCAATCTTTTAGAACAGAACAGAATTTTGATTCAATATGAAACAGACTACCATATTATTAAATAGCACTTTTATTCCAACAACACCTCTAATTAACAGACTACCTTATGATTAGACACATGTTTATTTTAATAACACCTGTAATTAACACAGAATTATTGTAATGCAGCTACTACTGTCACAACAGAAAGTAACTTTACAAAACATGAACAAAGATAAGTTTGATGCATACTTTGCACAAACCATATAATGTTAGTTTGTTAATTGGCTGTAAAGGGCTTTATGAAACAAACCTTACAGGAGTGATGAAGAATAGGAGCTTAAAAGCACATCATTAAGTCAAATAGTTGAAACTTCCTATTTTCTAGACAAAATATTTACAAAATTTGTAATAATTATTTTTAGTACCAGAAATTGTCTGGATGCCAAGCAAGATATTTAAAGCCAATGAAAAATGAAATATTCAAGCTAAAACATGAAGAATGAAAAACTGGTGGTTTGATTAATCAAAATCTAGCTATGAAACTGCTTCTAAGACCCGAATGATCAAACAAATTCACTGTTGATATTGTCAGAAGTTAATAGTAAAACTAACTAGCACATTCTGCAGCTTGTGATCAATTATTTAAATAAAGTGAGACAGAATGCTTCTTAAAGGTAATGATAAAAGTGAAATAATGATTAATCTTGAGACACTTGGCAAAAATACAAAACACTTTTCTAACTGTAAAATCTTTAGTCAAAACCTTTTTTTTGAACTGACATATATGTGACTGAAGGCTTTTTTATATCTATACCATTGGAGAGATTACAAAGGGAGACAAAGCAGTCATGCATTTCAGTTCCTATTTTTACTAAAGTGAATTGCTTGCAAAATATAAAGTATTTAAATATGCATGTGGAGCATTATCTGTTGTCCTTTTCAACTTAGCTAATCTGGGTTTATATTTATGTCTAATAAAGCAGTCAACATTTTCAGCAAATGAGTTTTCTTATAGTTTTGCTTTTATGCAGTGGTATTTTTGCATTTGGTAAAATTAATTGGACATAGTTTTCTCTTTGTTTCTGAATTTGAGTGAAACTTTTAGCATATTTAGCATAACTAAATTCCTGATCCACTCAAATTGATTTGGCTGCATATTAGGGCTATTAGTGCTGAACTTGCTTAAAGCATTTTTTAAGGAAAAGATAGATTTTTTAAGGTTTTCAGAAAAATAGAATTATATTATTTCAATAATACATTATTTTGTAGGAGACAACCTTTATGTTATGAAATGATATCAATATTAAAACTGGCACATTCATTGACAAATTTTCTAACCAGACTTGTGACCCATGTCAATATTTGTACATGATGAACAGACTGTCATAGTTTTATGATTTATAATTAATACTGGGGTTAAACCTTAGGTCATTTAGCTTAATAGCATTTTTTGTACATGGTGAAATGAAGTGTGATTAGTATGCAAGTTGATTGGCAACAATTTCACATTGATTTGAAGGCCAACTGTCATAACCAAGGATTTTAGCTGCATACTGCCTTGTGGGCATGAGGAAGCAAACAATCAAATTAATGGTGCCAGTTCAGTAACTTTTTTTCTCCCTCAAAATAATTACAGATTTAACCAAAGTTAGCATGTAGGTTTGTCATGATATTGAGACTGTTATCTTGATGTGGGATTCCAAATAATTTTGCAATGCACTTGTTATTATAATGTGAACATATTAAATGGTGTGTAAGGAAATATTATTGTTACCAAATTTGGTACAGAGCATATTGGAACAATATTCCATGTTTTAGTAATTATGCCAGTGGGCACAACTAATGATCCACTATGGCTTCCATTACTGAAAATAATGAAAACTTTGTGTAACTTTCAAAATGACTTGAACCAAATTTGACACAAAGCATTATTACATGAAAGTGTTTCAGATTTATAATGGTAATGCCAATTTGCCATCCATAACAAAATCTTTTATGGAGTTTTGAATAAAAATAAAGACAAAATATAAGAAAATGATAAGTTAAAGTTTGCGGGATGGTTTGCATGCACCTCTGGTCATTACTACAAGATTTGTTCTCACATATTAAAGGTTACTGTCTTCTTTCACTGGACATATTTGTACCAAGGAATGGCTAATTTCTGTAGTTATGCTAATGAGATGTCATTTATATGTGTCTGCATGCAACATCGACAATGATCACCTGTGCTTTTACTAATTATAAAATTTCTTTTTTTATTGAAAATATTAGTGTTCACAGCAAAAGTAGAGTTAGATTTATCATTTGCAATAGCAAAAGAGGAAACTCATGCCTTGTCATATCCAGCTATAACCTTGTTTTTATGGTTTGAATTTTAATTTTGTCTCTTATTTAAATTTTATCTTGAAGGGAGACAAAAAAATCAACTTCCATGATAATATTTTGCTGGCAATTTTTTAACAGTAACTTTTATTAATCTCTGCCAGGGGTTTTTGGAGTAAGAAGGAACTATAGTACTCTTTTGTCAGTTTCAGTTGTGATTTTTATTATCACTTAAAATAATTAACTATAGGTGCAGTTACCATACAACTGAATAGTTTTTTAGTACATGAGAAGGTTGGAAACTGGCATTTTCATCTGTTGATCAATTATACAATCCAAAATTTCCCACATGTATTAAAGAATTAGCTGGTTTTTAGCTAGACCTATGCCTCCTAAATATTGGAGGATGAACTTGGCAAATTGCATAAGCCAGCAGCCAGATTTGTTAATCCAGTTATGCATACACACCAGGGCTATGACTTCATTTCTGATTATGTTGTAATGGATTCCCTTACACCAATGTAAATTTGTAAACTGTTACAAAGGTTTTAAAAACACTGGATAATTATCTGGAACAATTTGGCCAAATAAAGATAAACTAGTATAAATCATCTACAAGACACCTATTATTCAAACAAATTGGTGCACATTTGTTTTAGCACAACAATTAAACATAGCCAGTGATAACTGTTGGAATATTTATGAAATCAAACGAATGCTTTTTTTAAATTAGTAGTCAAATTTTTCTTAATGTTTTTTTTTGTGCTGGACTCTACATTAACTGCATTATAATATACATGTAGTGCCTAACTAATCCAACTCATGCACATACAGTTTCTATTTTTAGGCCAGAAGAGGTTCATAAATGTCAGTCTCATTAGTTTGAACAAGTGCATATTAAGGACAACCATTTCAATTTTAGGGGATACAATAGTATCTGAGATCTCAGCTATCAGATGTCCTACAAAATAACTAGAAGAGAAAACAATAACAGAATTTACCCAAGTGAAGTTAATTTTGGAGAAATATTTCTGTATTTTGGAATAAAATGATTGGATACACAATATATGTCACACTCTTTTTGGAATACATTGGCTTGGCACTATTCCATGGTTTATTATCAGTAGTTACATGCATGGCCATTGTATTGGGTCATATGCAGAACCCTTTCATCCCAAGGAATCAGTGTGAAAGTAAAATTTGTAATACAATTACAGTTGACTTTTTTTTTTGCACAATATACTTTCTTTGTAGAGTTTTACTAATAATTTGTTGTAATATATTGTTTGAAAATGTGGAACTTGCAAAGAGATATAAAATCTTGAAATTTTACCTGAGTCAAATTTAAATGCCTATATATTATGTCATAAGTGAAAATTATCCACATGATTCTGCATTCTGAATGTTGTAGTCTTCTTTTTTTCTGTTTTTTTTCTCCATATATTACTCCTAATAAAGCACTGGGTCAGAAATGTGGTACATAAGTTACCCAATACATAGTCTATTCTAGTACCGTGTGCAATGGCAGGATTCACACACTTTTATAAAACCACAAAAAAAAATTTAACCATATGCATAAAGGTTGCAATTCATTTTTGTGTACTCTTCCATTTTTAATTTATTAAATTACCCATATACTTAGAAAATTAATTCTTTTACAAATCAACAGGGTTGTGGTTTCCATTTCCATTTTCAGTCTGAGAACAGACCATGTGCATAACAGTTGTTGACTAAACCAGATTGTTTTCATTGGTTATCAAGATTAGTGCATATTGAAATTGACAGAAAATCATCTGGAATTCCCCCAAAAAACAACAACACTGCAAAAACCTCTGAAAATTTAACTGATGCTTTAAAATGGCCCATCTCAAAATCCACAGGCCATGGCGGCAGCAGGCAAACAGCTAAATCAACTCCTGCCTAAAGTGGCCAGTTTTAAGCACAGTGTGAGTTTGTTGACTCCTTCAGCCTCTAGTCTTTGGAGGCGGGCATAAAGGTCTAATTTACAAAATTACATTTACATTTTTTGGTATTGTTTACCCAACATTTTGTATGCATCATTGTAGGGAGGCATAAACGATATTAGCTATGAATAGTCAGAGTTCATATCAGCCCAGGAATCATAGGTCCAGGGAGATAATGAGAAACAGTGATTTCAGTGGTATGCAATGTTGTGCATTCTATAGTGAATTCAGTGATTTAATTTTAACTATTTGCATTGGATTAGGAATGCCTCTATACTGTCTGATGTAATTCAAATTCATGTTATTGTTGGTTTTGTAGGGGTCCACCAGGATTTACTGATTCATTCATGATCTATTAGGTTCTGGAGGGGTGATCAATAGTGCCCTATATACCAATATAATCAGTGTATGCTGTTATAGTCAATAGTGCCATATATACCAATATAATCAGTGTAGTCTGTTAGTCAATAGTGCCATATATACCAATATAATCAGTGTATGCTGTTACAGTCAATAGTGCCATATATACCAATATAATCAGTGTATGCTGTTACAGTCAATAGTGCCATATATACCAATAAAATCAGTGTAGTCTGTTAGTCAATAGTGCCATATATACCAATATAATCAGTGTATGCTGTTACAGTCAATAGTGCCATATATACCAATATAATCAGTGTAGTCTGTTAGTCAATAGTGCCATATATATCAATATAATCAGTGTATGCTGTTACAATCAATAGGGCCATATATACCAATATAATCAGTGTGGGCTATTACAATCAATAGTGCCATATATATCAATATAATTAGTGTAGGCTGTAGTCCGAAGAGAATCAATCATAAGTTTTGTCTCGATTCCACATCTCTCCACATTTGCACAGTAACATCAGTATCATTGAGAAAGGAAATCAATATAAAAAATTCCAGATATAAAAGTGCTTATTTCTCAGCCTTTTAGTTGTATAGGTGTCACAGTGTAAAGTAACTATGCATTGGCTAGCATCACTAAAGGATACTTAGGAGATAAATGCATGCACACTTGAGTTTTCTGCATGTGATGATAACAACATTATTGTGATGTGAAGTACAGTATGAGATTTATTTGAACTACAAAGTGATAGACACAGGTTCATACAGAGCTGCTGAATACATTGATTTGGAAATTGAGGATCACTAATTAAGGGAGACAATTAGCAGTTTGTCATTGAAAAGGATATCCAGTTTTTGATGTGAGTAAATTGTCTGCAAAGTGAAATTGCACTTTAGTGCATTCTGCTGTATCTTTGATGTGAAGATTGGAGAATTTCATTGAGAACCAAATATTACAGAAGTGGTTGATGATATTGTTGGTATTGTTGTTCATGGAACTTAATTTTTTTTTTATAAAGTTGCAGAGATAAAATAGTCACATGATTGTTAGCCTTCCAGAAGATGATTAATAAAATTAGTATACCTTCTTAGAAATTTTGATTATGGTTACTCACTTTCGGAAAGAGTAATAGACAACATTGCATTACTCTTAGACTTGTTATAAATGAAATTTTATGGCTGCATAATATTAAATGGCAGAGTTAGTCGTTATATATAATATTTATTTATAATCAATATTAATTTACATTTGGAAAACACTTTCCTACTAATTTAACATTCTTTTAGTTCAGACTATTAATTGTTAGTATTATAATACAAGTTCTTGGAACTTGATAAGTAACATGGGAATTCAAAGCAAAGACTAATTGACATGATCTGAATATCCATTTAATTCAATTTACTGAAAATAAAGAAGGACATTTAAAAAGTCCTTGAAATAAGTTTTAGACTTGAGAGAAACCGGGACTTATAAGTCAGTCATTTTTGTACAAGTTTGAATGGGTATTTTTAACAAAAATTGTAATTGTTTTTTTTTTTATTATGGTATGAATACATAATTGATGTATTCAGCTTGGTACTGTATTTGGTAAACTAATAGTCTGTAGTGTTAAATAATTAAGACAAGAGATGCAAGTGGGCCTGAGGTTGCTCATCTGACTAACATCAGTCTAATAACCAACTGTAAGAACAGATACTTTCTGTTGAAATTTCTTCCATATTTATTTGATTGCATATATTATGAAAAAAAGTAACAGGGTTTATTTTGTTTTGTCAGTATTCAATAGCTTACCAGCAACATTGGCCAATATTAAAATGATTTTATGCCAAGATGCTTTTGACAAGTGTTTTAAGTTTTCTTGAGTAGTTTTTGAGATAAAATCATTAAAAAAATTTTGATTTTAGTTTCAGTGGCCATATTTGATTGCAGATTGGTGGTATTTATACAATTTTGAAATACCTTTATGCCAAGCTGTTTTAAGTCAAATCCATTTGGAGAAAAAGGTTTCCTCTGTTTAGTAATCATAAATGGCTTCCATGTTTGGTAACAGATAAATGCTAATTGTCAAGATTTTAAAGTCATTATGCCAGAACAATTTTTGCTAAATTTGGTCAGATTCTGTGAAGTGGTTTTGAAAATAATTAGTTTATAGGTTTTTATACTTGTAGTAGAAGCAGCCATATTTGATGATTAAGCAACATTGTACAAAATAGAAAGTCCATATCATGTCAGTAAGCTTGGAGTGAAATTCGGTCAGATTCTGTTTACCTTTTTTTGAAAAGTTGTTTAAAGGATTTTCTCTTTTTTGTAATATTGTCCATATTTTACTGGTATATTGACTGTCATTAATGCAGATATAAAAGACCTTTATGCCAGGACAAATTAGTCTAGTATTTTTTTAGGAAAATGTAGAAATTAGCAGTTGTTAATGGATGCAGAAGCAGGAACTTAACTTGACCTTTTGGCCATGTGAACTGAAACTCGGGAAATGACAATTGCTATAACATGAAAATTGTGCTTGTTGATGGTTACATATATTTATGGGGTTGAAATTAAATATCAATAGCATATTTGAATTGTTCATTATTTGACAGTACTGGTAGGTATAGTTGTTGTTGTTTTGGGGTTTAATGCCGTTTCTTAGATAGGCTATAAAATGGTGGTGACTGTAACTGGTTGAGGAAGAACCCTGGAAAATTGCAGGAAAAAACCACTATTGGTAGCTTTCTTGGATTCCCACATTGGTCAAACCCAAGACTGAACCCACACAAATAGATGTGAAATTGCAGTGATTGGTAAAGATAAGCAATTAAGACCACTTTGAATGCCATATGTCTAGTTAAAAAAACAATACTGAATTGTAAAAATTCAGGTTTCATCATACAGTAGAGTTTTAAATAGGAAATGTAAATTTTATAAATAAAAAAAAATAAAATATGATGCATTCATGTTTAATTATACAAAACGTGTGACTTAGTATGTACAAAAAAGCCTAATATATACATGTAGTAAAAAAAAGATGTTTTGTTGAGTGGATGACTGCCTAATGATTTAATGTGTGTCCTTCCTATGTCCCACTCCCCCCATTTTGACATAGCCATGACATTGGTATTTTTTTTATTAAAAAAAAGACAAATTAGGTCTCATAGAAAATTATGTCATATTATTGAGAATGCATGTTCATGTTTAAAAAAAAACAAATCTCAGCTAAATTGATAAATACTGTCATTTTGATACTATAAAGGAATGATTTGGATTTTAGTTTTTAGCATTTTAAATTGTAAAATGGTTTTGTTTTGCACTCCCCTTACTGCTTTCAGCACTGTATTTCAAAGACACTGTTAGATAAACAGAGGAGACCTTAATCTTTGCTGATTTACCAAAGTACTATTCATTTACCAAAGCAATCTGACCTGGATTCTACAAATCCACTAGCTGTAGGTTATTAACAAAAATAATTATTGATTTTCTGCTTTTTACACAAATAGCATCAGCACTATATAGCTGCTGGTATTTGAGACATATTAGGAACTAAAGCAGCCTTATTTTCTATGACAATGTACTGTAGTATTAGCCTGGAAAGTCAACTCTTATTAAGTATTACAAAAATGGTAACCATGGCACCAAAAAACATCCCCAGTTAGGATTCACTTGGCATTTGTGCTTATTCTTTGGAAGCAATACTGTTGTATATATTATGAAGGCTTTATTTTAGAAGTATTACATCACTATGTTGATACCTTTGGAGAAAATATCAAGCAAGCCATCATGACCAATAACATAAAAATGTTATTGCCTCAGTCTGTAACCAACCAGTCCTACATTTTATTATACAAGAAGACAAAATACAGTGAATCATTGATTAATGCAGATAGACATATCAGTCCTTATGCAGTCAAAACTGAAAAAAATAAAGAAAAACAGAAACTAGTAAGTTTTTATCATCAGATCATATATTTATCAAATTTGATTTAAATTCAACATAAAATGGTCACTGTTGACTAGGACAGTTCTTTCACCTGTCTGGATTATCTGTACATACCTCATCTAGAGGTGGGGCATCATCATCAGAAGCTTTTATTGATGACCAGTTTGAGTTATCATCAATGACAGTATCAGAACCAGGTCAAGGCATAGTTGAAGCTTTTATTGATGACCAGTTTGAGTTATCATCAATGACAGTATCAGAACCAGGTCAAGGATGATGATGTGGTATCCAACACACAGCTGCACATATTATGTCTAGAGAAAGAGAGTCCTAAGCAGTACCTTGGGTCACTACTGGTGAAGTGGATGACAAAGTCACCTTAAAAAAAATGTAAACTTTGCCTTCTACTGTTAGGAAAGCAAAAATGACTTTATGCTATGAATTTTTTTAGATGTACATTGAGTGCTCGAGTAAGTTACAGAAACTGTCACTGGCCGACTTCCACAAGTTATAATTTGATCATAAAAACATACTTGCGTTGTGTTATGTATAATACTTGTGTTATGTATAATACTTGTGTTGTGTTATGTATAATACTTGTGTTGTGTTATGTATAATACTTGTGTTGTGTTATGTATAATACTTGTGTTGTGTTATGTATATGCAGTTTGGGTAACTGCTGCATGTGCATTATTTTCTTCACAAAATAAATCTGAAACCATAAAAGATCCTGTCAATGTGAAGTAATTGCAGACATTGCAGTCTCTGTGAAGAACCACTCTGTTATATTTTCTGTTTTCGGAAACATTTGGAAAGATATATTAAGGAAAATATTCAGTTCATAGAAAGCAAAGTATAAATATTATGTTGTTGAAGATTTCGGAAAAAAATGTAGTTCTGTAAGTCACATATGCTATGTTGTGGAATTCAAGAAGTACTGTAAGGTCAAAGTTGTTTTTACTTCTTTTTGTGAAATTAAAGGCAAAAGTGGCAGAGCAAATATTTTTTAACTATTGTCTGTGATTACTATCAAGTATGTGGACAAATTATAAATCCATACATTTGCAATCCTATCAGTGGACTGTTCTAACAAATCTAGAATGTTAGTGGTTATATTAAGTAAACTCCTTTCTAAAACTTGCATGTTGGCTGTTTTTATTGAGTTGGAAATATCATTCGTATAGTGACTTTAATGCTTCTATGTGTTATCTGTGAATAGTTACAGTAATGTAATATTGGCAACAAAGAAATTGGGATGGACAGTATGGCATGAGGACGTGTGCATTTATTTTCATGTACATGTTACAGGTTTTTTTATCAAACAAGTTTACCAATTTTTTCAACAACTGTTTTGAGGTCAACTTTCTTAAAGTAAAAGAAATATTTGTTGTTTACGGGTAGTTGGTTAAGCATTTTTACTAACTGGGAATTACAGTACTGTAATCTTGTTACTCCAATCAGTTAAAATTCATTATAATGTATGGACCCTACTGTGTGCTTTTAAAGTAACATGGCCACAATTCACTGTATATGAATATGATAATATGCATACAACTAAGAAAAATTTCTGCTTGAAAATAAAATATTGCTTAAAACCAATCTTAAATGCAGATATGCATACTGAAAAATAGAATGCATAATTCAAATAAGAGAATAAAAACAGAACATACATGCACACAAATATATATTGTTTATCTTGCTTTGCTTCCACTTTTCCCTGCAGCTCTCACTTCTCCCTGTTCCACCCAAAAGAAGGCGCTTCTTCCTAAAATTCAAGTCTTGACCTCTGGGTATGTTACTATTTTGAGATCAGGGTTTTATATTGGATTTATATTGTTTGCAATAGACTTATTGCAGAGGGAATCATTGGTAATCCAAATGAATTTTGTAATCCAGTAATTGAAACTTCAGTTTAGTTTGCTAGTGTTGTATTCCTTTGTTTTCCTTTTAGATAGCTTTTTGATTTTTATCTGTTTTAGGTTTTAGCTTCAGGTGGCTTCCATGCATCCAAATATGCATCCAAATACCTCAACATATTGACTTTGTGAATCAGAAATATCATGTGTAATCACACATATAGATGCAAAGTTTGTAGCCAGAGTTATTATCATCTGTTACATACAGATTATTTGCAAGTTATTTCTCTTCTCATCTCACCCATTAGTTGGAGTGACATGAATATAAATGGACACATATCAAAAATGGAGTGGGAAGGGTCCGAGGAAAATGAACTCAGACTACTCACCAAGCATATTAGATTGCTATATCTATATTAGTGAGGGATTATCAGTAACATTTCAATGCATTTTTTTCACATTTCTTGTATTGTTTCTTTTAGCATGATAAAATATCAAATTTGTCAGTTAAATTTAGTCTCTATTAATAAATATTTAACTGACCAGATGGACTGGTTGCTTTTTTGTGCCCGTATGATATTATTTTATCTGGCATCAGACTGGCGAGCATGGTGAAATTTTTCGCTCTGCATAGAAGTGACTTGTAGTGTTACCATTGTCCCCTTGTCCAGCCTCTCAAGTTGAATAATTTTCTTTCTACTCAACAATGTTTGAATGATGTATTGACTTCAAATGAAATTTGATATAAAGCTTTGCATGAAGAAGTCTTTAAATTTGACTTTCACTGTTTATTTGAGCAAAATCATGGCTTAAGTTTCAGTGGAATATTTTCGCTGTAATTGCATTATATTGACAGGTAGACTTGATTAAAATCTTTATCCAAGTCAGTCATTTCTAAAGATTTTTGTCAGGAAATTGCATTTGTTAAATATTTAAATAATGGACAGGACATTGAGGAAAATGGGAAATGAAGTCCTTCTTTAGCATAAGTTACTTTTCTTGTTCTTTAATTATGAGTTTGTATATTTACAGTATTGTCTCCCTTAATTTGTCCTATATAGCTACTTGCCAGTTTTTTCATTTTCACAGTGTTTCTCTTCTAAATCCTTTGTTTTAACTCTCTTTTTCTCCTAGATTTACATTGGTTAGGTCTTTATCTGATTATTTGCTTACCCTTGCCTTTTTAAGTTTTCAGGAAGGCCTTAGGTTTTGTCATGAAGAAATATGGTACTTGTTCAGGTTTAAGTGAAATAAAGTAATTTCTCAAATTTTTGAGTGCCAGCCAAAATCAATGCTTGCAATTTGCATTTGGATAACCAGATTGAAAATTCTGCTTGAGTGAATTCCATCAGTCATTTTGTCTTTATTATATTGAATATTCTGTCTCATTCTAGAAGTTGGTACTGCATTTTCAGAACATAAAATCAATATTTAATATGTGCGTTATGTCAGAGAATGATAGTGATGTTGTTGATAATCAAAATAATAAAAAATTGGTTGGTAAAGTAAAATGACCAAGCAATTAATTATGGTTTTCCATGTTGGAATACCATCAAGAATATATTTAAAATAAATGTATAACTTTTGTGATTAATTTTTGAGATAAAGTACAATATGTGGATAAAAAACCCAAGTGCCAACAACATGGCAGAATAAACAGTGTGTAGTTATGCCAGTGAACCATTTGACTTTCCAGGATACAAAGTAACAAGTAACTTGTCCATTAAAAATTCTTGTTATTTCTACTCCTCATTGGATGATCATGTTGACATGGCTTTTCATCTTAAGACTAACTATAATATCTAGTTGCTTCCAAAGGAAAATTATGTGCTGATCTGAAATCCATAATGGTTGCCATTGCAGCCAGCTTGAAAATTGTGTTAACACTCCTTCTTGTAAATGGGAAGTCATAATTAAAATGGGATTTATAACCAGTAGACATCTTATGGTATCTTGTTAGACATGAAAATTATGTGGATCTGTCATCCAATATGGCTGCTATGGGGGCCATCTTGAAAATTATGTTATCGCTGCTCCTGAATGAATGGTTATATTGACATAAAGTTTTCACCAAATTACTACTTAAGGCATCATGACATTGGTGCTGATCTTGTTATTGCTATTCCTTTTGAATAGATGGTCACAGCAGCATAGGGTTTTCACTTAAAGACTTCTTATCCTGCATCCATTATGACCACTAGATTTTTTTCAACACTCGGCAGTTAAAAAAGAAGAAGCAGTCTTGTCTTATCTTGGATTCATAGAATTTTTTTTGGAGACTAGCGCATCTATCTTGTGTCAAAATGCAAGATTAATCAAGTTTCTGTATTTATATTGAAGATTGTATAAGATGCACACAATGGTATTGTGCAATATGTTCTGTGCAACACAAGCATATTCCAATTATGAGGGAAATTTCCATTTGCAATTTTTAGAATTTCGATAATTTTGTGTTCACTTTTAATGATGTTTCAGTTTCCGTGAGAGGAATTGTTCAACTATCAAAATTTCTTTAAGGTTACATTTTTCACATTTTTGAGTTAGCTTGAAAAGTTGAGAAAATAAATCCATGGGGAAAAACCTCATGTATGTTAGATTGTGCAAGTTCAAATAATGTGTAGCAAGTGATGAACCATCATCATGATGTGTTCTTAGTGTTTAGTTTGAGGAAAAGGGGAGGGGTTTGAATACCACAAAAAGGGAGAAACTTCAACCCATGACAACTTTTAGGCAGGGATTTTCCCAAGCTGATTTGGAGCATGGTCTGTGACCCATCATTTTGTAAGAAAATTTAATTGATTTAAAATTTATTTTCAGGAGCAAACTGCTGACATTGGGAATTTTGAATGATTTTAAATTATGTTAATGGAATTTATATGCTACTGTTTAGGACTTTGTGCAATTTTTTAAAATAAATTCCAAATTGTCTTCCATCTTTGTTAGGTATTTATGATTTGGGACCATGAAATAATAGGAAGATAAAGGAATAAATCACATTGAAAAGTTTCATATTTGCTACCTTTCTGGCTCCTGGTTTCAGGACAGCACATTTTATAATTGACAGCCAGGAACAAACATTTTGGCTGTTGTATAGAGTTGGCCAAAAACCATTCTGCAGAGTGGAACTTTTAACAGAGGGGCTGATAAGATTGACTTTAAAGACAACAATCTCTCATATACCAGCTTTCCAAGGTAGAGGAACATAAGGGAAATTTAGAACCTGGCTTTAATATGAGAAACTGATTGCTTTTGCTAGCTCAGGATTGTTAATCAACTTTGTTTTGAAATAGATAAACAAGCCTTAGCAAGTAAAGATGGAAGTGGATGTAATGTGAGGCTGTTGTACAGATATATTGATCTGAATAGGAGTGCATGGTACTCATGGGAGTTAACTCATGTTTTTCTTTTGCAGAAAATGAAGGCTACAAAATGTCCTACAGATGAACTTTCCATAACAAACTTTGTGGTGATGAGTCCCAAAGACATCGATCCAGAAAAAGTCCAGTAAGATTATTAATTGTTCTTTCATTTTATTGTCAATTCTGTTAATGGTTTTAATGTGATACTGGTGTCATATCAGTGTGAATTTATAAGTAGATACCCTTTAGATCCCCTTTTCTTACAGTTAGATATAAATATATTAAGATTGGTGAAAAAACTAAGCATATTTTGAAAAAGAATTTGCATAGAATCAAATTCCAAACATAATAACAAAAATATAATAAATGGTTATTCAGAAGAGTGAAATAATTCTGCCATCAAATATATACAAGTTTTAAGAAATCAGTAGCAGTTTCTTGTTAATGCCAGACCTACTCTTGATTAATTTTGTAATTATGTTGCCTTACTAATATAACAGTGTTTATTTAATTGTCCAGCTTGAGACAGCTCTTATTGGTACATTTTTGTAGTGAAAAAAAGTGTTATTGTATGTTATTCTTAAGGCAGATTTATGTTATGGATTTATCCAAGATGGAGGAGAGGTAAGTTATTGAAGAAATAAGCCCTATTTCAAGTTGTGGTAGAAGAGGTGCAAGTTTATGTACATGTTGGCATTCAATGGTTTCTCCTGTAATTAAGGCATGGTAGAACCACCACAACTTATGAGACTTGTGCTTACCACCATGCCCCAACTTCTTACTGCCAGTCCATACAATTATTTTGGTGTATGATTGATGGGTGTAATATGGGTTATAGACTATACAGCTTGGCATTACTCCAGATGTGCACCTTTCAAAACAACTGCTAGCTTCACTTGGTCATTTTTACTTCCTGAACTTCAGAGGTCAAGCGTAAACAAAAAAAAAGAGCTGATGACTTTATATTTGGTAATTCATTCATTGCACTTTCAGAAGCTGATATTGTCTAGTCTGGAAAAATTATTTTCATTATTTAATAGCTGCTAAGGATAGTGTACTTTATACTAATTCAGGCTGACTTTTTGAGCACAAGGGAGCAGTCATTTTAGTTAGCAGTGTGCTTAGATCATGTACAGTTTACACAAGTACAATATCCAAAGAAATGGTTGCCACATTACATGAAAGTAGCATTGAGATATGCCAACATTCTCTTCACTGTGCATGTTTCAAATGAAAACAACGTCACCTTACATAGGTCACTCTCTCAAAAGTACATAACAACTGATGAGTTCCCCCTTAAGCAGAACTCATTTGTTTGATAGTGAGAGGTTATTGTTTATAAATTTCCAAAAATTGTCACATTTAGCCTGCAATATATGTAACACCAGTCTAACCTTCACCATTGTTAATCAAGCATTGATATTTGTTTTAAAATTAACCTCAGCTAAGACTGGGCATTTTCTGTGTGGGGTTACCATCCAGGCATGAGTTCCATTACAGATGCATGATTACAATTATGATTACAGGATGTTTGTCACTGATGATTACGATTACAATTATGATTACAGGATGTTTGTCACTGATGATTACGATTACAATTATGATTACAGGATGTTTGTCACTGATGATTACGATTACAATTATGATTACAGGATGTTTGTCACTGATGATTACGATTACAATTATGATTACAGGATGTTTGTCACTGATGATTACGATTATGATTATGATTACAGGATGTTTGTCACTGATGATTACGATTACAATTATGATTGCTTTGTAATTGCTTGTGATTTTTTTTTGTTTTGGACAGATATCATACATTGTTTGACTTAAAAACAACCAATTTTAAGTCTGTGTCAATGTTATTGACAATGATTTACCTACAGTTTAACATGCCAATGAATCTTTTGTTTATGGAAACTTTTATTGTTTGTACAATTTTTAAGAATATAATTAGAAATTTTTGGTTATAATCATTGGTAATCAAGATTACACTATGCAATTACACTGTGAAGGACATTACAATTATAGAGCTTATAAAATCAGTGATTACAATTACAGCTCACACTGTAATCATTACCATTACAGTCCATGCCTGTTACCAACTGTTCTGAATGAATGACATAGTTTTAGTGTTGTTTTACTAGCAAGCCAAAGTCAAGCATGAGAAATATGTCTGTTACAGCCAGTTTGGTAACCATAGCATTGCTGGTGGAAAACATTTCCAGTTCCAAAATGGCCACCAACTACAATAAAAATAAATGTGTGAGTTATACAAAACTTCAAAATATCCTTGAATTTGAGAGTTGCCTCAAAAAATTTTTGAATTTTGAGAAAGATGGTTTTATCCTTGAATTTGTTCAAAAAGTCTTTGAATTTTTTTACCAACTCTTGAATTTTTCTAGTTTGATTACAGCACTGGGCGGATCAAATGACACACAACACCAATAGTTTTTAAGGTGGGATAGTGTGCATTTCCCATAGTGGTGTGCTAATTGTATTCTTTTATTCCCTACATTTGCACCTTTTTTATGTAGACACAAAATGGTACCAGATATATAATGTTCTGTCTCTGTATGAAAAAATATACTTAGAATCCATAGGGAAGTCCTTGAAAGCTCCTTAAAATGTCATTGAACAAAAACACTTTGGGGGGTTGTAGGAGTCATGTGATGTATTTTGACTTTTCAAGAACTATGGAGAAATACATGACCATGAAAAAAATATCACTTAACATTTTATTCAGCATGTGTATCATGCCCAGAGTTAGTAAATTATTTAAGTGCATTATTCCGAGGGGAATCCAATTTTAAAACTGATCCTTTTGTAGCTAATGAAACAAGCAAAGAACAATTGACTTGGGTGAAGAAGGTGATCCCTAAAATTAAATATGCATTGTGCCTTTCTCCATCATTCAAACCCAGACTGCCCAAGCCTTTGCAAAATTGAGTGTGGATCAGAAGAAAAATACTTTTTTTGTCACATCTTTGCCTCATTTTGGGTGATTAAAATTTGTAGTTTTCTATAAATTTGAGTTAGTAGCATGTATGTTATAATGAAATAGCAATACAGTATGTAGGTGTTAGAATTGTCAGTCGCCATTAACTGTATTAACTTTCCAGTGTTAATAATTTATTGTAAAAATTCGCCTGCTGAGATGAGTGAGTAAGAAACATAATTTTCATGCCCTGTATTAACTGTCAGAGTTACATGCAAGAAATCTATGGACAGACTCATTCAGAACTAAACTTTGCAAGTGTGGTGCCTGTGTATATTTTGGCAGGAAAATGTCACCAACACAAGCAGTATTTAGTTCCCAGAGCCTCATTGCTGTTTCTGTTTTTATATTTAGTTCATTCATCAGCAAGTGGGATTCGTAATGTATTGAAACGTCCATTAAGAAAAAAAGAATTAGTTGCTGGGTCCATAAATAGGTCCACCCTCCTCACCAATGTTATGTATGTCTCTATTTTTGTGTAGCATTTTGTTCATGCCTGTATTTTGTGTGTTTCACTATTGTCAAATACATGGCATTGGATTTATAAATGGGTGCTGACAAGTTTCTAATAGTAAACCTGTTTTCAAGTTTGGAGTTATTTATACTACTACTACTACTACTACTACTACTACTACTACTACTACTACTACTACTACTACTAATAATAATAATAATAATAATAAAACAACAACAACAACAACAATAATAATAATAATAATATACAACACTATTTCATGAAGGTAACTCAGTTCAATATACTATCCTGCCCAGAAGCCCTCAGGATACATTAGGTATAAAAGCACAATGTGTATATCATATATATTAAATGACATGTATTAACAGAGCAAATTTGAGAGCAAATATTTCAGTATTTGAAATTTAAAAAAACCTCCCCTTCAAGATAAAAGTTATATAATTTTGTTTTGAACACACATAGATTTTCTTTCTGTCAAGAGTTCATTCCATAAAAAAGCACAGAGTAAACAGATGATTTTTTTAAAAAAAAAACATTTTGTTTGGAAATGGTGTTCAGCAATGATCATTTGTACTTGATCTCAATTTAGGTCCTTGGTGTTGTTTTTCTGACTTAAAATGAAACATGCCATGCAAATGGTTGGCCAGTTAAGTAATATTGGTAGGTATTGTGAAATGTGATTAAGTAGGGAAGTCTCTCACATGGGGTTATAGTAGAATTAGATTCTTGAAATGTATATCATGAGAGAATTCACAAGTTAATTCATTCCTAATTTGGAGATTTACTTCAAATGTTCTTTTGTTAATATCAGTATGCAGATATGTTTAATTGTTATGTTTAGATATAATTTGAGAGAAGAAATTTGTTTGGATTATTTAATGGAATTACACAGTGTTCATAGGACTAAAATATCATTCTGAGATTGTTGTGAATTTATTCAAAGGAATTCTGGACAATGCCATTTTGATACACCATGACTTATGACAGACCAGTTTATTTCAAGGTTTTGGAATTCAATGGGAACATTAAATTCTTTTTGCTTTTTGTTGAATTTGCATCATAATACTCAATGTTCCTCTCCAATTCTAATTTAATAGCTTTCATGCTAGTTTTGCTTTTTTCTAATTACTTAGTTTATGACCATAGAGTTGTACCACTGTTTTCACATGTGAAGTTACCTTTGTACAGCATGATTAAACAGCAAACAGCATTGACTGGATATGTTACCATATAAAATACTCCTGGAGATCAGGATCTGTGCAGAGATGATGGATTTGTGAAACCCTTGTTTGCTAATTGAAAACAAATCCAATGTTTAAGTGCTTCTTTATTTGAACTTTTTGTGATTTTATATTTTCAGGCATGTCGAGGTTTACACATCACCACACATAAAGTTCTTATTTAGTGTGAAAACACATCCTGTCATATCAGCACAGACTATAGGGTTTAATCTGATGCAGGTAAGTCAACACTTCTGAATACAAATAGGTCATAGTGTTCTACTCTTTTTTCCCTTCTCTCCCTGATATTCTGTGTGTTTGTGTGTGTGTGTGTGTGTGTGTGTGTGTGTGTGTGTGTGTGTGTGTGTGTGTGTGTGTGTGTGTGTGTGTGTGTGTGGAGACACACATCTTAGGTAAAATATTGTTCAAGTACTCATTCCTGGGATGAGTGACTTGCAACAGTACTCATCCCCATCATCTTTTTTCTAAGCACATTACGCTGCTTATGTTCTTACTAAATTAACTATAGGAGTCTGATGCAAGTTTGATACTGAAATGGGTCAGAAGTATAAAACTTTTGTGTTCAGAGCAAAGAATCCCTCTTATACTTGGCCCCATAAATAAATATATCAGTCCATTTTTGTTACCTTAGAAATATGTCACAGACGAACATTGAAAGAAGAATTTTAAGTGTGTCTGCAGATTACACCAATACTGGCACTAGAATAAACTTCCAAGATAATACCTGCAAGAAAAAGAATACAATACCAGTCAAGGACACTGTTGTAGTCACACTGGCTCAGCAGGGTATTTAATAAAAAGTACACCAATTGTTTAATGTTCAGTTTAATGAAGAGACAAGAATTAAACAAACTTACAGGTTTGATAAATGCTAAAAATGCATTGATTGGGAATCCATTCAGAAGAATTTATCAACACTCATACATGCATGCACCCATAGACATGATATAGAGCTTTTGACCATTTAGTATCTTTTCTTATTAAAAGAGCAATATCCTCAAGGATAATTTATACTCAATTTAATGATTACAATCAGTCTATTTAAAATCAGTCTATTTACAATTGACTGATTGTATCCTACAATTTGAAATAATGCAGCAACTATGGTTGACAGTGATGTCAGTTACTGTCAAGATTTAAATTTGCATTTGTGCACACTCACACATGTAGCACATGCACAAATCAAATTGAAAATGTTTTTTAAAATTAAAAAAAAATGTATCAGACATTCAAATTGCAGCTGAAAATGGGCAGAGTACTAAAGACAAGCTCCAAAGCATCACCACCATATATTTCTAGCTAGGGTCATTCACATAACCTCCCACCCTCTCCCCCCTTCTTAGTTAGGGACCCACAGTTCAGGCCAGGATGCAGTTGCACAGTTGGTGAAGTGTTGGATTTGCAGTTTAATGATTGCTTGTGTGATGCCTTCTCAAGCCACAGCCCAGGCGATCTCTTGGTGTTTCATTGGGAATGACACTTATCTTCCACTTCCTAGGCATGATATAGTCATCAATGTCTATAAAAGGCTGTTAAGACTCCACCCACTCCCACCCCCAGCATTTGTTGATGACATTAATGTGTAAGCAGCCAATTGAAATTGCAGTAATTTAGAAAAGAAAAATACTTCCAAGGCTTTTGTTTTAAAACTTCATACTGTTGGATAGATAACAGTTATTCGTCACAAAAAGATAACACATGGAAATAAGACAGAAGTAAAGAAGTAGTATAAGCAGAATACACATGAATTACAGAAGGCAAAATAAATAGAGACCTATTTGTATTTAAAAGGCAAGCAGAAATAAAAAATAATAAAGAAAAATAAATGGTATATTTGGGCTTGAGCATCTGCTGTCCAATACAGTAATGAAAACAAAACCATTTACTGAATGCTCTTAGTCTCCTTACACAAAATGTTGATAATTTCTGTATATCAACAATTGAGTCACTTGGTGAGATTCCTTTGGGTAAAATATATATCCAAAGCTTTATCACCTTTTTGTTCTATTTCTTTTTATTTATAAAAAAATCCCTGAGATTTTTGAGAAATTGTTGCACTAAAATTAATTAAATTGTACAATAATCAAAAATAAATATGTCTTTGAAGATTGCTTCAATCAATAGCTTTTATTGCAATATGACGGTAGCCTAATGATTATGTCCATTTTAAATCCTGTCTCTGGACAGTAATTTTAAGCTAGGTACTAAAATAATAATTCATGAAATTGAAACTACTGAACAATGATACTAATAAATATTGCATTTTCAAAAAAAAAACTGGATTCAGTGCTGATTTCATAGCTTTAATACATGTTTGTGATTCAAATTATATTTCAATCATGCCTGAGGGCCAGTATATTTGAAATCATAGAAGAATAGAATATAAATAATAAATGTAAAATGATATACTAGGTAATGAAAAATACAAAGAAATGTCTTTTTTTAACATCATTCCATTTTAACAGATGATTTTAGTCAAAAATAGCATCATATGCTTCTTTTTTATAGATGTGAACCTTTTTCCTCATTGCGCCTCCTCTGGATTTAGCCACTTACATCCAAATATTTTGATTTAAAGAATGCCTGAAAATGCAGCCAGAAACAGAAACAAAAAAAATCCCATACATTCACCCAGATAAATAGCAATCAACATTTGAACATTAAGTTTGTTTAAAGGAAACATAAAATGACATTTTGTGTTACTGTGAAGTGACACCTTGAAATTGTATGGTAATGCAAATGGCTGATGATCAGTTATGCATTTTGACGTTATTTTTCTGCTCACTAGTGAGGGGGCAAGGGTGAACATGTATTAAAATTGCATATGATGACAAAAGGTGTCTTGTGTCAGAAAATCACATAAGTTCTTAAATGCACTGATAGTTTTGGAGACTTTTCAGAGAGGCAGATGTGGCAAAATTTGAGTTTCTGGATTGGACAATTTAGGACTGAATTAGTTAGACATGATCTTTTTACTTCATCAAAAAGCCTGAAGATATCCAAAGAATGTGTTTCCTTTGTTGCCTTTATTAATTTATTCCCAGGAGACTTATTGCATTTATTAAAATTGCATTAATTTTTTCTTGTTATTTTTATTAAGAAAAAGTAACTATGCCATTTTTACAACACATTCTTTTCTATTTTTAATAGCACTATGGTACACTTAGATATAAAATGTCATATTTATGAGATCATCATGAAGGTCATGTCATTTCACACTACTCATGACAGATTTAATATCACTATGGTACACTTAGGTATAATATGTCATATTTATGAGATCATCGTGAAGGTCATGGCATTTCATGCTACTCATTAACCTCTGATGTTACAAAAGTAGACTTAAATAACCGAGAACTTTGAATGAGTTGACATTGATGTAATTGATTGTAACTCATAATACATAAAATACTTACTTGGATTCTCTTTTCAGAGAAAATGGGCAAGTATCTCATTGAATCAAGAATTGGATGTACGATCGTTCCAGTTGGATAAGAGGACGCAATGTATTGGTACCATCCAGTTAGAAGTGGACTTCCTGCAGAAGAAAACGTAATATCATAAACATGTCGTGTAGACAAATATAAAATTATTTCACCCCCTGAGGTATTCCATGCTTTCTATTTTCAGAACTTTTGCATTAGGCTCAGGCCCAAAAATGTTATATTGGTTTTTGTCAATCTGCTGATCTATCTAGCCGTTACTGCATCTTCTAAATTGGTAGGTAAAATTTTATGAAACTTTGTATCTATGTTGCAGCTTTCTGCAAGCAATCATCATCCATGGCTTTTTCCAGTTTCAAATATTTTTTAACCAAAATGAATATAATGTATATATGCAGTCATAACAAATGCACCATGAATATGATCAATTTTGTTGTTACCCTTCGTAAGGAGGTGGGTGTGAGGTACCATGAGTGGGTTGTGGGTTTGGGTTAGGAAAATACAATGAAAATGTATGGATTGATGTTGGTGAGCCATTATATTGGTTATGTCTAACATTTTTTTTTTAATAAAACAAATGAATAACAGGACTTGAGGCATCTTTTGTGATTAAATTCTTTTGTGCTTGGTAAGTTTTTATGGGCATGGTTATGATTCATTTAAATGATATAATGTCAGAGATTTGTGCTTTAAAATGGTTAATTAAATAGAAACTTAGGGTAATGAAAAAATGATTGTACTTTTCATAAAATTGATATTTTACTGTCAAGATGATAGGTTTATCTACAACTGGCACCTGTTTGTATCATGATTTGGTAACATCTTGTGACTTTTAAAATTATCTCCTGAATTTATAAATTAACCACAAATTTCAATTAAAATTTGACAAATAGCAGAATTGTCCATCAAGTGCAATCCAACCTTTTTTTTTGCTTTGGTCATACTTTTCTTTTTGAGAACATAAATATGGCTAATTGACATGATATATATATATATATAGATATTTAACACTTGTATGCCATTTTTTTTGCTGATTTTATTTGTTGAATTCCCTTCCATCAGCCCGATTTTTCATCCCACTACCAAGTGTTTTCCTTGTTTATTGTACCCATTTTCGCTCTGTTTTATATATATATATATATATATATATATATATATATATATATATATATATATATATGTATATTATCTGTCATTCTTTTTTTTAATTCATGATTGTAAATTTTAGTGATTAGTTGTAGCTAAATTTTATATGTGCATGTATTCTATTTGAAGATACTAAGAGTGTAAGATTGCATTGGATCTATTATTACTTCAGTTCCTAATAATAGTTGCTGTCGTAAACACAATGACAATTTTTTTGTCTTTCTTTGGATCATGCAAGTTCTTTTACTATGTTGGAGATTTGTAAATTGTCATGTAATTTGAGAGTTGTAAATTGTCATGTAGCAAATAGTAGCAAAATGTGCCAATATATATGCAGTTAGGACTGGACAGCGTTGTCATTCTTATTACTTTTGTTCGTGTTGTAACATCAAGTCTGCAGACATATTTTATGTTGTATTTGAGAGGGGACTATAATTATTAAAGTATAAAATTTTTCTGAGACTATTGTGAATTATTCAGAGTTTTTGACATCACCATTTTTACATGACAATACTGTTGGCAGACCATTACATTTAGGGTTCTGAAATTTTTGACTTGATTGGAACTCTTAAGGATTTTTTTTGGATTCAGTTCATAACATTTGTTAAGTAATACAAAACTTGTTGGTTTTGCTTCTTTCTCTTACTTAGTTTGTGACCATTAGGTCGCATTGACTCTTGCTTTATTCTGTTTTAGAATTGGATGAACGATAGTTTTTAACAATTTTGATAGTCATTTTCTGGGGGGATGTATTTTTATCTCTCCAGTATAACCATTTAATAAATTTGAATTAATAAATTTTTGTAATGGAGCAAGAAAGTGAGTTGTTATATTAAGAAAAGCCCTCTTTCTAAATGTTGATACTCATGCATATGTGTTCTTGGATGTTGGGGGGAAAGGTCCATTTTAGTTATATATCAACTTTAGTCCTTCAGTGTGTTGTTTATAAATAATTACAGTAATATTTTATCGGGAACAAGGGAATCAGGATGAAGAGTATGGTTTGAAGTTGTTTGTGCATTTATTTCTATGTACATGTATTAAGGGTTGTTTCAAAGAATGCTAGAAGTCTCTTTGACTGCAATTTTGTACGAAACTTGTAGAAAAAAAAAATAATTAAGTGGTAGTTTATTAAGCATTTTTACCAACTTGCAATTACAAGGCTCTAATCTTATTACTTTTATTAGTTAAAATTAATTACAATGTATAGCTTCTGCTGTGCTTTTTTAAGACATATGGCCAAAATACACTGCATGTATCTCAATCCAAACACACATATACTAGAGGTATGAATAAAATGGCTATGAATATAATAATTTTTATACACATACAAAGTTTGTTGATAATAAACATGTAACACATATTTTTAAACTTGAAAAAAAGGTATTACTTAAAACTGTTAAATGTATACTGAGAAAAAGAGCAGGTAAAAAGAAACTGCAGCTATATATATATATATATATATATATATATATATATATATATATATATATATATATATATATTTGCATTTCGTGCTTTGGTCTCATTTCTTCCTGTTTAGCTTCCACTTCTCCATGTTCTGACCGAAAGCAAAAGTCACCTGTCCTTAAATTAAAGTCTAGCTTGACCTCTGATCATATATATATATATATATATATATATATATATATATATATATATATATATATATATATATATATAAGAAAATGAGATGTTTTATTTGAATTTGCAAGTTATTTATAAATGTATCATTCAAAGTTTAAAAAACAATCCACCGGTTGGCTAAAGCAAGCACTGAGAAGTTTTCTACAATGTGTGATTTTAAAAAGAAATAAGCAAATTTTTAAGTTTTCAAAATAAAGAAGCAAGGTTGGTTCCTGAATAAATACTTAAGTAGAGTCGCACAAAAATGCTTATAGACATCAAGTAAACAGTTATTTGACTCCTTTAATATTTTAATAGATAAGGTAATATCAAATTTATGATGCTTAATTAATACAAAATTAAAATGTACAATTAAAATATAAATTTCATTTAACACCTTTAATTGGTCTTTGTTTCATAGATGCTATTGGTAGACAGTCACCAACCTTTTTGTGGATTGATATTACTTGTTTTATTATTTATTGAGAAAATATTTCATTATGTTGATTCAAAATTTACGTTGACTGATTGACATTTTTGACATCCAAACAAACAATATTACAGTAAAACCTGTTTTGAGAGACCACTGCTTTGAGAGATCACCTGTCTTGAGAGACCAGGTTCTTCTTGTACAGATTTATTGATTATATAGTATTATAACCTGTTATGAGAGACCACCTGTCATGAGTGACCATTATGTTTTGGCAAAAGGGGTGGTCTTTCAAAACAGGTTCCACTGTAATAACTTTTATTGACCAATTACAATAAAGGTTTTTTAATATTAAACAATCAGAGCCTATTCTTGTCCTTATCTTTAAATCAAAATGATCGACACATGCCTTCACCTTATATGGACACACAAAATCTAGGGAGTAGTTTATTCATTTGTATATATTGAATCTCTAGCACTTGTTCTAACAATTTTTTCTCATTTTGGTGTTTACTGTAGAATCTTTGACTACATGTATGAGATAAAGCAAACAAGAAAGCATTGTAAATTGTTCTCATCATCATTTATTGAAGTTGTGGTCTCAGATCGCCTATTCTGCTAACTCTCACAATCTTGCTTGACATTGCCAACAAGTCTTAATTTTTAACTGAAGTTAGTAGACAGATAAATATTATGAGACCTTGATTGCATTTGATTTCCAGCATTCCATATCAGCATTTAAGGCAGCTGTTATAACCCCTTGTTTTCTTACATACCATAGTTTTTTATGGTCTTTTCTTTTTCAGCGCTAGTCCTGAACCTTTTGACTCGGATAAAATGGCACAAGAGTTTTTGATGCAGTTTAATAGCCAGGCATTTACAGTGGGGCAGTTGTTAGCATTTGCCTTTACTGAGAAAAGGACGCTAGCTATCAGAGTTTTAAGTATTGAAGGTAATATATAGAAATGTGCATTTTTATAATATTTGAAACTACACCTATGTGCCAGTATTGAATTTGTGATATATGGAGATTGGAGAAACATTTTTGATCATGTAATTATAAAATGATTTTAATTTCTTGACAGCAATTTAGGTTGGTGAAAATTCTTATCAATTTTCAGAAAGCTTTGGTACTCACATCATCAGTGATGCTGCCAATCTGTTTAATTGTGGGATGCTCAATAAATAATCAACCAGTCTTGGAATGTTTTAAATCCAGTAGGAGAGAGTTTCTGGTTTGTTGTACCCAGTACACACATCTTTATCTGCCATTCTTCTTTACATCATCTGTTGGCAAAAAACTCATGTGGACTTTATATTGTGGATGTCTCAGACCTAGATTAGGATATGCAGGGTTCCAACATTTCTGAGAAATCTGGAAACAAATTAGGAGAAAGAATAAGTTTGTTGCTGATTTTAAAAGCCCTTTCATTTTGCAAATATTGATCAAAGTTGAGGAAAAATGGGCAATTTTAAGTTGCTACTTGATTGCAGAAAAAGTTGTTTGGTCAAAACTACTTATTGCATGCTTTACTTACTGAGTTTTACCTGAATTTTCGGAGGTTGCAGAACTCTTCAGTCACTTGAGGTACAATTGCGGTATTTATATAGTCAATTCAATCACTCCAACAATCATATTGGTTAATTGGACTGTTTATCACATAGCTCCATATTTTTATGTTTATTTTTATATAAAGTCTGTGAAGATCATTATAACATCACATTGTGCCTACATACCTGTGACATATGATTTTGATAAGTTTAAGAGATAATTTTCCCGTTTTACATGTGATATTGTGATATGCAGAGTTAATGAAAATGTATTATGATAGATGTTTGCTTTTTATTTGCACTGGGAACATGGTGTTCCATTATCATTATAGTAAAATTTTACATCACTCCAACCCCAACTCACCTTTGTGGTGAATTGGACTTTTTGTAAGATAAGAAGAGGCACTTTCTTCCTGGCAGGGGCAGAATGAGGCTTGGGTAACTGTCCAGGTGTGCCCATCTGTTTTATTATTACTATTGTCAATGAGGCTTGGGTAACAGTCCAGGTGTGCCCATCTGTTTTATTATTCAATATTGTCAACAGCAACTGAAGTCTGAAGGAGAGGGTGCTTAACATTAATATCCAGAAATTGAAGGACATAAGTAATTTGTGTTCCTTTAAATTAGTGCTATTTGGGGTGACCAGTGGTTAGTCTTTTATTGAGTGGGTTGAATCACAAGTTACCTTCCTGGGAATTGGGTGCTGTCAATCATCTGGGATGGAATCTTAGGTTACATTATTCCTTTCAACATTGGGGGTCACAAAGAGATTAAAAAAATATGGGGTTATAACTGCAAGATGGTGGTGGTTGAACCTTAGATGGGATAATTCCTGTTTCAAAATACTTACTTTATCTAGCAGTAGATGTTCCCAGGAAGATTCTTGTATTTCCAACCAGTTCAAATAACCAAAAACAAACATATTCTGTCACTGCCCCGACAGACTGTTCCTCCAAGCTTGACTTTTTTAACGAACCCCTAGCATATAAAGATGGCTAAGCCCTGCAGTTATAGAAAGAATCATAAGCTAGAAATTCATCCACTGTGAAGGCATATGTGGGAAAGTAACCTTCATCTTTTCTAACTGTTGCAAGGGCAATAACGTCGTTACTTTACATGTTTCCATTACACAGCTGGCAAATTTCTTTTCCTTCCACGTTGAGGAGAAACGTTAGCTTCAATTACCATTAAGGGTCTTTGCTCCATGATTTCAGACACTTTCCAACAACATGGAAAAGCAATATAGATCATGAAATGGACTGCTCTATTTATTGGTCAATATTGATCTTTTCACTTGTTTTCCAAATGTAATCTTTCATGGGTTTTTACATGCCTCCATTCCGCTTAGTTTGAAATATTGTCCAAGATCCTGCAGAAGCTTCTATAATGCAAGATGTACTTGCTGATAGCCTTGTCTTTAGCTTGCAGGTTAGGTGGTTTGATTACCTTTTTGATCAGTCTGAATTATTCAGTTCCAATGAGATGGTTTGATTGCTTTGAGGACACAACCAATGTTTGTGGGCAGAAATGGATCATAATGTATGGGTAATCAGAAGTCAGTTTCTTGAGGTAACTCTTGTTTGTGAGAGAGCATACCCATTCAAGTCAGCTAGAGGGTGACCAGATTTTTTTTTTTTGTATCCTATATTTTGAAAATGCCTCCATTAGTGTACATAACAGGTTGTCCCTATTATTTGATAGACCTTGCTGCAGGAAAGTCTGATGAGAAATTAGAAGGAGAATTCCTGAAGTATCAAGATGGTATTCTACCTGTTAATAATCATCATGCAGACAGAGTTCATGTGCAGTGGCAACTTATTTCCTTTCTAAAAGTCCCAATCACTGGAAGATATAAATTTCCTCTTCATTGTAACATTATGAAAGGAATATTGCTTCTTTACCATTATAATACTGACTGTGTTCAGTATTGTTAACAGCAATAAAAGTGAATTCAGATCCAGGCTCTGTAACACAGTACTTAGTGCTTTATTGTTGTGCAAAACATTCATGGTCTCAGCTGGTACAAAGTGTTTTGAATGCAACATGATAGTCTGTTGCTTTCTAAAACTAAAAGTGCTACATATGAAAACTTGAAGCAGTAAATGATGCTAAAAAAACAGTGGGGTAAATAAGTCAGTTTGTACATATGCTTATTGAATTTTTATCATGTTATATGTGGATTACTGTATTTCTGCTTGGATTACTCTTTATGTCCACATGGATTACCCATTTTCCTCACCAGGGATTGGCATGTATAATTAAGGACTCACGGTACTAATTCAGTTCCTATAGTAAACCTATGCAAACAGCATGAGATTGAAAGTTCAATAACTTTAAATTTCTGAGCGCTTATGATCACATCTTTATTTATCAGTATAGATGAAACATGGATGACATATTCTGTGTAGAGAAAAGGATATAAGCCGGTTTCAATTCCACACCAAAGAGTCAAATGCTAATTTCAGTAATGAGTTTTCCAAACTTAATACTGTTAAAAGACTGAAATTCCATAAATAAACAATGTCTCTATTTTTTAAAGAACTAGGATAAGCTCTGAAAAGATTCTTTTTCCTACAAAATAACTTTCATTATCAACCAATCCTGTCCAGCCAAACCCATATATGCTCTAGTTTATGTTCAGCCATTTCCAAGCTGGTTCCCAATTTTACATACAATTAGTACTATGTGTCTAACTCTTCATTTCGGGGTCAGAAGAGCAGAGGTAATTATCATGGTGACTTCAGGAAATATTTTTTTGTTCTAAACCAAACTTTGAGGATGACTTGCACTTGAAAGGTAGTGACAATGGTAAGTCAGATAGGAATACAGTTGTTTCTGCATAGTAAGTTTAATTCAAGATTGCTTACCTTGACCAAACGCCAAGGTCATTGAGTCCCATTGTTAAGTAATTTCCTGAATCAACCATGCTGTATTAGTACTTACATAAAGGACTATTCAACATGGATTGGGCATAGAATGTCCAATTTGTGGTACTCTTGTTGATGCAAGTAGCATGTTACATAACTAGTTTGGCTAACTATTGGGAATTTTTTTAGGATAGTAAGCATTTTCCATTACCTGCAGGATACTATATCTAGCAATGCTTCATTATACCAGTTCCATTTAGCTCTATATCTGTTAATGCCTTCAACCATTGGAAACTATTCTCTGTCAGTGTTGTCTGGTAAGGTGCAGTGCATGTCTTTGGCTCAAGTACTATACCCTTTATGACAACACTATAGGATAATAGTTCCTGAGAGAGAAGGCAATTATAGCTATGCCAGTGTTTCCTGTGTAGGGACATAATGTCACCTCAGCTCAGTCTATTGATGTTTCTCTGCCTGAAACTGTGAATAAAAATGTTCTTAGAGGCCCCTGAAAATCCACCAGTGTAATTAGCAGTGCTGTAAAGAATATTTAAATAAAAATACCTCTCTATTGTATATTTGGATTATAAATTGGTATTCAGTTATTTATTCTTACATTTATAAATGAACTCATTCATATTAAATGCACCTTGCAAGTTACTCAACTTTAAGACTGCTTTTCTTATATGTATTATAACATTTTCAAGGTATATAAAACTACAAAGTTTAAATCAGCCAACAGACTATTGCTTTCTCAAGAAAAAAATGTTCATCACTGTATTCATTCTTTTTCAGTTATGGACTTAACTGACATCAAGAAAGGACCTGGAAAACCCAAAAAGGTTTGTACACAGCAAGTTCTCCACTGCCTTTCTGAAAATTGAGACTCAAATGTAAATATATTGGCAATTTACATTGACACCTGCCAATTAAGAACATTCAGAGAACAAAAATGTCTAATATTATATTAAGGCAAGGTTTGTAAATCAGATACAATCTTGAATTGTATGTACATTTTGATCCCTGCTGGTTGGTAGTTTGTAGGTATTGTTTGAATCTTTTGGATGTTCTGAATGGAACGAATGATAAAAGATATATTCTAGAGGCATGTTCGAGCTCTCGCCTATCTGCTGGTTTAGGGTCCATGGTCAATTTTGTGCTGTTGGCCTGTGATTTATATACCCTATCGCAGTCTTTCCAGAGGACATAGGTCTTCCTACTTTTTTCTACTTTTTATGTCAATCTCTCTATTTTAAATTAATTTCTCCAAAATGGTTCTGATGTCCCTAATATTGTTCAATTTTATGCTAAAACTGATTACAGACTGTATAAATGGCCATAGTGAATTGATATTGAGATATAATTATTATGACATGGATCTGGTGTTTTAAGAAGATAGATGCAGACCAAAACTTAATAGACAACTATAGTTCGATGCTTTATCCCTGTTTGTTTGTACCCCTCTACCGATTTCAATAACTAAAAAGTTTAATGTGATAAAAAGTGAATGCACAGAACTAAGACAACTGAATCATTGATTTATAATTTCTAACCTGACTGTGACCAGAATGGCACTAATACTGGCATTTCCTTGCACCGTTCATGCTTAATGGACTTTCCATACTAACATGGCACCATATTCTGTACACTATGGGGTAGTTTATTTCCATCCGACAATGTAATGATGTAATTAATCCTATTAGATAACTGCTGATAATTCCGTAAATTACCATCACATTGAGTTTGGAATTATATTCCTTTGCACACATGAACATATTAATGAAACCGATTGTTAAATCCATGTGAAAGACAAATTTTGTGTTGTCATTCTTTTCCATTGCTTGATTTGACACTCTAAATATCAGAAGCAGACAGCATATGTATGTATATCTTTAGTCATGCATTCACCCCTTTGCTGAAAATGGACTGGTCCAGGAACTGAGAATGAGTCTCAAGCATGTCCATCTATTACATTGAAAACTTGCGTTTAGCATGAAACGTGCGGGTGATGATGACAGTGGTGATGATGACAGTGTTATGGCATTTCTATTCACAGTCAGGTTAGAAAATATAAATCAATAAATTAATTGACTAAGTTCTTTGCACTTTTTACCAAATTAAATGTTTCCATTATTGAAATTGGTTGTTGTTGTTGTTGTTGTTGGGTTTAACGCCATTTTTCAGCACAGGAAAGGCTATACATGGCGGCCAGTATTAATGATGGAGGAAGAAACCGGGAAATCACCGGAAAGAACCACCGACCCACGAGAAGCTACTGGCAAGCTCTCTCACATATCCACATTCGACAAATCTTAGACTCGAACCCACGCAGATAGAGGTGAGATGGCAGTGATCCGTAACGGACAGCGCTTTAGACCACTCGGCCACTCGGGGCCCCATTGAAATTGGTAGGGGGTTTACAAACAAATGGGAATGTAGGATCGGACTATAGTATGCAAGTAAGAATATAATCTTGTTCAAGTTTAAACTGTCACTTAAACCAGTAAATGATTTAGTTATTCACTAACTTATTGATTTTCATACTGCTGTTCATGTTTTCATGGAGGTTTGCTGGAAAACTGCATATTGCAATTTGTGCATCTGGTTTTTATTTTGTGTAATAAGTGCATTGAATTGGTGTTAGTTTCTCAAGCATTGTAAACACCATAGCCATCCAACTTTGCAGATTTGTTTGGCTGGGTTACCACTCAAATCAATTAGATCCTGATTACTGTGGCATTATCTTCATGCCTCAGTGATTTTCTTTATGATGCTTCAGTGCTAAACATCACTATAAATTGCCACACTGCATGACTGAAAAATTGTTAAAGCTACGTTAAAAATCATAAATCACATAACATTTGTCAATTTATGCAGCATAAATATGCTGTAAAGCCAGAAGCATGCAGCTTTGTGAATGTGTATTGATGAGTACAATGCCACTTTACAAAATTGGGAAAATTCTTTCTTTCACACCTCAGTGGCTCTGGTTAATTTTCCATTTATGTCAGTTTCAATTGGGTGATGTTACATTTTTGTTGTATGAAAACGTGTAGTTTAAAAATATAATTTAATGAAATAGTTCAGTTTATTTCTTGAATTTTCCACCATGTTTTGTTTGTATTATACGAAGTGAGTTTCTGTGCAGGTCTGTGCCCAAATGAATTCTACTTTCTGTTTGGTTTTAAACTACACATACAGTTTTCTCCTTCTTTTCAGTCCCAGATAGGTCTGCTGACTCCAAACTCCACAGTAATATTTGAAAAGGCAGAAAATTCTACCTTAATGTTGACAGGGAAATCAAAAGGGTAAGTTAGAACTAAAATTGCTTGCTTTAGTAAAATGTAAAACACAAAATTTATTGCATATATATGTGCAGGTGAAAGTATGTTATTATTCAATTTATGAATATTTATGAGCTAAAATTAGCAGCCAGGTAAATAGGAGTAATAATTATTGTTACAGTCATGCCATTAAATTATTGATCCTTGGTTAATTAAATTGATATTTACAGTTATTTACATTTCATAATTTATGTTCCTTAGTGTAATGTATATATACATATATATTTTTACTATATGCCCATCATCAGACATGATGTTGTCCATTTTAATGTCCACACAGTAAGTCAAATTCTCCACCAGCTACACTTTGTGAGTTGCTTGCTTCTTGGATAAAGAAGACTGCTGTCAATTTGGGATTTGAAGGATCAAAGGTCAGGATCACTGAAAGAAGATAAATAGTTTCCACTTAGTAACTTGAGTTCTTCACCCTGAGTGGTCTAGTGGTCCAAAGCGATATCTGTTATGGATCACTGCCATCTCACCTCTGTCTGCGTGGGTTCGAGAATAAGATTCTGTGAATGTGGATATGTGAGAAAGCTTGCCAGTAGTTTCTCGTGGGTCGGTGTTTTTTTCTGCGGATTTCCCGGTTTCTTCCTTCACCATTAATACTGGCCGCCATGTATAGCCTATCATGTGCTAAAAAATGGTGCTAAGCCCCAGAACAACGACAACAACCATTAGTAGTTACTGAGTTTTGTAGATGGCTTACACTTTGGATAATAAAGAACCGTATCTATTTGTGGTCAAAAAGGTAAAAGGTGAAAGTCATTGTGACTGAAAAAACTGGTTTCCATACAATGAAAGACTTTCTATATCATTTGTTATTACCAAAATTGTGGCTATCTTGCATATGAGGCAAAGGAAGAATCCCGTTTATTTTCAGAGTTAAAAGGTAAAAGGTTAAGGTGACTGTAAAAGAAAGAATTATTTAAGTTTTTTTCATGTCTTCTTAATTTACTTCATTTGCTGTTTATTCAGATATATTTGATTTTATCAGGATAGATTCTATTCTCTGCCAAGTCTGAATAAGTCAGATTTGCTGCTTTAAAACGGTATATTGTTTATTGTAGAAGTCTGTAGAAGTAGATAAAGATGGGATCCTAAGGTAAATATTAATAATATTTCTTGTGTGATAAGCTAGGTGACTAGAATTTCTTATTTTCAGTAAATTATGAGTGGACTTATATTTAACAGTTTTGTAAATACTTGTCAGGACTCATCAAGTATGCACATGCGGTTGTCATCAAGCATGGGCATGAGATTATCATCAGCATTGGCTTGTGATGATAAATATAGGTCTTCTGGGTGATGAAATATACAACTTTTGAAGTTCTTTTGAAATTTTCAGAAAACAGCAGTACCAATCAATCATCAATCCAGACTGGGACTTCAACAAAATGGGAATTGGTGGACTAGATAAGGAGTTCTCTGCCATTTTTAGGAGGGCTTTTGCATCAAGGGTGTTTCCACCAGAAGTTGTTGAACAGCTGGGTATGGGGTATATAACATTCCACTAAATTGTGTTAAATGATTTCAATATTCATCATACCAGATTTATTTAAATGTAAGGGGAATTATTGATACAGTCATGGGGGGTAGTAGCATATTGTTATACTGTTGTACATGTTTATGTTTGTTGTTCATAGGTCTGAATATGATCCAAACCAATTTTGAGCTTGTGACTGTAGAATAGGCCCTGTGTACTCTCCTGAATTTAATAAAATTGACGTTTGGAGTGAGGGCTGCAGTGGCTTGAATGTGGTGGGTTCTCGACTAGTATGGTGTGTGTTTGAATCCTACCACTGGATCAGTCTGGGTTTGCTACCATGGTTTATTCTTGGGCAAGATTCTTTACTTTGTTGGCCAAGTGGCTTGTTGCATTTTGTCATAGAAAAATTGGGGGTGGGTAATAGTAGAACATTGCTTGCATAACATAAAAATTTTTCTAACTTGTTATAGTGCTGCTTGTCTTAAAATCAAGCATGCAGTTTTATAGTGAATTATGATCAGCTCCTTTGTATTCTTTGGTTAATGTGGAAAATGTGTGTCTGTGATGGACATGAAATCTGGTGTCACTGAAAATATGTCTTTAGTCAGGAAAAATCCTGGAATTTACATGTGGGAACATGGATGTTTGAAAATTGTGGTCATTATTAAATTTACATGAATACCTGAAGATACAATTACTGGCTCTAACCTGATATGATGGTGGTGGTCCATCTTAGTGGTGCTATTCATGGGACCCTAAAAATAACCTAAAAGTGCTTCATGTTCCAGTAATGCTGTGTGATGATAGTGCACAGAGCAAAAAAAATAATGTGAAACCCGATTAGTTTTAACTAAAAACTTAAATCAATAAAATACATCAAGTTGCAACATTGGAATAAAATTAAAGCAATTTAATCAATATACAATTTTAGAAGGCAGCGCTTTAAAATGATGGGGTTTGTATTGCATTATGACTATATTGTATTGTTGCTATTATTATTATTATTATTATTATTATTATTATTATTATTATTATTATTATTTTTATTATTTTACAGGTATGAAACATGTAAAAGGAATTCTGTTATTTGGTCCTCCAGGTACTGGCAAGACACTCATGGCAAGGTATGAAACAAGATGGCTCCAGATGTGCAAAGTGGGAAACTTTTCTTGCTTGTAGGACAGAAATGTTACAAATTTTAGCTGTGCTAAAAATTCTTATCTTCACATGGGATGAATAAGCATGAGACCAGCTTACAACAAGGAACCACGTTTTGACCCATGAGAACCTCCTTCACAACTGCTAACTCTGTGTGTCTTTATGCTTGAGTTTGACTAAGTCACTTTCTCACATTTAATTGGAAGATATGTTGATACTTTTGCAGTGATCACTGATTCATTAAATATGTTAGTATTCATTGGCATTTGCTACTGTTTGTCTATGCATATGATAACCTAGCTTGTTAGCTGTAATCAAGTCAATTTTTATTCAGCATTGTTGATTTGATTTCACCCTAGTCAAGTGTTTTAACATAATTTGAGATTGTAGGAAGATAAGAATAAAAACAACACTAGGAAAGAAGAATAATAAATATCAGATGTTTGGTGGAGAGATGGAAATTCAAAGCCTTGGGATAAGCTATATATACATGCACACTTTACCTTGGTCCCAAACAGAATGTTTTTATCCTAGGTTTTGAATTTTTCTGTCTCCACATAATGTTGTTGATAAATTCAATTTCTTTTTATTTGACAAGTTTGATTTAGGCATTTATAACCAGAAAAAGATCCGTATAGTATGGCATATACTCTTGAGTGCTAAATTTGGTCATGTCTGATTTTCAAAAGGGTAATTTGGAAAATTAGACTCTCTCATGTCTTTATTCAATGTTTTTGATCAGATGCACACTGAATGAAAAGCACGAAAAATTCCTGGTAGATGTATTTCTTGTCAACTCTTGTACCTGGCTAGAGGTAAAAAAAACCAACAGCTGTAAATGTTGAAAACCATGCCCTCAACATGGTATGTTGGTGAAACTATACTTGATGATAGATGTTAATTATTTAATATGATCATGAAGGTCTTTTCCAAACAAGAATAGTCCATTTTTCTGGTTACTTTTCTCAATAGAAATACAGTCAAATCTGTCCAAACATCCCCTGTCAAATTTCCTAAACAGATTCATGGTATTTAACAGTCACCTGCCCTCTATAGTTAGTGTCTTGGTGTTTCCTAACCAAACATTTGTTTCTTCCTGCCTTTAGTGGTTACTAGCAGTTATCTATATTAGTGACCACTCTGATCATCTGAACTAATGTGCAAACATTTCTTATATCCCTCTACCCACTGTATTCCAGTCATGTTTATAGGATAACTTAAATGTGTCACTATGTCAAGTTAACAAGGTTTTTATCATTAGGATACATGGTTAAAGCACTTCATTTGCTGGATGGTTGGAAAGTAATTGTGTCATTGCAGCAAACATGGAAGTCAACATTTGTGTCATTATTACAGGTGTACATAGATCTCTGCATCGGTTTGTGAATTAAAGCTATATCTGAAGCTAATTTAGAAGAGGTATGACTTACATCCCTATTCATGTGAATTGGATGT
This sequence comes from Potamilus streckersoni, assembly GCA_016746295.1. Lineage (NCBI taxonomy): Eukaryota > Metazoa > Mollusca > Bivalvia > Unionida > Unionidae > Potamilus > Potamilus streckersoni. Next base: position 2,700,939 of record JAEAOA010002171.1, read on the forward strand.
CATTCAGTATTCAAAATATGACTAATTTAGATATTGTTTTCTAAAGCAAGCACAGATGAAGAAAAACTTAAGGAAGGTAAACTATTCCAAATAAGTTTAAAGATGAAGTAATATATGAAACAACAAAAAGTTAATTATGCAAACATTTTATAAAATGTATATAATATATAGGGATGTAAATTATAAAATCCTTAAATATTGGTCTTTGCTGAATAAATTTGCACCACATAGTTATACAATATTACAAACCTGCCTGCCAACCATTATGATTTTGCCTTAAGTCTTGTGAAAGGACCCTTAAAATACGGACTTAACAGAGTAAAAGCAAAAGCTATGGAAAAATGATTGTTGCTGAAAATAAAATCTTGATAATTGGATATCTCTGTTTGATTTGGATCTGGTTTTCACATTAGAATTAGAGGAATTAAGTCGGGGAACCAGACTAACTTTACATTAGTACCTCAGATGCTTTAAACTGCACATATTTTTCATGCAAAGCATCTGTATGATAAAATTGTTGGATATAGAATTTTAAAAAATGGCATCCAGGAAGCAATGCATGTTGAAGATGAAATAGAAATTAAGCCTATTAAAAAGAGTTTAATAATCAGCACAAAATGATAAAAAGGAATATTCAGATTCTTGTGAATTAAAGCAGGTAAGGACACAATTACGTTTATTGGATATCATGTGGCAATTTGAGTATGTCTCATGAAGGGAGATATGATTGCCATTGTCATGTGAAATAGAAAAAACTCCAAGACCTATGTCAGAGTTGAGAAATAGCAACAGACCATTGAGCTGCATGGGGTTTGGAAACTGAAGTTTGTGCAACTCTACTAGTTGGAAATAAGGTGTATGTTTACTTTGCAAATGTTTCAGTTGAACATAATATTTACCATCGCTGCATGTTTTGAATATCAAACTTTTAAATACCTTTTCCAGTTTTACAATAGCAGTTTGTGATATTTTGTTAAAACTTGCTGAAAACTTGTCAAACTTATGGAAAAAAATCAACTACCTTACTGAGCCTGTCTCATCAATGTTGGTATTTCATAAGATGAATCTGTTTGAAATGTTGCTCATTTTCTGGAATATTTTTTTATGTGAAATACTGGCCCAGCATAAGAAGAATCGGCAATAACTACTCTGATAGTATACACCGTTACAAATACCCCTTTTATTTTTTACCATGGCGACCATTTTGTCACAAACAGTACTTGTCTTCCTGAATGAAGTTTTCTTAAACAATAATAAAAAGTAATGGTTATTTAAATATTATTAGTGATTTGATTTTATGAACCTCTGATAATGACAGAACTTAGATGTATTCACCAGCCTCTTAGTCAGATCTGAATGCAAACTATGCTTATAAACAGATCTGCCTTAATGATGTGCCTACAGTTTGTTTGGCCTAATAAGTGGAACAATCAGCATACATCCTGATCTACCATTGCAGTCTGATTAGACTTTTATACAAATATATATAGTTGGCATTCATTTGATCTGACATTTTAGTATAAAAAATAGTAAAGGGTCACAAATAGACAAAATAAGTATCACAGCATCCATGAAACATTTTAAAATATGGGGAAATTAATACATTTGTTTTCCTTGTTCAATCAACTTTATTTTACATATATGTGTATATTTTATGTTCTTATTATAGACAAATTGGAAAGATGCTGAACGCTAGGGAGCCAAAAATTGTGAATGGTCCCCAGATTCTGGACAAGTATGTTGGTGAATCTGAGGCTAACATTCGTAAACTGTTTGCTGATGCAGAGGATGAAGAAAAGAGGGTAAGATTAAAGATATACAGAGAGAGAGGCAATAAAAATGTAATTATCCAAAAGTTGATGGATAAAGATTAACAAATTACATTTACCTAAGCTGTCTTATACCCGTTGTTTCTATTACGTCAAGTTCAATATTAGCATATGTGCCTAAGCTCTCTGATAAATTCTTCAAGTCACTATTGAATCAATTCTGTGTTTATATAGATTCTGTTTCTTATCTCATTAGCCAAAGGTATCATGATATTGATGTTTGTCTGTTTGTAGTTTGCAAACATTACTTTCATTTCCTGTGCTTGTTTGTTATCAGATCTTTGGGTTTATAATATCATACCTATGAATAGAGGCAGAATCCTATTGAGTTTGTGGCTGCTATGTCCCAGGACAGGGTCTATGGAATTAAAATTTGATTTTTTTATTGTGCATGATAAAGGTTTCTTCGCATGCATTTCATCAAACTTGATGGGTAGACAACTATTCTACAAGAGCATCTTTGACCATAAGGTTTTAAGGTCAATGTCACTGAGTGGACATTTTTTTTTTCCACTTGATAATTGAAGTTTCATGGATCAGTCTTCATAAAACTTTATAGACAGTCTTCACTTGCATAGAGGGCACTTCCCTGTTGATTTTCAGGTCCAGAGATCAGTGTCAAATTCACTGGCACTATGATTGTTATATTTTTGGTTCCAGATGACAAGGCCACATTCTGTTCCCCACACCCAGTTTTGTCAACTTCATTGTTACACTACACATGGGGAAGGACAGCTCCATATTGAATTTTTTACTGCAGATCAGATTTTGAACTGTTTTATTCAGAATAATATCAGATCAGATTATTATTGGCCAGGGTCATTCATAATAGCTATGGTTACTTGTGACAATCAGCCATATTGTGATGTGTTTATTTTTACTTTTCATTTATTTTCAGTGTGGTCCAATGAGCGGCCTGCACATAATCATCTTTGATGAGATTGATGCCATTTGCAAAACAAGAGGTTCTGTGGTAAGCCATTTTTTGTGTTTTAGATACCTCATGGTCTTGGCTCATAAGATTGTCATTATTCACTTAGTAATGGTCTAATAGGATACCATTTCACTGAGGTGTTCTTGATGCAAGTTTTATTTTCTGGCCTGCATTAATAGAAGAGTAAGATAGAGCATATTGCTTATTTGGCAGCATGAACAGCATTTTCACCAGTGTCAGATATATGTTTTATAGAATTATGTATTCCAGATTTTAGTACTGTTTACCAGCAAGACAAAGTACTCATGGATTTATTCATTTGCTACACAGGGTTCATCATGACTACCATATATACTCCATTGTAAGCTATAATCAACTGCAGATATATAAACTGTAATGAATGTAAGTTGTGGAACACTGTAAAACTTAGGACATTACATTTATAAAAAAAGCATTTGAAAATTCTCTATTCTTGATCCAAGTACAGTTTACCAGCAAGACAAAGTTCTCTTTGATGATTTATTCTTTTGTTATATGGGGTTCAACATGACCAGTGTATGTTCTCAAATGCAAACTGTAGTCAACTGCAGAAATATATCCTATAATGAATGTAAATTGTGGGACACTGTAAAGCTTAGGACATTATATTTATAAAATAGCATTTGAAAATTCTGTATTCTTGATCCGAGTAGAGTTTACCAGCAAGATAAAGTTCTCTTTGATTTATTCTTTTGATATTTGGGGTTCAACATGACCAGTGTATATTCTCAGATGCAAACTATAGTCAACTGCAGAAATATATACTGTAATGAATTTAAGTTGTGTGACACTATAAAACTTGGGACACCCTTAACTATTTTCAAAAAATAATTTCTGCACCAACTCTAAAAGGTGGGTAATAAAATAATAGTAATTTTTAATCTGCTATAAATCTTGGGGCACCTTTGAAACTTGTTTTTAAATGCACTAAACTTAATGTTTCTAAGAAACTATAAAAAATCACAATTAATGCTTTGTCAGAAATATTTGCAGTTATATTGTGATGGTAGTTTGCTTTGATGGAAGTAAGTACATGTTTACTTGGCTACAGTAATTATGCTAATATTACGTAAGTTGAATGTACATCAAAGAATACACCAGTGATTATAATACCTCTTCAGATTTTACAACAGTTAAATTATTTCAACAATTATTGTAGAGTGAAGTGGCATTGTCTCATAACAAAATGCCCAATTCACCCAAGCTAGTTTCAGGATTCATTCAGCTGGCTTGGATTGCTGTCAAAGTAAAAGATGTATTTCTGCCAGAGAAATCCACAAATTATGGTCAGTGGGTTATACTGAAACAACTTACCAGCCAAAATAAAGATTAGAACGAATAGCATGTATTGAAATTATGTTTTATGGCTTGTATTAATCTTTGTCTTAGTGTTGAAAATGCATGTTATCTCACTATTTATCATTGGATTTCATAATAGTTCCACATACTGTATTCTAATGTATTAAAGATAATTGTTTTGAAAGAAATATTTTTCAAAGGCTAGACTATTGGTTGTTTTTATTTTAGATGTTATTTTAGTAAGAAAAACTCCAAACCAAGGGTTAGATAAGACACCTTGTTGTCAGATACTAGTTGGTTAAAACATTGAAGGTTGGTTTTTATCAAGGCTTTGGAGTGATATATGACAGTAGAGGTTGTGGAATTTTGGAAAAGTGTGGATACTGTGTTCCATTGCTTAATATTTATTGTTCAAATGTTGTATCCGTGATATTAGGTTTCCACTGTTGTATCCAGGACATTAGGTTTCCACTGTTGTATCCAGTACATTAGGTTGCCAATGTTGTATCCAGGATATTAGTTTTCAACTCTTGTATCCAGGATATTAGGTTTCCACAGTTGTATCCAGGACATTATGTTTCCACTGTTGTATCCAGGACATTAGGTTTCCACTGTTGTATCAAGGATATTAACTTTTCACTGTTATATCCAGGACATTAGGTTTCCACTGTTGTATCCGGATATTAGTTTTCAACTCTTTTATCCAGGACATTAACTTTTCACTGTTGTATCCAGGACATTAGGTTTCCACTATTGTATCCAGGACATTAACTTTTCACAGTTGTATCCTGGACATTAGGTTTCCACTTTTTTTTAAAATGCCCAAAATAGTTTTGTAACAATGACACCAGAAATATTACATGTAAGTTTATTCCTGCACAAATTTGTAAGTGTATATATGGTCTGTATGTTACCACAAGTATTTGATTATGCATATTACAATTTTGGAGGGGCTTTAGGAGGCTTAGTTGTCTAAAGCACTTGCCTTCACCAGTCACTGTAATCTCACATCTGGCTGTGTTGGTTCATAGTCTCAGCATCACCCAGTGTGGTTATGTGAAAAAGCTTGCCAGTAACTTACCTTGGGCCAGTAGTTCTTACCAGTGTTTTCTTGGGTTCTTCCTCCATAAGTTATACTGGCTATATATAACCTATCATGTGCTGAAAATGGATTTAAATGAAAAAAAAATAATTTGGAGATATATTTTGCAATTAACATTACTTAGAATTGAAGTAACTGATAGTAAGCCACAAAGATATCAACAGGAGATAGGGGCCCCGAGTGGCCGAGTGATCTAAAGCGCTGTCCGTTACGGATCACTGCCATCTCACCTCTGTCTGCGTGTGTTCGAGTCTAGGATTCGGCTAATGTAGATATGTGAGAAAGCTTGCCAGTAGCTTCTCGTGGGTCGGTGGTTCTTTCCGGTGATTTCCTGGTTTCTTCCTCCACCATTAATACTGGCCGCCATGAATAGCCTATCTTGTGCTGAAAAATGGCGTTAAGCCCAACAACAACAACAACATCAACAGGAGATAGTTGTAATATATTGATGTCATGGTCCCTAGAGTGGATCCGATGTATTACTACATGATTCTATATGGTAAAATATAAAACATTTTATGACAGGACCCAATTGGTTTAAGGAATTTAATATTAAACCTGTTTGTTAATAAAACTATATTGTCAAATATTTAAGGAAAGTTTACATTAAAAACTTTGGTTGTACCAAAGTATTTTGATTAATGAGATCCTAAATAGTTTCTCTTTATTATGTTTGTCTTTGTTTATTTTACAGGCAGGAAATACGGGTGTCCATGACACGGTTGTAAATCAGCTCTTAGCCAAGATAGATGGTGTGGAACAATTGAATAACATTTTAGTTATTGGTAAGCACTTCATGTAATTGTCATTGAGTGCTTAAAATTAGATTTTGTTCGTTTTTTAAATCAGTCATAGGTGATACAGTGTCAGAATCAAGATGGTTACTTTTGCCCAGTCTTTATAACCTTTACTTTGAATCGATGGAAAATGCTGAATTCAAGAATTGAATTCTGATAGCATGCAATGCATAGTTAGGGTGAGCGGCTCTGCAGACTAATCTATAAGGGATAAGCAACTGTTATACAAAGGTTTGAGAGGGAATTTAACATACTTCTTCTTTGAATACATTACCCAATAATAAAACATGTAAAGGACTTTAACTTTTTATTTTATTTCCTGTATAATTTTAATTCTTGTCAATGATAGTATCATACAGAATAAGTGCCCATAATTCCGTGGAATTCAAAACCCTTATTCTTACAGTTCAATTTGCAGGTTATTTGTTTGATTCCATTTTATAAAATTATATACTTGATATATTTTCCCATTTCAAGGCATGACCAACAGGAAAGATATGATTGATGAGGCTTTGCTAAGGCCAGGAAGACTGGAAGTTCAGATGGAAATAGGTAAGTTAACTACAAAGTGCATAATCACTGTCTTGTGTTTGTATTAGCCATGCACAGATATCATTTTTTTGGCACCGGCAATTGAAACATGAAAATAGTATTACTGTACCCTCATGTATAGGTGTTTTCATTTTATACGGTCTCATGGGTAAGAGTAGACAGTTATGTCGGCATATTGCCATTCACATGCAAAACACCTGTTTGAATTATTGTCCTATTATGAATTTATAATTGTGTTTTGATTGTGGAGGGTATCACATTTTTATCGGTATGACTGTTACCTTTAAATCCAGCCTATCCTACAAGCTGACACAAGCTTTCTTTTTTAACATTGCATGAGAAAGTACTCCATTATATTTTTAAATACCTTTTACAGAATCTTTACCTTTAAACTTGTAAAAGAAATATTTCTAATTGTTTTTCCTGAAGATTGCAATAGTTTTTAGTGATTAATTTTTTACAGCTTTTAAAAATCTTAGGCTTTATTTTGAAGGAATATTAAAGTATTATATATTTACAACTTTTAAAAATCTTTGCCATTATCATGTTTAGACCATTAAATTTTTACATCCTTTTAAAAAACCTTTGCCTTTTCATGAAGAATTGACATTTATTTGAAAATGTTTCTCTTCCTTAAGTTTCTCTCAGTTGTACCCCCTTTGTTTTCTTTGTTGAGTATCATAAAGATCCAGGATTGCAGTCTTATGCATACATGTATACAATATCAGCTGTATTTTTCCAACAGTATTAAAATTTGTTTATAATTTCTTTTTAATCAGGATTGCCAGATGAAAATGGTAGGGTCCAAATTTGCAACATCCACACAACCACAATGCGGGAGAACAAGAAACTAGCTGATGATGTAGATATACCAGAGATTGCAGCATTGACAAAGAACTTCAGTGGAGCAGAAATTGAGGGTCTTGTCAGGGCAGCTCAGTCTACAGCCATGAATAGGCTTATCAAGGTTCTCTCTATGACCTTTAATTTACATCTCAGTCTACAGCCATGAATAGGCTTATCAAGGTTCTCTCTATGACATTTAATTTACATCTTAGTCCACAGCCATGAATAGGCTTATCAAGGTTCTCTCTATGATCTTTAATTTACATCTCAGTCTACAGCCATGAATAGGCTTATCAAGGTTCTCTCTATGACCTTTAATTTACATCTCAGTCTACAGCCATGAATAGGCTTATCAAAGTTCTCTCTATGACATTTAACAGGGTTCCTGCAGGTCATGGAATCCTGGAAAAGTTTTGGAATTTAAATAATAAATTTCAAGGGCCTTGAAAAGTTATGGAATTTGTCAAAACCTTGCAAAGTTTTGGAAAAGTCATGGAATTTTTGACAATGGAGTTAAAGAAATTGATTACTTAAAATTTCATAGAGCACTGATTACCGATTAAAAAAAGTGATAAAATTACTATCAATAAATGGTTTCAATTCATATAACAAGAGTAAGTTCCCCTAATGGAAGTATCACATGATATCCAGTGTAGTTCACTAAAAAAAAAAGCAACTGGAAAGTAATGCGTTTTGTTAATATTGTCAATAGGAACATACAAAGACTGCATAGGATTGTTTCCTTTTTTCTTTTGAATACAAATTACATTGAACATTGGATTATGACAAAAATTACTACATAAAGTCAAAGTGTGCAAGCCCAGGTAAATTTAAATGAACATATTAAAAATATTTGTTGTTAACTTTGTTAATTTAGATTGAAAGATGTCATTCTTTATGTTCATTTACTTGACAATGCAAGATAGCGCGGTCCTTGAGTTTTATGAAATGGCCCTGGAAAAGTTTTGGACAAGTCATGGAATTTGTTTTTGTTAAGTGTGCAGGAACCCTGATTATTTCATAGAGCACTGATTACCGATTAAATAAAATGATAAAATTACTATCTATAAATGGTTTCAGTTCATATAACAAGAGTAAGTTCCCCTAATGGAAGTATCACATGATTTCCAGTGTAGTTCACTAAATAAAAAAAAGCAACTGGAAAGTAATGTTTTATTAATATTGAAAATAGGAACACATACAAAGACTGCATAGGATTGTTTCCTTTTTTCTTTTGAATACAAATTACATTGAACATTGGATTATGACAAAAATTACTACATAAAGTCAAAGTGTGCAAGCCCAGGTAAATTTAAATGAACATATTAAAAATATTTGTTGTTAACTTTGTTAATTTAGATTGAAAGATGTCATTCTTTATGTTCATTTACTTGACAATGCAAGATAGCGCGATCCTTGAGTTTTATGAAATGGCCCTGGAAAAGTTTTGGACAAGTCATGGAATTTGTTTTTGTTAAGTGTGCAGGAACCCTGATTATTTCATAGAGCACTGATTACCGATTAAATAAAATGATAAAATTACTATCTATAAATGGTTTCAGTTCATATAACAAGAGTAAGTTCCCCTAATGGAAGTATCACATGATTTCCAGTGTAGTTCACTAAATAAAAAAAAGCAACTGGAAAGTAATGTTTTATTAATATTGAAAATAGGAACACATACAAAGACTGCATAGGATTGTTTCCTTTTTTCTTTTGAATACAAATTACATTGAACATTGGATTATGACAATAAATTACTACATAAAGTCTAAGTTTGCTAGCCCAAGTAAATTTAAAATGTACATATTAAAAATATTTGTTGTTTACTTTGTTATTTTAGATTGAAAGATGTCATTCTTTATGTTCATTTACTTGACAACGCAAGATAGTGCGGTCCTTGAGTTTTATGAAATGGCCCTGGAAAAGTTTTGGAAAAGTCATGGAATTTGTTTTTGTTAAGTGTGCAGGAACCCTGATTTAATTAACATCTCAGTCTACAGCCATGAATATGTTTATCAAGGTTCTTTCTATGACCTTTAATTTACATCTCAGTCTACAGCCATAAATAGGTTTATCAAGGTTCTCTCTATGACCTTTAATTTACATCTCAGTCTACAGCCATGAATAGGCTTCTCAAGGTTCTCTCTATGACCTTTAATTTACATCTCAGTCTACAGCCATGAATAGGCATATCAAGGTTCTCTCTATGACCTTTAATTTACAGCTCAGTCTACAACCATGAATAGGCTTCTCAAGGTTCTCTCTATGACCTTTAATTTACATCTCAGTCTACAGCCATGAATAGGCTTATCAAGGTTCTCTCTATGACCTTTAATTTACATCTCAGACTACAGCCATGAATAGGCTCATCAAGGTTCTCTCTATGACCTTTAATTTACAGCTCAGTCTACAACCATGAATAGGCTTCTCAAGGTTCTCTCTATGACCTTTAATTTACATCTCAGTCTACAGCCATGAATAGGCTTCTCAAGGTTCTCTCAATGACCTTTAATTTACATCTCAGTCTACAGCCATGAATAGGCATATCAAGGTTCTCTCTATGACCTTTAATTTACAGCTCAGTCTACAGCCATGAATAGGCATATCAAGGTTCCTTCTGACCTTTAATTTACATCTCAGTCTACAGCCATGTATAGGCATATCAAGGTTCTCTCTATGACCTTTAATTTACAGCTCAGTCTACAGCCATGAATAGGCATATCAAGGTTCTTTCTGACCTTTAATTTACAGCTCAGTCTACAGCCATGTATAGGCATATCGAGGTTCTCTCTATGACCTTTAATTTACAGCTCAGTCTACAGCCATGAATAGGCATATCAAGGTTCTCTCTATGACCTTTAATTTACAGCTCAGTCTACAGCCATAAATAGGCATATCAAGGTTCCTTCTGACCTTTAATTTACAGCTCAGTCTACAGCCATGAATAGGCTTATCAAGGTTCCTTTTATAGTCTTTTAGTTACAGCTGATTGAAAATGCAATGAACAAGAAATGTGCTTTGAAATCAAAGTATTGAGACACAAGCTTTGGACCAAGGTCAATTCAAAGAGTTCTTTACTGCTAAACTTTTATTTTAAATTGACATAATATTAATATAGCCAGTACATGTCAGTGTTCTGAGTTTGATGGTCAGATGAACGGCTGACAGCAACAGAGCCAAATGGTGACATTGAATCGCTGAATTCATTCAAACTTTTGTCATTATTGGGAGAGAAAAGTCTTGTGTGTACTTTATGAGGTTCTTTAAAACTGTTGATGTTGGGCCAGCTGTTTTTTGTTGTTTAAAACTTCAGGTAGGTGATTGAAGTTATGTATGGAACATTGGAAAACTGCTCATGTACATCTGTCAGGTTAAACATATTTGTATGCATGTTCCATATCTACCACTGAACTGATTAGCTTTTCAAGCCATTACATCATTTCAATGATTAGCTTATCTGGCCATTACATCATTTCAATGATTAGCTTATCTGGCCATTACATCATTTCAATGATTAGCTTATCTGGCCATTACATCATTTCAATTTTTGCACATTTTTTAAAATTTTGGAATATGGACTTTTGTGGCAGAAGCTTTGTTTAGCATGTTTAAGCAAAAACCACTAAAAGGAAACAAATGAAATTAGGTATATTCATTTTTGTATTCATATGAGTGTGACCTGATTGTATTATTCCGCTTTTACAAAAATGTTTTAAATATTTTGCATATTTTTGAACTTTTTAGCAGAGACAAGTTTTAGTAAAAAATTTGCTTGCCAAGATTGATTAAAAGCCATTTGTGGTAGAGAAATTTTGATAAATATCTTACATGTTGATGACATAGTTTCTTGGTTAAATTTTCAACCATTAACAGCAATTGATTTTTCTTGTTTCGTACACAATTTGTAAGAGGTTTTGAAACAATAGACATTGTCTGTATGATTTAGCTAATACCACTTGAGGTAGATAAATGAAGTTTAATTAGCTCATGTATCAAAATATGTGGAATGAAAACACACCAGACAAGGTTTGGAATATCAAAATCGCCACTGAAGAGTAATATCCCTTATAGAAGAAATTGCAGAGTTGAGTTGGTATGAATGAAGCTGATCATGTTACAGGAGTTGACCATAGTGCATATCATGCTGTCCACTGACTGGAACACATATTTGTTGAGTGTATAGATGTTTTTGATGTGAACTTAATAATTAGCAAAACTTCATGATGCAACACAAGAGAAGATTTTGGATGTTTTGAGTGTTTTAATATATGACAAATTTGACCCTAAACTTTAAGGATTTTTTCTTTATTTTGTATTTTATGTGTCTTTAACAAATCAGAGCATCTTCATCGTTTATCATGTAGGACAATATCATTATGTTTATTTGGAAGAATTTACCCTCTGAAAGCGTTTTATTTTGTTGCAATTTTTTTTATCATGAATGTTATGGAACTTAGCACCATTTAGCTACAGTTGTGCTGAAGTCCTGTAACCAAACACATACATAATATTGATGGTATGTATGTTCTTTAATGAAGATCACTTGATTAGATTGTCGGGCCATTACAGAAATATTTTTCATTTTTTTTTGCACATTTTAAAATTTTTAAAGCTTATATTTTATGGAAGAAAACTTTGTTGGCAAATTTAAACAAAACCATTCCAGGAAGAGAAGTGCAAATATGTATTTATATATAGATGAACTGTTTTGATTTTCATGGTATTTTATAAAATTTTAACATCCTAATGTTTTGAAAAAAAAACAACTTGTGGAATATGGTCTTCTCAGTCTTCATTTGGGGAGCATATTTTGCATAAACCCAAATCATATTGATGATGGATTATTGAGATTGATAAGATTTTGTTTCATTTCTGCTAACCTAAATCTGCTGGAATGAAATTAAATCATTTTTTTTTCCCTTTTTTTATGGGGGAATATTATTTCACAGTCTATAAGAAATAATACTATCAGAGTTGTTATGCAACTATTTTCAGATGTATGAATAACCAGAATGATACCAACAAAATATGACGCAGTTTAAGACTAGAATGATAATGTTTAATTATCATTTTCATTATGGAAAAGATCAATATCATCAAATTATGGATCTGCAAATTTGTATTTGTACTTTATATAAGAGAAACTTTAATTTAAAGACATTTTTTTATTTTGTCCTTGCAGGCTTCTAATAAAGTAGAGGTTGACCCTGATGCAGGAGAAAAGTTGAAGGTTTGCCGAGCAGACTTCATGCATGCCCTGGAACATGATATTAAACCTGTAGGTTTTATGCTAGATAGAAACTAACATTTATCTCATGGACCTGTTGGTCCTAAATGAAAATGGGGACACCACATCAGCCATGTAGAAAATTTTGTTATTGTTACTCCCCCAGAATAGATGGTCATATCAGCATGGAATTTACATTGAAAGACTTCTTATGATGTCTAGTTGGTTATAAATGGGAATTATGTTGATATGATGACCATTATTATCATCTTGAACATCTTGTCATCACTACTCTTCCTGAACAGAAAGTTATATTGGCATAGAGTTTCCATCTGAGGAATTATTGTGACATTTAGTTGATCCTAAATGAAAATGGTGCAAACTTAGATATGGCTCTCATAGTGGCTACATAATAAATTTTTTATGAGTACAGTGCCTGAATGAAAGTACAGTGTGACTCCACTATAATGCACTCCGTTATAATGCGAATTCAGATATAATGCAGTTCTGGCATGGCTCCTGAAATTTCATTCACTTTATTACCGATATTTTTCTAGTAAACACAAAAAAATAAAATACAGAAAGTAAAATACATAAAGTTTTATTATCATGTTGGAAAAGAGATTGCTTATAAATTTGAATATAAGATGTTTGTGGCAATGCTCCATAAATATCATATACATGTACATATATCATTTCTTCTTAAAGGTGCAAAAACTAACATGTAGATAGTTTATTATCATTTTTGGAAGGAAATCACATATGGATTCTAATATAAAATGATCGTGGCGTGACTCCAGAAATTTCATTTACCTTGTAACCAGTATTTTTCTTGTTAAAAAAATTAAGTACAAAAAAGTAAATTACATAATGTTTTGTAATCATTTTGGAAAAGAGATTGCTTATAAATTTAAATATAAGATGTTTGTAGCATGGCTCCTGAAATATATACATGTATTATTCTTGTATAAGGAAAACATTTTTTCTTAAAAGTGCAAAAACTAATCTGTAGAAAGTTTATTATCATTTTGGGGAGTAAATGGATTCTAATATAAAACAATCATGTTGTAGCTCCTGAAATTTTATTTACCTTATAACCAGTATTTTTCTTGTTGAAAAAATTTAGTACGAAAAGTAAATTAAGTAATGTTTTGTAATCGTTTTGGAAAAGAGATTGCTTATAAATTTGAATATAAGATGTTTGTGGCATGGCTCCCAAAATATGATATTCATGTTCATGTATTATTCTCATACACGAAAAACATATCTTCTTAAGGTGCAAAAACTAACGTGTAGAAAGTTTATTATCATTTTGGGAAGGAAATCATGTATGGATTTAATATAAAACGATCGTGGCATGGCTCCCAAAATTTCATTTACCTTATTACTGATATTTTTGTAGTAAACAAAAAAAATTAAGTACGAAAAGTAAATAAGGTAATGTTTTGTTATCATTTTGAAAAAGATATTGCTTATAAATTTGAATATAAGACATTTGTGGCGTTGCTCCCGAAATATCACATGTATTATTCTCGTACACAGAAAACATTTCTTCTTAAAAGTGCAAAAAATAACGTATAGAAAGTTTATTATCATTATGGGAGAGGAAATCTTGTATGGATTGTAATATAAAATGATTGTGGCGTAGCTCCTAAAATTTTTAAATTTAACAAATTTCTTAAAGATTTATGTTAAAATAAACATCAGAAATATGAGTATCTGAACCCATGTCTGGGCCTTTTGAGAATTTTGGTCTTTGTTTATTGTTAAAAGATGACAGCTTATAAGTGTTAATGTTCTTATTACTGGTTCATGAGCAATGAAGCCATCAAATCTACTTTGTGTTTGTCTACAATGCATTCCCTATATAATCATTGTTCAAACAATATCTGACATATGTTCTATAAGCTGCATTCACAACTATAAAGCAATAAACAATGCAGCGGTTGATAAAAGATTCTCAACTGAATTTATAAGTCAATTAATTTAAGTACGTTGCTCATCATCAAAGTCAATTGCCGGGCAAATTTTGTTCAAATAATGGGTCAATGATTTATAAAAAAAGTCAAACACAAGCCGCCAACATGTGCAAGTGGCTTGGCGGTGTTGTTTTATGCAATCAGTTGACCAGTGAATAATGTTGTCCATTCCCTACAAATATAACCCCCTTGTTTATTGCTGTAGTCAGAAAGCAGCTGAAAATTACATAGTTTTTCAAACAATAATAAAGTATTACAAATCATGGATGAGAAAATTTAGCAGTGTGAAATTTATACAGACACCATTATTTAACCTTCAGACATACTGTTTCATCATTTGTTACATACTATTTGCTATTTATTTTTTTCCCATTGTATTCAGTCGAACCACTGAGGATATTTCATTAACATTTTAACCAAATATATGTTGGTGTTCATGCCCCCTTCCACAAATGTCAAGGTCACTGCAAGGGAAAATGGATCAAGGAGCTGCATCCTTGCTTAGGATATAAACTTTGAATCACTGAAAATATTTGTATGTCATAACTCAAGTCTGAGTGACCTACATCATGGTCAGAGTTACATGAAAGTAAACTTTTTAACTTTTATCTGTTAGGTCTGCAGTTAAACTTGAGCCACTTGTATAGCCTTAAGGGAAAAAATTTTTTAACTTGATAATATTTTTTCGTACAGCCTTATTCAGATATTTTCATTAAACTTTTAATCCAAATATTTTAGTCTGCATGATTCTGAAGATATAAGTAATGGTCTGTCCATCTTAACAATATTTAAATATCCAACATATTGTGTTACATTAATTAATTTACAGCAACTCTGCTTACATGTAGTTGCCTTTATTTGTATGGATTATTTCAGAATTAACAAACTTTTTGCAATTGGAGTCATTTGGTTGTGTGTGTAATCTGATTTCTGCACAGTTTCCACTTCACTGTACTGTAATTGCTAAATGCATGTAATTCTGAAGTCTATTTCTTCTACCCACATTCAGGTATTTCAGTTTTTACCACCCTTCCAAAATACAGACACTACATCCAGTAATTACCCCACACAATAAACTCACTAACGTTGTTAAAAATACAACAAATAACCACTCGGCTCTCAAAGTGTGTTAAAAATACAACAAAAACCAATCAACTTCCAAAGTTTGTTAAAAATACAACAAATATCCAATCAGCTTTGTTAAAAATACAACAGATAGCCAAACAAGTATCCAAGTTTGTTAGACATAAAGCTCTCTTTATCTCATTCTTAAGCAATCAGCATATCTTCTACAGCTAAAGATTTTTATAATAGAACAAATATTTTACATTTGTGTGACAATAAAATTCTGAGTGAAAATGTAGACTAACTGCATAGACATTTTTGTTTATTCTGGTATAATAAATTAATCTTATTTTCAGGCATTTGGCAGCAGTAAGGAAGAATTTGAGAAATATGTTTCCAATGGTATTATAAAGTGGGGAATGCCTGTAAATAGAGTCCTTGAAGATGGAGACCTGCTTATCTCTCAAGCTCGATCCAGTGATAGAACACCTCTTGTTACATTCCTTCTAGAAGGTAGGTATTATTACATTATATAAACCTTGCCCTTTTCTAAATTCACATGTAAAGTTACTTGGTGTGACTTTCAAATACGTTAATGCCTTAAATATCAGGAAGTAAATCATACCCAGCCTGACTTTTTCTCTTTTCCATCACCATGCCTGTTAGGAATATTAAATTTTTCTGCTCTATTAGAACCATTTTCTCATCTCTAATTGAGGCAGGATTCCCTAAAAGTGGGTGGATGTGGTTGTCGTGGTAATAAAGGATATATAGGTTTTTGTTCAACTGTCTCTAGTGCTTTGTGCTCCAAACAAGGCACCTAATCCTGCTTCGATCAGTGATGTGAAATTTTAAAATGTCAACTTATTTTGTCTCACATTACAGCACATTGAAAAAGAAAATTTTCTTGCAGAAATATAAAAAATACCTTTTTTGGGGGCACATGTCATCAACAGTTTGAAAGCATAGAAAAATGTTTTATTCAATTGTTTTTGTCTTGTTTGCCATCTCACAAGGCTAATATTGCAAATGCCAAGGTCAGTTTAATCTGAATCTATCATATGCATTATAATCATTGCTTGCTTCTGAAAACTACTTAAAGCTTCATAGCTGTAAGCATATGTTCTGTTTTACTTAACCGATTTCTCTGGCACTTTTTAAGTTTTTAATCAACTGAAATAGGTGCCCTCTTTTTCAAGTAATTTTTTTTCATCAAATTGATACCAGCATTTCCCTTATGTTAACCTGTGATGGTGTGATGGACTGGCATCACATTCAGAAAGTTATGAATTCTAATTTGCTTTATGCCATGGAAACTACAAAGAATCAATCATTTTATACAATTTAGCATTTCTGTTATTGTTATAGGTTCAGCCGGCAGTGGAAAAACAGCTCTGGCTGCTCAGATTGCCAAAAATGCTGACTTCCCATTTGTTAAGATATGTTCTCCAGAGAATATGATAGGGTTCCATGAGGCAGCGAAGTGTCAAGCCATCAAGAAAGTGGGTGTTTTTCAATTCACATGCAAACTTGAACTAAATTGAACTAAATTGTTTATATTGTGTTAATTATATTGCTTCTTTAAGTTTTGCAGTTGTTATAGACAAATGAATGAGTCATTCTTAGTAATATTATATCCTTTTTTATTGCCATATTTATGAAGGGCTTCATGTTGCAATATATTTGTTGCTTAATTGTAACTATGTAGAAATAGTGTGCAGATTATGAACAAGTAAGCATTGTCACAGACAACATTTGATTGTAGTCAAATGAGTGATACATATGAACAAAGTCAGAGTTATCAAGGTTTTTCTGCACAGTAGATAGTTTTGTGTACTTATTACAGTTAGTCTAATTAAATCATGGTCTGTTGTTGTTAAACATATACTCTCCCCCCTCTTGGGAAAGGCACTTTCAAAATCAACCAACCTACACCAGAAGCAATTTGAAAAAATTATGATCCACCATCAGATATATTTTAATAAAAAACACTGCCCCCTACAGAAGTTTATTTATTTTTACATAATTTTTACATAATTTCTTGCTATGGGTTAGTGGGTGGTAGATGCGATTTCAATATTGGTTTGGAGACAATCGATTTAAATGACAGCTGGCTGGAGGTAATTTAACGAATTCTTACAGATTATATAATCTACTGCATATTTTTATTTGTATTCATTCATTATAATCAATCTTTTGTCCTTTTGTTTGCTTGTCTGTCACCATGTAGCTCTCTGATACTGTGAAATCACAAATTTTCTTGGTGGCTTATTATTTATAGATGTCATTGATCAAGTTATCTACCCTGCAGGGATGTGGCCAGGATTTCAGGATTTAATCAATGTTTTATATGTGTGTGTGTGTGTGTGTGTGTGTGTGTGTGTGTGTGTGTGTGTGTGTGTGTGTGTGTGTGTGTGTGTGTGTGTGATATTAAATGAGGAAGTGGTGGCAGAAGGAATAGCCATTGTTATATATCTCCCTAACACTTAAATATCTGTCAATCTTTCTTACTGTTACACTCTTTTACGGCTCTACTGAAATCAAAATACTCTAAGAGATGTCATCTCTAGTTGTATATTGATTAATACTGTGATGTCATTGGGCATGTTCACATGGTTCTGGTGGGGTCATGGTTGGTATGGCAGAAGACCATAGGCTTACTCCATATTTGACAGCTAATTACGATGTTGTTAAAAGAATTAAAATTTTTCTAACAATTAAGTTGGGTTGGATTGTATACTTGATTCATAGTCAATGAATAGGCTATAAAATTGATGTGTTTATTTTGTAGCCATGTCCCTCCATCACATTCAAGATTTGAATAGACCAAAGGTGAAATTTATTTAATCTAATGTGAGACTTTAATGCCAGAACTCATAGATTCAGTGATTTTTGGGTTAAAAAATAAATTTCTTCCTAAACAACTCAATTTGGTGCAGATTATATTGTTTTTTTTTAATGATACTGAGAATTATTGACATGTAAAAATTGCAAAAGAAACACATCAGCTCAGAAAATGTATACCACTTGGGAAAAACTTATAGGAATATGCAGAAATAATGATAGTATTATTTAAATGGAATATGTGGTTACAATATGAGTGTTGGTTCTACAACTTCACAAAATACATCTTGTGCAACTATTCTGTTGTTTCTAAGACTCTGTAATATGGCAACAATTTTTGCACACATGAAGTTGACCCACTTTATACTTTAGTCTCTTGCTAATTAATAGTTTTAGATTTTACAACAAAGCTATGCACATTTTAGTTTTATCACACCTTTAATACATTATCACAAATATTTGGATTGTAAGAAAATAAAAGTTACAATTTTATTAAAAGTATTGGTACAATTAAAACTAAAGGAGATGGTAAAAAAGAATTAGGATGAAACATGTTAGTAGTGTAGTAAAGAATCCATATATCAAAATTATATTTTTTTTTCATTAATTTCATCATTAGTTAATGACACTGCTTCAAAATGTTATGTACTAGATAATAGTAATCCAATTTGTAATACAAATACCAATGATGGCTTGGAACTAAGTGCCAAAAGGTCTGCAGAAAATATCATCATCCTCAAAATATACATAGGAATAACCAAACACAAACAGGACAATTTTTATTCATCTTGCTTTGAGTTTATACAGTTTAGTCAGTTTTTTTATGCTTAATATCATTTAAGTTTTGCACATAGACAGCATGTACTTCATTTGGTAATACATCTGCATTATATGAAAGTTAGTCTCATTATTCTTTTGTTGCCATGGTGGTTCTGCCAGCTATCAATCAACACACACTTAATTATGTTGTGTGGAGATTCTCAGATGTTCCCTATGAGCATTAATATGTCGATTGTTTCTGCAGATGATCCTTTCTCCTCCTCTGTGTACGAATATTATTCTGTGCTGATAACTCTGCTGTCTGAAGTGCATATGCATAACTAGCCTGAACAAATTACTGTTCTTTATGGTTGTGCAATTTTCAACATCTCACATGTATGGCCCCATATCAATGCGTATTCTCTTCGATATCTCTCTTCCTAAAAGAATAGTTTTCACTAACATGAACTCTGCCAAAGATTCACTTCCATTAATCAGTGCTTTGCTGCCTCTTATGCTAGGTTTTTCTCTTCCATAATGCTGTATTAGGGTTTAAAGTCTAATATTCCCATAGTCTGCTTGTTTAGATATGGGTATCTTGAATAAATATAACCGGCATCCTGTCCATCCAACACATACATCAAACTCATCACACTTAACATCATTTTTGGGCTAAAAATCACACACTGCTATTTTCAGTGCCATTATCCCAATGTCCAACAGACTGATATACATGAAATTCATTGTCATCATAGTTATCACCAGTGAGTGTTTGTCGACTGAAAACATCATCTGACTACAAAACCCAGTTGTGATTCAGCCATTTTAGTTTCCTGTGTGGCCCTTATTTGAAACTTGCATTTGTTGTTGTTGTTGTGGGGCTTAACACCATTTTTCAGCAGAAAATATACACAGGAAACCCGAGAAAGTAAACCGACCCACGAGAAGCTACTGGCAATCTTTCTCACATATCCACATTCAACAATTCCTAGACTCGAACCCACGCAGACAGAGGTGAGATGGCAGTGATCTGTAACGGACAGCGCTTTAAACCACTTGGCCACTCGGGACCACCAAAACACGCATTTGTAAAACTAACATAATGAAAGTAAAGTTAAAACTCCCATAAATGCTTGTTCCAGGGCCAATTAACCAATCAAATTTAGTTTAACAGCCATTCATGTCGAACTGAAGTATCCAGCTATTTTAACATTTGCCGTCCTGAATTTTGTCGCATCAAGCGCTGCTACTGTCAGTGCGAATTACATCGCGAAATGCACTTTTAAAGTTAAAAGTTGAATAAAAATTGCATACTGTGCAAAGCACGTTTTATATCTGCAACATTGATATAATTTGCGAAACACATATTACTGCTTTAAACGTGAATTTGTACAAATTATGTGCACTTGCATATATTGGCATCATTTTCCGAACATACCTTTTTATTCGTGTTATACCGTTAGGAGGGGGTTAGGTGCGATTTTAAATTTATATTCGTTTTATTTTCTGATAAACCCACCAGCGATTTCTCATTTTGTTAACACAACCCACAACAGAAGTGATTTTCTTAATCAACCTTCCACTGTCAGAATCAAAACAGTTTGAAACACAACTTCCCTACAGAAGTTTTTTTGAAGTGCCGTCCCCATGGGGGCAATATGTGTTTTGCTGGAACAGCCCTAAATTGATGTGATGAGCATAACATGAGGTAATTTGACCTTGTGATTTACAGGTCATATTACAACTTTTATATTTCCGAAAGTGCAAAACACCATTTGGGACAAATTATTACTAAAGATAACTCTACATAAAAAATGCAACACTCCATATAATGGACTGTGCTAAATAAATTGACTTGGGATTCCAAAAATCACTAGAAATGAAGTTGTATCATGCAGGGATTTATAATGAGCTGCTGTGGTTTGTATGTATGATTTGTGACTAGAAGGGTGCATGTTCGAATCATTATCACCAGATATCCTAGGTAGGCTTCAGTGGTGTATCTTTAGGCAAGGCATATGATTTAAATGCCTCATAATTAAATAACCTACTTGTGCTGCTGTGTCATAAACACCAAGCAAATCCAAAACATTACTTTTTCCTAGGAGCCAATAAATGTCTGATTTTGTCTTATATTTGAACTTTTTACTTTCTCTGGATAAGCATCTTAAGGCAAGTAAATAGTAATATATGCCTTTCAGTATTATAATTTTCATTTCATTTCATTTCAAATTAGATAATTCATATAATGTTACTGCATGTATTATCAAAATCTTGGTATTCAATGTGCAAGATGAAAAGTTACCTAGCAGGAAGTACAAGATTTGATCTGTTATGGTTCTTATGTATATATGTGTGCATGTATGTGTGTGTGTGTGTGTGTGTGTGTGTGTGTGTGTGTGTGAATTTAATAACACTATAAGAAAGTTATAATATTGTAAATATCGAGAATAGTATAAAATACTTTAGGTCGATAAACCATTCAAAATTAATGTAGGCATGTAGTATTACACAATACAAGGTTAAAAATAAAGATGTATTAATGTTCTTTACAGTGCTTACAAAATTAAATGTCCCATGGAATAGACAATGGAAATTTCCAAGATTATTTATCAACTTGGCTCTTACTATCTTTAATTTATGTTGATTATCAGGTGATTTAAAAACATGCTGTAATTGTAATTTTGACCTGTTGGAGTTTTGTGGATGGACATGGTTTTAAATCTTTACATGTCCTTTTCAGATATTCGATGATGCCTACAAATCTCCATTAAGCTGTGTCATTGTTGATGATATAGAGCGGTTATTAGGTAAGTATTTAACCCAATTGATCAGGGACATTGTGAGATATCCGCAAAAAATAAAGAAAAAAAGGTTTTAAATTTTTTTAAAAATGAATTGCATCCAGTGAGAGTTAATTCAGAATGGAAAAAATCATGTAATAATATTCAGTTCTTGTAAACAATTTATTAGTTCTTAAGAAAAATCCATTTTAAAGCTGAAAATTTGAGATGAAGATTTATGAGTTTAGACTTGTTTACTCAATGATTTTATCCATCCATGTGTAAACTGTAATTAGTGTAATGCAAATGAAAAAAGTTTCAGATATTCTGTGGTATATTGTGGTCAAGTTAGGGATGTTTCAGTGTATATATCCTCACAAATCAGATTGAGTTACAAACTGCATAGACCCAGAATAAAATTTCTCTTAATAGCAGACTATCAATATAGAAGCTTTTACACTTCTCCCCTCTTCTTTTTTTTGCTACTTATGTTTTATTTGGTTACCAAGGGGGAGCTCCCCCTTTCAATAAAATTTTGGCAGCATCTTTGATTTTTCTGTTGAGAGGAATATTAAATATCAGTTTTTTTCTCTTGCAGATTATGTCCCAATTGGTCCCAGGTTTTCTAACCTGGTATTGCAAGCACTGCTGGTATTATTGAAAATATCACCACCACGTGTAAGTTACTCATAAATTTGGTCTTTGTTTAGAAATGTATGAATTTATGTTAAGAGATTGAACAGAAGCACATGCAATTGTTTTAAAATATTAGTGATAAAAGTATATAGTTGGTCTTTTTTCATGCAAGGCAAGAAGTATTTTGGTGCTGACATTATTTTATGTTGTAAATATAGTAAGTCTAAAAATGTTTAAAAACTATTTTCTTTCATTGGAATGAGAGACATCAGCACTCTTCAGCATTAGGATAATCGTCAGAGTATTTTAAATTCTTAAGTATTTTGGATCTCACATCAATATATTGACTGTATCCTTGCACAAAAGTAAAATATTTACTTTTTTATAGACATATTTTATTTTCTGTACAAATCGTTTACTTTTATTTCTTCAAAATTTTGTTAGTATGGCTTTCTGTAACTTTGCAGAGTTATGGAAATTAATTAATAAATGTTGTAAATAGCAAAATGCATTGTTTATAATTTCCTTATTTCTAATTATCCATTTGCCTTTCTTTCTTGGAAAAACGTTTCTTAGTTTATCTGCAAGTTTGTATCAGTTTTTTTATTAGAGGATACATTAAGTCAAGAAGAGTTCAGGAGTTACACTGTCCAGTTTCAATACACGACCTCTACAATTCCTTGTTCAATCTCTTAATTTGACACCTATGCAAGAGTAATGGCATTATTGCCCATTGTAATTAAGTTCATCAAAATTCATTTGCATCATATTTGAGGCTTGGCTTGCAACTCAAACATCGGCTTAAATCAAAATTTGGATGTCATATTGGTCAGAATTGTAATATTACCCCATGAAACAACAGACTTTTTAATTGGCTCTGAATGTAAGCAAGAACTAAGTTTGTTTTGGTGGTGTTGGGGGTTGGGTGTATAGCTTGGTGAGGATTTTGGGGGAGAAATCAATTCTATCTGATAAGAGAACATGGAAAAGTTTATAAGTATTTTATGAAAGCATAACTAAATAAACCCAGTGCACTAAAAAATTAAAAAATATTTTTAAATATAAGTTTAAATTTTTGTGTTGGAAGATGCAAGTTTTTCTTTAGGTAGGTTACTCCCACACTGCTGATGGTATATCAGAGTTATTCCTTTGTATAAAAACTGAACATCTTTGTGACTCTTTGTATAAAAAAAAATATTTAATGTGTTAGGAGTGTTTTTAACAGTTGTTAAACTTTTTGTTTCTCAATATTTGATCCAAAATCTGTTATGTTCATTCATACATCAGCATTAGCTTTTGGTACTATGTTATGAGATTCTCAATTCTGATTGTAACTTCAGAATTAAATGACTCGTTTGTTGGTTTTAAGAAAATAATTTTTTTATTCCAAATGAAAAATTTTGAATAAATGTCATTTATTTTTTGTTATTTTATGGATTCTAGGCTTAATATTTTAGCAGTAAGTCTTAATAGAAGATGATTATGCACAAAGTCACACATAAAAATAATTTACTTTTGTAGAGACCTCAAGATATATGGCAAGTTTGTTGTCACCATAGGCATTCTTTAAGGCAGTTTTGTAAATTTAGGCAGTATTTTGGCAATGTTTGCTTGGTAGCATGACCAGTGTCATGGTGCCTCATAGCATCACCTGTGTCTTGGTGCCTGGTAGCCTGACTGGTGTCTTGGTGCCAGGTAAATAAGATTGCTCAAGGCCAGCATTCATTGATTCAGTCTGTTTATTTCCGGTACAAAATTTGAAGGTTTTATCCCAAAGACATTATATGTAAAATCATTTCTTTCCAGGGTCACAAATTGTTGTTGATTGGCACAACCAGTAGGAAGGATGTCCTACAAGAGATGGAGATATTAAATGTTTTCCACACTTTAGTCCATGTGTCCAGTATTACATCCAGTGAACATCTTATTAATGTTGTTGAAAACATTGATGCTTTCACCAGTGACGAAGTGGAACAGCTTAAAAAGAAAACTAAAGGAAAGAGGTATCTGTTTTAAGTCAAGGCCTCTTATTTTTTTATGCTCTGCAATGAAATGTAATACAGATATTTCAGAGTGGGATCTTTAACTTATAAAACTTACAGTTACATATCTAGTTCAAATCTTTTATTGTAATAGGACTTGCAAAATACTTTGCTACTGTGATGGAGGTTGAATGCATGCAGATGGTGGCATACAAAGCTGAAACGAAACAAATCAGCATATTCCACCAGAAATTATATAATGGATTCTTTCCAATTATTTCCATGTATATTTACATATACATAAAAAAATTTCTTATCTATGGCAACATGAATATATATACATGTCTATAATAAATTCTTTTTTTTTCAAGCTTAAGAGGTTGTAATGTGCTGCATTGCCTATTGCTATTTAAGAGAACATATGCTGTAACTAGACTTAGCTCAGAGAGGTAGAATAGGTTAACAGTGCTATGTAAAAATCTGGATTTTCTCTGTAAAATACTTTACCTGATCATTAACAACAGGAAATTTCTCAGCTACATCAAAATGTAGCACCTATGAAAGACGAAAAATGTCCTTCAGATGCATTCATCAATCACATTAACTTTAGGGATATAAGCCTGCTATCTCTCAAATCTAGTCCTACTGAAAGTGAAAATTAACATTTCTCTTATAGAAAAAGGGCAATAACTCTTGCATTTTACTTCCCTTTACCAACACCTGGTGTTGCTAGCTTTTAATCTTCGCTTCTGTACAACATTTGATGTTTTATGAGTGATGTCAAGATGCTGTCATCATTGGTAACTGTCATTTCACAACAAGTTTAGAACATGCCAAATGATTCCACTCAAGCATTACTGAATTGTGTATTATACACATACTAGAGCAGCTTTGTTGTCTAGAATGTCATCAAGCAAGCTGGATGAAATCATCCAATATTTGACCAAAAACTTGCAGTTGACTATACATAAGTTCCTATCATTGCCCATAAATGGAGTTATAAATGTTGATGGCAAGCATGTGGAATTACCTTGAAACTTTGTTGGCTGGACCAGCCTGCAAGTTATGTGTCATTTGTCCAATGCTGTCCTACAATGCTGTCCTAGCTGCTGACCAACCATTCAACCATTTGGATGATCTTTGTCATGAATCTGTTATCTCGGACTGGCAAATAGCATGTAATTCTACAGGTAGGTGTTTTATGCCAAGACCATCCAACAATATCCTTGATACAAGTACATGGTGAACAGGCATCACATTTGAAATCCATTGAGCCAAATTGCCTCACCCAACCGACCATGCCAGACTGGCATTCCTCAACCAGTCCATATACTGAGCTGGAAAGAACTTGGCTTGGTTTTGATAGCATATCTAACAGTTAGACCATGATTTGTGGTATAGAATACATTTCCCCTTGACACAGAGCATGTAGAGGAGGACAATCCCCTGGTGGAGGGAGGACAGGCCAATGTTATTCATATTCATTCAAGCATGACAGCACAGAAGTTAGTTCTGAGGTTGCAATTGAACAGATATACAAAGTTTTGCCCTTCTACATTAGAAATAATGATTATCTTCAGAAATATTTGCCAGAATTGTCAAAGATTGCAGAAATTACCAGGCTGATCATGGTTACAATTCACAACCACAGTAATATGACAGCCTTCTTTTTTGGCAAGTCAGTTGCCTGAAGCTTGCTCAACAAACTGGCACAAATCACATACCAATTTGGAATCAAAAAATGATTGAATAATCCAGGTAATCTTGGACAGGTACATCATCTAATTCATCCATCAACCCCTTCATGTATATGTTTGCACTTAATGACAGATATTCTGACTCACGAAGTCTGAAAACTGGAGTCCTGTGTTTCTATTCCAGACTTTTTCTCGTTACGAAAATCAACAGGAAATTATGACTTGTCATAAACTTGATCATACTCAGTCAATTTATTGCTGCCCTGAAGTTCAAGATGGAGATGGTAAAGTATATCTATCTGTGTGATGCCATTCTTGACCCATCTGATGTGTATTTCCATATGCCTGTTGACATGGTGACACACAAATACCAGCACTTTGCATACCTTGGGGTACCAATTCTGCATCTCTCCATTTGGCCTCATTCTCAGCCCTTGGACTTTTACTAAGATGTTGGACTATACATAATCATTGGCTGTGCTAACCTCATGCTAGAAGTTCACCTTTTCAGCAGAGTAGTTGTTGTTCTCCTACATGTGGGGGGATTTTGGATGCTCAAGCATTGCCTCCGCCACATATCTGTTCTCCTACTGTTTTTGTGATCAGATAATGTATTTGACAGAGAAAAGAAAGTTTTGAGTAAATTATGTTTCTTTGAAAATATACTCACCTGATGAGATTACTGTTAATCCCTCTTACTAATCCCCACAACTGTGAGCATCCTGTTATAGGATTCATGTAAGCTTAAACTGGCAAATATATGGGATTCAGGTGGCCATATAACAGAAATGAGTGGAGTTAATATGTCGCAGTTACTTCCCTTAGTCTGTGTAATGTATAGACAGAAAGATTGTTTTGCCTTTTAGGGATGGCTGGATTAAGAGGTAGCAGAAAATAATTTAATTATACTGATGTGATCAGGTTTTAATTTACCAAAACATTTCCATTCTAATGTATTTTGACTTTGCTTTGTTATCTTTTCTTTAGTTTATGTATTGGAATCAAGAAGCTGCTTGTGCTAATTGAAATGGTTAGACAGGTAAGCACCTTTTATACTTTTCGTTTCATTAGAAATATTGGTCTAGTCCCAATCATGTGATTATCTGTCTTTTACCAGTCACAATGATGGGTCCATGAAGGGGGTATACAATGGTACTCATGTCTTTTTTTGTGTAACTGCCAAGTCATCACTCCTTTAAAGACTTCTTTTAACTAAATAATTTTTGAAAAACTTAATGCTTAATGAGGTGAGAGGAGATGATGGCCTATAATTGAGGAAACTATCAGTTTCAGCTTTTGCATTGCAATTTGTCAGGGTTATTGGCCATATTTGACTTTGTCCTTACATCAAGAACTTTATCTGTTTAATAGCTCTGGAGAACCACATTGATTTAATCAATCTTTTAGAATGAATCTGCTTAAATTGGAATTTTTAAGATAGCTTCATTCTGAATGTACTTCACTGTAATTGAACTGACAGCATGATCTTTCTCTTTGCCAGCTACTGATCATGTTAATTCTATTTTTCCATCAATTGCAGTCACATGGTATTGACTCATAGGAAATTATTTTCATCTGTTTCTTAAATTCATGAAGATGACTATATATTATTCACATTTTTGTACCAACTTCAAATTAAATTCCTTGTTTTTTAATGCAATGTGATTTAATTGATTGATTGCAACATACTCAAGTACTATAGTGTAACTCTCCAGTGTGTATTATTTCTATAGGCTTTGTTCATTCACATCATTTTTATAGAAGATTATACCAGTCAATCTGACAATCATGGAAATAGAGTAGTCTGTCTCTCTGTTTATAGCAGGCACAGGAATAAGGTACCATCATTATTATGATAATAGATGAAAATCTTTTATTTTAGCAAAGTTACATGGCAGTTCATCATTTTGATATTGTTTAGCAATGCTTTATGGAGAAATCACATTTTATGCTATACCAAATTTTATTACATTACTTCTGTTATTTAAGTGCACATATCCATAATATATTTTCTATATAACATTGTAAATAACACATCATAACATCACAACCGACAGCATATTGTCTGGTCAGTTGTATTTAATACACTGTATTGCAGTTTTATTTTCTGACCACTGTAGCATAGGTGAGATGTAGGGATCACTTTTCCGATGGAGTTGCTGCCGTTTTTTTCCAGCAAGCATTTTCTAACTTTGTTTTCATTGTTGTTTGAATCAGTTATAAGTTCTTAGATTTGGTCACTGTCTCTATCACCACTGATTAAATTGTATGATGATTCATACTATTTACCACAGGAAAAAGTTAGTTATGGTAATCAACCTTTCATGTTCCAGTGATTACATTATGTTTTTACATTTAATTTAGTTTCTTTGTACCAGAGCTCAAGATAAGGAGCTTATTTCTGTCTGTGATACAAATACATTGACCCAAAATGTATAAAGACATTTTTACACAAAGTTTATGAACATTAAATCAAAATAAACTATGCTATCATGATACATTCTGGATGTTCAGTGTACTTTTGAATGTTACTACTTGATTGTGAAAAAACTTACTCATGTAGAACCATATAATGGAATGAACTTGGAATTAGTCATTGTTACTGAATAACTTTACACATTCCAAACATGATGATAAACATTTTGATGATTATAACTCAGTTATGTGTTTGTTATGTGGTGGTAGCAAAATACCCCACTGAATTAAACAAATTGCTGTTAGTCCCAAAATGGGGTGTAAGGTACCCAATTTATTAAATTCTGATCTATAACCCTATGAACAGTCATGGAACTTAATGGTGCATTTATTCTGGAAAGTACATTTTGCCATGGGTAAAAGTGCATCTCTGACTTACTTTTCATGATCCATTGATTATGTATTTAGCTCATCAATTTATCTGTGTGTACAGTTATAAATTCTCATATTGGAAAGCACTTTGAACCTTTAGCAAAAGTAAGTTACTGTGACTTACTTTTTATGCTCTTTTTATTTATATTAAATTCTTGGATTTAAAACCAGTTATATTTCATAAAAGTTCAAATATTTGTCATGGTTTCCATATCCATTTTTATTTTGGAACATTTATTTTCTGCAGATGGAAGAAAAGCAAAGACTAATTAAGTTCCTGTGTTTATTAGAAGAGGAGGGTGGACTAGAACCATGAACGAAGAGGAGCAGTGCAATTCAGAATATTCTTTTTTAAATGTATTACCTTTAATTATTTTATTAATTTCCATTAAATTCTCTGCATCTTTCATATGTGCCCTGCAAAATATTTACACTTATCTATAGTAAAATCATTTACATAGTGTGGGATAATGAAGTCATATCTGGCTGAGTATGTTTGAAAGGTAACAGAGATGTGTATATTTATATAATACCTCAACACACACACACACAGTCAGATATAGCTGTATTTCATTAGAAACATTTATACCAAATCTTAATGAATTATTTCTGTGACAGTAAAAGAAAATAATGATTTGAAGTTTTTGCATTGCTTACACTTAATAAGTATAAAGCAGTGGCCATTTTAGTTGGACAAATCTTTTCTGTGCATTCGAGATTACACTTATACATAATTGAAAGGTCTCTGAGTAGATTTCTCTTCTTTGCTTCTGTGAAATGTGAGATTGGTGGCCATGCAGTTATGCAAAATTTAGGTCACCAGACCATTGGGTTAAATGAGTTAATGGTTTGGCTCCTGTATGTTGTTCATTGTGCATTCTTATACCTGTCAACATTTGCTGTTTTCTACATTTCAAAACAGGCTTGTCCATTTTCAATCAAGTTTACCTTAGAGCTTTCTGGCATCAGGGTCCTTTAGATTTCTACAAATAATGTTGATCCACTATCAGAAACAGCCTCCATTTTACAAAAAATAAACTGCTAAATTGTTTGTTTTAAAAAACTTGACAGAAATTTTAAGAAAAAGTCCCTAAACAGAATTCGACAAAATTTAGCAGAAATTATTTTAGTATAAAGGTCTTTAAATTTATACTAATATGACCATTCAACATCAATCTGACAATTATTACTAAAAGTTGAAAAGCCTTTAATCAACATTGTTTCAATAAAGAATCAGTAGGGTTGGACTAATTTTGAACAGATGCAATTTTTTTATATGCATATATAGATGACCTGATTAGATTCATAAGCTATTATTAAATTTCTTCTAAATTCTCACAGTTTTACAACCTTTTTGGACAAAGATATTTTAGTGAGTAGTGGTGGCATACTTATTTTACAAAACACAAAGATTTTGCCATTGTTTCCGATGAGAAATGCATGCTTTACAATGTACAGACAGCATGAGTTCTGTAATACTTAGGTGAACAATTTAAGTTTGACCTATTAACATGCTCATTATGTATGTTTGATTGGAATATTGAGTGTTTTACACATGCAAAGGATTTAGTTATCAAGCCATTGAGCTACATCAAGTTTGGAACTAAAGTTTGTGCAACTGTGCTATAAGGTCGGCATGTAGTTTACAAACTCTCAGATGAACATAATGTTTGCCATTGATACATCAGTTTGGAATACTGAATGTTTTAATTACATTTTTTCCAGCATTACAATAGCAGTACATGATATTTTATTGCACCTCACTAAAAATTGGTCAAACTAATGGAAAGAAATCAACTGCCTTATTAAGACGATCTTATTAGGGTTGGCAGGTCTGTGAAATTAGTAAAGCTTGATATTCAGTGCTATATCCTCAAATCTAAAATAAAATCTCTCTCCTTCAAGAACATGTATCCACACATTCTTATTTATTGCAGAAGTTCTGAACAATTTGCCGCAAGCATATGGTTTGACTTATATGAAGGTGTGATTTGTACTGTTAATGATTATAGGTCTTTTGCATTATGCTTGAATGTACTTTTAACTTTAGGACTTATATATGTTTCATTGATACAAGTTTGTTTATATAATGTAATCTCATTGAATGTTTCAAGTTTACTTGATTATTTGATGGTTTTACCTTTAGGAAGAAA
Source organism: Potamilus streckersoni (assembly GCA_016746295.1). Lineage (NCBI taxonomy): Eukaryota > Metazoa > Mollusca > Bivalvia > Unionida > Unionidae > Potamilus > Potamilus streckersoni. The sequence goes on from JAEAOA010002171.1 coordinate 2,732,312, forward strand.
CATAATAAAAATGCTATCCCGCCTTTCTCTGTATTTTGTCATTTTGTATTAATGGCAAGAAACATGACATGGTCATTTAGTATGATTCATAATTCATTGAACTAAAAGTTACAAAGACTACATGTATTATTGCCTTGAATGAACTTGTGTTTGCCATGCATGTTTATATGTCACAGCTTGGTAGGAAGCATGACATGGTGATAACTTTGTCTTCTGTGGATGTGCACACAATAGATTAAGGTTGATATTATGTTTGTTCATACTTTCTAGCCAAATAAAAGACAGTCTTGAGAGAAAGAGAGTATTTTTACTTTTTGGTATGTTGAGTCATGGATTATAGATGGGGGGTCTGTTTTTTCATGAACAGAACTTTATTGTTTAGTACATATGTCAAGGATTTGAGAAGAGGTCTTTTGTTCTACAGACAGAACATTACTTTTCAGTAGGTAAAGTCATGGATTGGGTAGGGAATCTGTTGTTCCACAGACAGAACAATGGTTGTTGGGTCTTTAAACCCATGGCATATTTAGGATTAACTTTCGAAGGAAGCATGCATCAAAGAGACATGATGTAAGCAAATGTGTTATAACCTTTCCAGCAAAATGAAGGAAGTTTGCTTTACAGATTGGAGATTGGTAAAAAAATGCTTGCAATTTTTCCTCACAAAATATTAGTAAATGTTAACTTTCACTGCTGATATTTGTTGACAATAGAAAGGAAAAAAGAACAAGTCTAATTAATGATGGGCATAGTTAAAACAGGGCAATGTTTGATAAAGTCTCAGTTTTTTTGGAAACATTTTGTCCTAATATAATTTTTAAAATATATTTAATGAGAACATTTGTTCACAAATTAACAGTATTTCTTATCATTAGAGTGGTGAGTCTTAAAAAAATTTTCAGCACATAATAATAATAATAATAATAATAATAATAATAATAATAATAATAATAATAATAATAACAAGCAAATTAAGTAAAAAAATTTCCCATGCTTACCATAGAGGTCACTAAAACAGTACAATATGACCCTTTATAGAGTTGCTAGGTAAACATGGAAAATAACCAGGTTAGTCTCAGAGGGCATTAGAAAATTGCAAAAATCTGAAGAACTTAATCAGTGACCTTGAAGATAAAAAACACTTAACTAATAAAATAAGATGCCTTTAGGTATGATTTACAAATTTACCATGTTAACCCCTAACAGCTTTTAAAATACACTGCTACAGCAGAGAAAAATATGGTCATAAAAGATACATTTGACTTGAAGATAGGCCCCAAATGTTAAATGGAACACCTAGTGACACTAGACAAGCATATAAAATTTCAGCCATTAATCCTAAACTGCTCCTAATTTACATAGGTGAAGGCAAAATGCTACCAATGCCCTAGATTTAGCAATCTACTTTCTAATATATATATATATATATATATATATATATATATATATATATATATATATATATATATATATATATATATATATATATATGGAGTATTCACCACTATTTGACTCAGTTACCAACTGTACTCCATCCAGACAAAACAATCTTTATGTATGCAGTGGTCCATTAAAATCTTGAGTCCATATTAATCATTTTGTATGGTGAGCCTTGAGAAACCATTTTGGTTGGTAGGTAGGATGGTTTTTCAAGAAATGTTTTACTGTAAATGGTTTAAGTGCAACATCAGATATCTCTATTAAAAACATTATCTGTAGTGGATCAAGGGTTATCATACTGAAATCATGAAAACAGAAGGGTGCAGGTTCAAATCTTGACAAGACCAGGATGGTGTAGTGTCCCTTGGCAAAGCACTTGACTCTATTTGCCTTGATGAGATATCCCTGCTTCAAATATGTTCTCCAATCACAATAACGTTAGGAAGTTAGCTTACTAGCCCATGAATTCTGCCCTACAAAAATGATGGAAAATCATCTTCTATTTCATATTTCATTGTCTGGGTAAGTCTTTGTCATTATCCAATTTTAATTGTTAAAAAAATTGAAAACACACTATGAATCCATATCGCTTTCTTCAGTACTGTGTATTCTGGTTTTGACCATTTTATTTGTTACCACCTCCCATTATTGATGTCAAATAACTCTTACTTGTCTGAGTTAGAACTTTGGAGTTTTTCTTGGTTTGGGGTTGTTTACTTCTAGCACTCTGGAGTTTCCAAGTCTGTAGTGGACGCTGGGGCAGGGTTGTCTACTGGGGTTTCTTTTTTCTGCTAAGGGGTTTGAGTAGTTGTTGTTTTTATTGTTTGTCATGATGACTAGAAGGGCATTGACCACTAATATTTGCGGCTTTTGCATCAGTATAAGTTAGCCTTTACAGAGAGCAGTCTTTGCTTAGATGTTTGTATAGTCTACACTTCAAGCATAAGGAGGAATGACCCTTCATGATAATTAGCATTTCAATTTATCAATGCATCCATATCACTTTCTTCAGTACTGTGTATTCTGGTTTGGTCTTGTTATTTGTTACCACCTCCCTTTTATGCTTTTTGATGTCAAATAGCTATCATTTGTCTGATTTAGAACATTGGAGATTTTCTTGGTTTGTTTTCTTCTGGCGCTGTGAAGTTTCCAGGTCTGTAGTGGGTGCTGGGGATGTGTTGTATACTGATTTCACATTTTGCTGCTAAGAGGTTTGAGTTGTAGTTGTTGTTGCTGTTATTTGTCGTGATGACAATTTGTGGATTTTGCATCAACATAAGTTAATGTTTCTGAGAAAAGTCTTAGTATAGATGTTTGCACATTCTACACTTCAAGCATAAATGGGATCGACCCTTCATGATAATTATCACTCCAATGTGTCCAAAAGATATGATATTTTGAATGTTTGTAATGTCCAATTCAGTGGTTTTGAGGTTTACCTGCCTTGTACAATTCTAGTGCTTTTTTGTGGATTATATAGAATGTTTCATTATTTTTGACATGTCTAGAATATGGTCATCAGACATGCATAACATTAATCAATGTACATGGATATCCATGATCTAATGGGTGAGATAACTTAATTTGAATGCCCTCTCTTTTTGGTGTCCAAGACCATGTTCTATTGGGATTTGTACAACCCCTTAAATAAGTCTGCGTAGACAATGCCAGCAAAACTTTTTTCTACAGCATTCTTTCTCTAAAGGTGTCCCTCTAAATGGATTGTATGATAAAAGATTTCAGAACTGATGAAGTGCTGAACATAATTGTGAATTTAGTGATACATGGTAACTTAAAAAAAAAAAAAAACTTATAGTCACCCCCTTTTGTTGTTAAGAAAACAAATGTTCTGAAATATGCTATGGTCCAACTTTTTGTTTATATGCATCATTTTCACTGATGAAAAACATGTCATCTTGGTTTCTTATGACACTCAGCATCATATATGGTTCCTGTAGAATAAAATTGATGGTACTTCAGGAATAATTGTTCAAAAATGGAAACAGGTATATTGAAACATCCAAATGTTTAAGGTAATTGTTGCTCAGTGACCATTGATCAAATATGATTGCATTTTATCTGTTTCGTGTTTAACTTCATTCGCTGTTGTAATATGTGCAATTTGCTATTCAAATGACCATAAAATTATTGGGATTCACAAAAATGTGAGAATGGAGATTTGCCTGCATCAAATAAAGAGCTGCAGCTGAGCAGCACATTTTTTCTACAAGACCCAGAGACAATTAATGTAATGAGATGAGTATGTTCAAACTGAAAATCACCGTCAAATCTAAAACATCGTTGCTTGTCATGTATTGTTTTCAATAGAACATCCTATTGTTGTTTTTACCAGAATAATTATGCATTAAGAATGGTAGAAACTATGTATACCAAAATTAACATTACTATGCACATTTACAACCATGATACAATAAAAAGAGAAATACAAATCTTGATTACATTGTAGAAGGAAGTAAACAACACAAAACTGAAGTTGAACTTTTCATCAGCTAAGTGTGGGTTATTGAATGTGTTTTTTGTAATTGATAGTGAATATGATCAAAATGCTATGATGTCCACATGTGACCTCACAGTTTGTTATATAGATCGACCTAAATTGACCGTCTCTTTGAAATATTATATGTAGAAAACAAATCCAGCCAGACATGCAAAACCAATGTCTATTTCTCGAGTAGACTTGGCCCTCACAAATATTCCAACAAAGGGACAGATAAAGCATTTCAAACATTGTATTAAGTGGCTGAGTACTCTTGATGAAGGAAGAAAGGACTAAGCAATTAAAATGCTTTCTAGACAAAACCATCATTTTGATTTTGCTCCAGTAATGTGGCCAACATACTTATTAACATTTAATTGTCTATATAACAGCGTTTATATTACACACTTTAAAGGCAACATCATGATTGAAGGTAATCCAGAGGACAGACCAATATGTATAAGATTACGCATAGCATGAATAAGTACTATGGAATGATGTTTCTGTAAAATGAAAACAAGCAAACAAACAAGCAAAACAAAAACCCGTTACATGACAAGGGTTCGTATTCAGTAACAAAGAAAAGAGTGAAAGCCAACAAGATTTGTATATTTTAGCAAAACAATGTATTTCCCTAGAAAACAATGTAAACGTTGCTAAATAAGACTTACAGTCTGCGAATATAATCCAAAATTTGATCATAAGAATGAAAACACAAACCCTATCACTAACTAGTCCTATAAGAATCCAAGTTCGAGTCTCGACAACATACAAATATGGAAGGTGATGATGTCAGATGTAGTCCAATGTATGAATATCAACAATTGCTCACTTGAATCACAGTCTTATTCTGAATAATTCCAGAATAAACTTCCATGAATATCTTTCAGAATTTTTATAGAAAAATCAACTTGTTGAGTTTCCAGGGAAATAAATTATTAAATTCAAAAATCAGACGAAGAATAAACAATCATGGCAAAAAAAAAATAAAAATTACACCTTGTTCCTTCATGGTGTTGAATGATTGCCCGAAAATTATTAAGATTGTGTATTTAAAACCTGACATCATTTCAAGTATCGCGAGATTGATCATGTGGTCTCTTACTACACTATTTTGATCACGTAGACCAATTTGTCCCCACTTAAGAACCAATAATAAAAAAGGTTATTTACACACAGTGATCACACAAAGAAAGTATGTCCCTGATACTGACCAATCATTTTAACTTCCTGTTGACACTGTTACCAGGGTAAGACAGACTAAATGATAATTCTCATGCAATATATCTTCATCAATAAACAAACATTGTTATAGGAATATATCTCACTACTAAAAAAAGATTCCCGAATCAGAGAAAAATATTCATTGCAATTAAATACAATGAAACAAAAATAAAATAAAGAGTTGTAAACCTTACACACAAGCGATGTAATCACATATATGTAACAACCCCACCAAAAAAAAACAAAAACTAAAATCTAACAAACCTTAAGTAAAACTAATATTGAATGTAAATCTAAACAAAGATAAACGTAAATGATGTGTAAATGTCATAAAAGCAAGCTCAAATTATAACATGAAATATTTATCAAAAACAGTAAAGGAATAATTGCAAGTGAATTTAGAAACATTGTAACTAAATATTATTGCATTCCTGTAAAAATGATGCTTCATAATAAAACAATAGTCATTTAATTAGTATATCAATAAACAATAGTCATTTAATTAGTATATCAATAAACAATATTCATTTAATTAGTATATCAATAAACAATAGTCATTTAATTAGTATATCAATAAACAATAGCCATTTAATTAGTATATCAATAAACAATAGCCATTTAATTAGTATATCAATAAACAATAGCCATTTAATTAGTATATCAATAAACAATAGCCATTTAATTAGTATATCAATAAACAATAGTCATTTAATTAGTATATCAATAAACAATATTCATTTAATTAGTATATCAATAAATAATTGTCATTTAATTAGTATATCAATAAACAATAGCCATTTAATTAGTATATCAATAAACAATAGCCATTTAATTAGTATATCAATAAACAATAGCCATTTAATTAGTATATCAATAAACAATAGCCATTTAATTAGTATATCAATAAACAATAGTCATTTAATTAGTATATCAATAAACAATAGCCATTTAATTAGTATATCAATAAACAATAGCCATTTAATTAGTATATCAATAAACAATAGTCATTTAATTAGTATATCAATAAACATTAGTCATTTAATTAGTATATCTATAAACAATAGTCATTTAATTAGTATATCAATAAACAATAGTCATTTAATTAGTATACCAATAAACAATAGTCATTTAATTAGTATATCCCCAAATCAATATTAGTATACTAAATATAAACATTATCTTAATGTATGGCATAAAAGGTCAAAAACAAATTTTGATACCACAGTTGGCATGTCTTTCAGACCAGAAACGAAAGTAAATATTAACAAAAATAGTAATTGAAATCATAACTCTGGTTTCAGTGAACAGGCTTTTACACACACACACAAACACACACTTATATATATGGAATAAGTAATCAAACTTTCACATGAAATGCTGACAAAACAAAAGTTGACTCAAACAAAAACGGGAGAACAATTAATCACACAAGATAGTATCGCCTTTCAAACACCATTAACATATATTATACGCAAATTGTTGACAAATTACCAAGTAAATAAATAACAACCTCTAGTGTGTGTGTGTGTATATATATATATATATATATATATATATATATATATATATATATATATATATATATATATATATATATATATTTATATATATATATATGTTGCTTTAATACTCAGTTACCACATCTACTCTAGATAGAACAATTTTAATCAATGTGCAGTAGTCCATTAATGATCTTAAGTCCATATTAATCATCATGTATGGTGAACCTTTAGAAACCATTTTTGTTATTTTTGTTGATGGAATGATGGTTTATAAAGTTATGTTTTACTGTAAATGTTGAAAGTGCAACGTCAGATATTTCTCTTAATAGCGGGTTATGTTGTGGTTCAAAGGTTATCTTGCAGAACTCACAAAAACAGAAGGGTTCAAGTTTAAATCTAGACTAGATGAGAATGATTTGGTGTATTCCTTGTCAAGGTACTTGCTTTACTTCATGTGCCGTGATGAGAAATTTCACTTTCAAATTTGTTCTCCAATCACATTAACATTAAAATAAAAGCCTACTATCTCCCAAATCCAACTTTACTAAAAGGATCAAAAATCGTCTTTTCCTTCTATTTAATATTTCATTCTCTGTGACAGTCATTAGTCGCTGTCTGATTTTAATTGTTAAAAGAATGGAAAAACAAACTATGCATTCATATGTTTGTTACTACCTCCCTTTGCCTAAATTGATGTAAATTAGCTTACTTTTGTCTGTATTGGAACTTATGAGACCTTCTTTGCTTGGGGTCATTTTCTTCTTTTTGCACTCTGGGTTTTCCAGGTATGTAGGATGAGATGGGGGCATGTTGTTAGCTTGTGCCGAATTTTTCTGCTTAGGGATTTCAGTTGTTTCTATTATTAGTTGCGATGTTTGGGAGGGTTTGGGTCTACTACGATTTGTGGTCTTTGCATTGGCATAAGTTAGTCTATTCTGATAGCAGTCTTTGCAAAATTGTCTGTAAAGTCTACACTTCAAGAAAAAGGTCCGAAATAGATGATAGATGGAAGGTTTTTAATATCATTTAGGTGGTGTCAAGTTTGACCAGTCTTGCACAATTCTCTGTTAGGTTGTCTGTTGTAATAAGTCATTTTTTGCTGATGATGTCTAGAATGCGGCTGTAATTTTTAAACATGTCTAGAACGTTGTCATCAGACATATATAACAGTAACCCCTTTACACGGATATCCATTAAATATAATGGAAAAGATAACTGATGCCATCACTTTTACATTCTGTTTGGTGTCCAGGACCACATTCCATGGGGAGATTTACCCCTCCCCAGCATTCCCCTGATGTCTGCATAGACAATGCTGGCAAAATCAAACTTTTTTTTTTAAAGTGGCCGCTCTCTTCAGGCGTTAACCTACATGGACTATTAGGTAGAAGCTTTCAGGATTGATGGAATGCTGAACATCAACTTGAATTTGGCAATACATGGTAAGTTATGCAGAACTCAAAACGCAGATGTCACCATTCCATTTTGTTGTTAGGAACACAAATGTTATCAATTATAAAAAAGACAGATTCTTAATTATATGCATCATTTTCATTGATTGGAATTACTCTTAATCAGGTATTTTTTCTGATAAAATTTAGTTTTCTCAAGACTTATTCAAAATTTGTCAGGTTACATTTTGTATAACTTTGCTTTTAGGTTTGTTTTTCCAAAGGGCTTTTAGTGTAACTATTGTTAGAAAATTGCTTGTAGCTAAGAGGAGCTTAGTTAACCCTATCCTTGCCGATATTGCACTTTGGATTCGTCTAGATTCATTTTCTTGTTTTTATTTATAGCAACTAGCAACACAAAATACTAATTCAAGTGTCTTCTAAAGTGGCTTGTGTGATGATTATCTCAGAAAATCAGATCCTACACCAGTAGTTTCCTTTAATGGTGTGTGTTATATTATTTCGTACATTCTAGGAAATAAGTGTATAATATTATTCCTTAGTATTATCCATATTATTAGCAATCTTGCTAAGCCATATATATTGTTAGGTCTAGGCTCGTTCAAAGTAACATAAAAGAAAGAGTGAAGACAACAAGCTTTGTAAATTTGTAAATTTTAACAAAAATTATTTACCTAGAAAACATGAAATAGTGTGAATATGTTAAACAAGACTTCCGGTTTACAGAAACGATCCAAAGTGTTTGTTCAAAATAGAAACAAGTCCTGTAAAAAGTTCTAAACACAGTCTGAAGGGTATGATGTTCCGGTCCAAAATGGCGGATGGCCACGTCAGACGAAGGCTAATGGAAAATTCCAGAATTTACACAATAAAGCAGTTTGTGTTGTTCCAATTTAGAATATTTTCGGGAAAATGTCTTTGTCCAAATAATTTTTATCTAAAGGAAAACATTTATTCAGAAGAAACGAAGTAAAATTAGTTCCTCTAACAAAACATGTTCTACGTAGACATACGAACAGACAACTTCTTCTAGCACAAAAATATCTTCTTTAAGTTAATAGACGTTGTATAACGCTGTATAAGATGTTCCAATAAATTGACTTTACGACTCGACGACTGTGTACGACTCTCGACTACGACTGACATTTTGTTGACTCTAAACGTCGTACAAAAATACCTCGGTATATAAACGTTGTTTTCAATTACACGCGCACGAGGACGCATCCAAATCAGTAATACTTCTGAACATTAGGAAAGCCTAACCCAGTATAAGCCAATCGTTTTCATAGCTATTCCTAAATGTTTACTTGTAATGAATTTGTTATCATACACAGCACGTATTCATATGAGTCATATTTACGACTCAAGTAAACACGACTTTTTTTCAAAAACAGACTGATAATATAATTATGTTAATAATTATCTATTTGGTACAAGCTGTATTTACTTTGTCAGATCATCATATGTAATGATAATTGCCCTTTTGGGCAAGTCAAAGTATGTATGTATGTATGTATGTATGTATGTATGTATGTATGTATGTATGTATGTATGTATGTATGTATGTATGTATGTATGTATGTATGTAATGAATTTGTTATCATACACAGCACGTGTTCATATGAGTCATATTTATGACTCAAGTAAACACGACTTTTTTTCAAAAACATAGACTGATAATATAATTATATTAATAATTATCTATTTGGTACAAGCTGTATTTACTTTGTCAGGTCATCATATGTAATGATAGTTGCCCTTTTGGGCAAGTCAAAATATGTATGTATGTATGCATGCATGCATGCACGCACGTACGTACCGACGTACGCACACATATATGAGGGAGGGAGGGATGTATGTGTATGTATGCATGGATGGATGGGTGGGTGGGTGCGTGCGTGCATGTACGTATGCACGTATGTATGTATGTATGTAAACACAGTGAGAAATATTGCTTGATAGTCAACTAAACTTCGAAATGAGAACCATCAACAAAAGTATATGTGAAAGTCATTGAAAAAAATACATATATAGTTGATTGGGTACATACATGGACAAACAAATCCAAACCATATTGATACAAGTTGCCAGACACAATTGATATTCTTGCTTTCATACTTAACTGAAATGTGAAGATTTTAATAAACTGTTACTTTTGATCACTGTAATGAATTTTACTTCGTTAATGTCAGTTTTGAGGTTAATATTATTGGCATGTGATCTGGCTGAGAAGTCAAAATGAGTTGAGATCAATTGATGTGAATAGTTTGTGAATTACGTAACAATTATTTTTGTTTCTTTAAATACACATCTAAATAATTTAATATCATCTAAATTGAAATATAAACAAAAACTGCAACAATAAATAATTCAGAAATTGTTTTAGTTTCAAATAATAACATCGAAGATAAAACTAGGATCACGTTTCAACTTCCTTTCACCATGTGCACTTCCACTTACCCTAGAAATTTAACAATAGTGATAGTATTAATAATACCAGTAATAGTTTGTAGTATGAAATGAAAAGAAATCTTTTTAAGGTAAACTTTATTATTATTATTTTTTGCTTTCCTTAGATGGGACCATCTGCATTAATAATAATATCTCTTATCGCAACATTTAAAAGAAAATGTAACATTTACGAAAATGTATTTGATATATGAGTCAATAATATTAAAATGATTGTTAATTCACAGTGAATATGCTTCTTTTTTCAGGAGAGCTCCAAATCAAGCTTTTAAACACGCATACATACATATTCATACATACATATGCATATATACCTACCTACCTACCTATCATCCTACCTACTTGCCTACATGCATCCATCCATCCATCCATCCATCCATCCATACATACATACATAAATACATACATACCTACATACATACATACATACATACATACATACATACATACATACATACATACATACATACATACATACATACATACATACATACATACATACATACATACATACATACTTACCTATTATTGGGGTCAAAGATGGCATGGTACACTTGGTATTACAAAAGTCTCCTTGACAACAACTGCTGCATGTAGTTACAGATCGATGAAATTTTGCACTGTTAGGATTCAGGGCACTTATAGGTTGACGACAATGCTAAAATAAAAATTTATATTCATATATTTAAAGAGAATAACATTGCTACTAAATGATCACCTAAAAGACTTTCCATATTGTTAACACTTATGTGACAATTTGAGCAAATGTTTTATTGTGTATTGTGTTAACAATTCGGTTAATCTTTTTTGGTATCAAATATATTTTATTAGAAAGGTCGCTGTTTAACAAATTCTCATTGGAAGTGTTTTGCTATAGCTGTTTTTGTAAACTTTGTTTGGAGCAAAATATTAATAGTATTAGAAACAATTTCATTAAAAGAGCATTGATAATCGGTTTTTGGCCGGCAATTATGCCAAATAGTGAAGCTTTTTGTTCATTAGCGCAATAGTGCGAAAAAATAAGCATTAGATGAAACATTTTCATTAATGTTAGTAGTAAGAGTTTGATTAAAAGCAATACATCCAATTGAGGTAAACTACTTTGTTTCTTACATATTTTGGCCGGCAACCCATGGTGAAGACGTTCTCGCTATCTCCCCAAAGATGTTCTTCAATGTAGCACATCTAAATATTTAGTAGAAAACTATATTATTTCTATTTGAAGCAAGTTTTAAAATTGGTCTTAGAGCTTTTATTTCTAAAGACATCAAATATCTAGAGTTATCTGCTCTCAATTCCTCTACATTACAACAGCGCACAAGAATACTTAACCTAATTTGTATGTGTTTTGTATAAACCGTTTGTATTATTTATTAATATGCATATATTACTAGGATATCAGTATCAATTTTTTTGGTTGCTTTCTAAATAAGTTCATATAATGTTCATGTGCATATATCTTTACTTTGAGTGATTTTCGCCACTGGCATTAAATCGCGGCGCTGGTAAAATGTTCCTGCTTTTTATTCCCTTTCAAAAAGGGCCACATACTACTGCTATTGAACTTAAAATGTATCTATAAACAGTATTTTCAATTGTTCGCAAATGAATTAACACGTTTGATTCAATACCTTTGAAATATGAAATTTCCTTCATCCGAAGAAAGAAAAGTTTAGTAAATAAAATGGCATATCGTCCACATGGATAAGAAAACTAATATTCTAAATATCAAATTGTAAAATCGCGTATGCTTAATGATGGGAACATTAATGATGGGAACAAATTCAAATATGTGCTTTTGAAAACGCCTAAACTATTTTCCCCATCGCTTCGCCATGGTTCCGTTCAAATGTAAATCGTACACAAGCATAAACAGATCAATTTTGAATGCTTAATATAAGCCTCTGATTGAAATTGAGTTTTATTTTAAATCTTGCTAAAGCAAATAATAGAAAGCTGATGATTCCTGAAAATGTTTTCTCAAGGTTAAGGAATCGGTCCATTTTAGTGGGTAAAATAATCGAAGTGAAGTTTATGTCAAAGATCTCTAGAAGGATCTTCTTCTTGTCTGTCTTCTAAACTCTGTTCCTAGTTGGAATTCACTTTATTTTGAGTAATGTCGCTGTCATTCACTGGACTTTTTTTTTAAATACTGTATAATATACATATGTACACAAGAATTGAAAATCAATGTTATTCCGACTAATGTTAGTTACAGTTGTTGTTATCAAGCAGCTGACTTCCTAAAAGTATCCCGTCTTGTTCTTGGGGTTCTTGCAGTAAACATTATGTCCTTCCCTGAATTATCAATAAAAAGTAATTGCCTATATACTTTTTTTTGTCTTTTCGCTAGTTGCAACTTTTAATTTGTTGACATGTTGATCAATTAACTAATTATTATTATTGAGTTTAATGTAGACAAAGTTCGATTTATATTTGGTAATTGCAGAGGTTTAAGAACTTGTTTTTTTTCCTCTCAATGTTTTTTTAATTTATTTCAGCGTTCAGGTCTATATAGATGTATCTCTGCAACAATTACAAGAGGCCCCGAGTGGCCTAGTGGTCGTTGACAATTACCGATCACTGCCATCTCACCTCTGTCTGAGTGAGCTCGGATAACGTGGGTAAGTGAGAGAGCCTGCCAGTAGCTTCTCGTGGGTCGGTGGTTCTTCCCGGGGTTTTCCATGGTTCTTCCTCCACTATTAATACTGGCCGCCATGTATAGCCTATCATATGCTGATAAATGTTGTTAAACCCTATAACAACAACAACAAAAGCAACAATTGCTCAAGCTTTGTGAGCAGCTCAAACGGTCTGAACGTTATAGGTTGGGTGTCAACTTTGCAAGTAATCCCTTGGTGTCCAGTTGAGGAACATGACACTTTCAGTCATTCCTTGAGCACTATAACGATGTTATGGTCTTAAAATATGCTCGTGAAAGAGCGAAAACAACACGTTATGTAAAATTCAATAATGTATTTCCTTATAATACAAAGTTAAAGTTTTAGAAAGAACTTAAAATATTATGAATTAAATCAAAAATAGTCCTAAATCTTATTTCGCAAGTCCGAATGTATGAAGTTCCGTTTTAATTCCACTGGTGTTCCAAATAACTTCTAATATTGAATATGCTGATATAACTGTAGTCTCGAATGTGTTAATGCATCAATGCCCTGGAATATGGCAATATGTTAACAGTGCTTTGATGTATCGTAATAATATAATTCAAAGTGTCCATGTCTGAGTTCACTATAATTCCAACTCAATTTTTTAGTTTAAGAATATAATCGAGCACTTTGAGATTAAGGTCATTAAATAAATAGATCAAAATTAAGAAACTTAACACTACAATGAGAGTGATTCCTCTTCGGATGCTAAGGCATGCATGAATAATCCTAATATAAACAAGTTCACACGCCTATACGTGACCTAAGTTGAAATTACCATATTCTGGATATACTCTATCAACTGAATGGGCAATGTCCGTTCTGGAAGGTAACAAAGTCAGAATCAAGACTGTATCTTTAACTCAGACAGAAGTAAAAATGTTTGTAAATTTTAACGATCCTTACGTTTAATCCAAACTCATAGCTTTGTACTATGTTCTTTACAAAGGTAATATCAATGGTCAGGTACCCCGATAACTTTTCTTGGACAAAAGTCAAATACAAAATATAAATATACGTAGCATAAGCATGGAGAAAAACCAAAAAGCAATTGAAATTAAATCTAGATAACAACACATTGAATGAACAATGACAAATATAAGTCAAAAACTCACATCAAGATTGAATATATATTCTATCTGAGATGCTTAATTCCATAAACCCTTGATAAAATTAAAAACAATGAGATTCAATATTAAGAAAAACACAGACCATGACATCCTAATTAGGTTTGTAAATACTGTAGTAATTAGTAAGTCGAAGACCCGAAATATCCCAAAGGCACCCACACTATTATCGATGGTCTACTTGCGAGACACGTATTAAAGCTTGCATTATGCTAATATGAAGTTTATGTAGCCTTAAGAAAATTAAACTAATTTTAAGGTAAATTAATAAAAGCTTGGAAGTGTTGTGATTCTTCATTTTTATCTAGTCGTTATTTATTATATTCATTTGCATAAATATTAATCTAAAACAATATTTATTGTTGTGGCTTTTCGTAGCAATTATTAAATGAATATCTGAGGTTTAAAAATTTCACCTCACTTTGAACGATCTCCAAATGCGAGAGTCAAAGCAGTGTTTTCATAACGTAGATCTATATTTGTATTTAACACATGCCCACATGAATAGATCTCTCTCTCTCTCTCTCTCTCTCTCTCTCTCTCTCTCTCTCTCTCTCTCTCTCTCTCTCTCTCTCTCTCTCTCTCTCTCTCTCTCTCTCTCTCTCTCTCTCTCAAATCACATGAAACACATTATAATGCTTTTCCAATAATTGACGGCAAACTGAAGTCATTAAAATTAAGATTGTATTTGATAAGGATATTCTTCTCGTTCTAAGTATAAAAAATAAAATAAATAAAAATAAAATAAAATTTGTTTTCACGTCACCATCTCTAAACCTAATCTCCTCAAAAATCTAAGATTAATTTTGGTTACAGATTATAATATCATAAGTTTGCTTTGTATGGGTATGATTTTGTTGAATCGGATCGTTATAATGCTAACGTTTGTTAACTTGAATTAATAATGAAAGAAAAAATTCTTAGCAGCATACAGAATTCTGGGATAGGTAGCAGTAACGTCTGTTCAACAAATTTGAGGTTTTGAAGGGTTTCGATATAATGCAGTTCATACATCACGTTGCTCTGACATTAGCCTAGGTAAAAAATAAACTGAATAACATAAAATTAGTTATGCTTTATGGGTTTTATTATTAAATTTTAAGTATGCTGCTTGACTAAAAACATTTTCTACAAATGACATTCCCCGGAGAGCTTCCAAAATTACTTACGTTGGAATAAGCCTAGCGTTTAGAAACCTTTTATTCGATGGCCACAAATTATCCTTAGTCTAATGATGAAACGAAAAGTCAAATGTCCCATAATTGAATCTAATACCTGGTTAGTAATTGGTGCAGGAAGAACCTGTGAAAAAAAATTACAGTAAGCTTTTGGCTGATTTGACAGTCATCCACACTTGAAACTCAAATTCACACAGGCAGAGCTGAGATGACAGTGATTGGTAAAAGCGAGCGCTTTAGAACCTCAGCCAGCATAAACCCCTTGAAAGTCGTCAACATTTCAGTGAACGTTTCTTGTATTGTATTAGGAAATCAAGCTGCAGTGGTATTTTGCATTCAATTTGGTATTTAGTGTAGAAAAAGATTGCGAAAAAAAATGTATTTTGAGTGGTAACAATGCAGTCCATAGATTTTAGTACGGCTGTGCTCTCTTGCACTGCAAGACAGATTTTTTTCAATTATCGCCTTTTGAATCAATTATTTCAGATTGGAGCACCACTGCTGCATCTGCCGTTATAATACTGAAACTTTCACTAAACAGTGCAATGTTAGATGTTTAATGCCTGATTAATTTTGCAATTGTTTAATACCATCGAAAATAGTAGATTGTCACATAATAAATGCTAGAAATAACTTGGTTTTGCCTTAAATCGATTTCATCATTTTCGTTGTACATGCGTACAACGTTACCTAGATTGGATCCAGTTAAGCGCCTGAACTAGCAGTTATCTAGTCGTTGATAGCTTGCGGCGAGAGACGCTAAAAGCACGATATGCACGGGTATTGTACCCTTACTAAAATAAATTCTTCTCGAGATTTAAGACAAGTTTCTTCTCTAATTCATGTCAAGCAGTGTATGTTCTCCACTTTTGCTTTACTGTCATAGAGGTAAGTGTTACAAGTTTATTTTATTTGATATGTGAAGAATACCCAGTTTTAATATCGTAATGTGAAATGTTGCATCTACCACTACGCAGATTTGAACGCTGTGAACTTTTGAATTCTTACAAGTTGTTTTTAAGAGTATAATTGGTAATATATACCTATGCATTTTAATTCTTTAACTTTTATTATAACCAGTTTGGCTTTATTTTAACTCTGCGTGTGTGTGATGGTATGTAAGGTTGTTGGTCTAGCCGTCTGTATGTCTATATGGAGATGGTGTGACTATCTAGGCCATACAAGGATGGCACTGCTAATTTGTAAACTTGTGCGCATGGTAGACATATGAAGGGTGTGTATGGCCAATACAAGTGTGCACAACCCAATAATTCAGAAAAACTGTGGTTTAACAAAATACATGTCAACCAGGTGTAAATGTTTCGCTTGCAAACTACTACAAGTATTCACATGAGTCATACATGGTTATGAATCGTACAGGCTGGAAAAATGAGTCACGACTGATATGTTTGGTATAATTGTTGTGTTGATTAAATTAATCATATTTATTTCAATTAAAGTGTTTCAACTGAACAAAACTGAATTATCTTCATTACATGAGATTATTCGAATCTTGCTTTCATTACATGAGATTATTCGAATCTTGCTTTCATTACATGAGATTATTAGAATCTTGCTTTCATTACACGAGATTATTCGAATCTTGCTTTCATTACATGAGATTATTCGAATCTTGCTTTAATTACATGAGATTATATGAATCTTGCCTTCATTTTTAAATATATATGAATCAAATTTTTGTTTTCCAATTTGTGAATGTTTGTGTAAAGTTACTGAATCAGTCATATGTTTAGCGCGTAAAAAATCACACTATGATGTAGAGGATATACTTATTTTTATTAATTCATTTCATAAACTCCCATCTTTCATCACACTGTGTTGTTTTGTCATTTAATACACGCATTCATTCACGTCAAATCCTGAAATCCTGTTACATAGAAGAAACACAAATTTAGAAAGCTTACAGAGTTAAGTTATATCTACTTCCAGAGTGGAAATTTCGATACATTTTGGCACAATACATCGAACTTGGAGAATACAATTATCATGAAATGATAAATACGCTCATCAGTCAGAAAATAAAGTACGAAGCTTACTTTATATGTACTATGGAGGAGGTCATTGAGAATGGGTGGTATACATGTATTTCGGGGAAAGAAATAATTTTACTGATGTCAGTTTTACGGATAATAAAGCTAAGTATAAGAGTTTCGTAGAGAAATTTTGAAGCTAAACCCTACGCAAATATTAAATTAAAAAACCAAAAATTGGTGACAGCCTCATTAAAGAGGACCAGTTAGTAGTGCCCGTTGCCCGAAATGCACCATTTTATTTGACAAAGGCAGAGTTTAAAACCGCTGTTGACAATTCGCCACTTAAAGCTTAATTTCAAATTAAAGGAACAACAATGAACAAACGTTTTACAAGTTAGCCTTATAACTGTACAGGTGATACATCATTTCATTATCACAGCAGTCATAAAAGCATATTATCTTGAGACATATATTTAACATTTTTAAAAAGGATGGATGCATATCTTATTAAAGTTCACAATGAAACTGTCATTCAATGCATATGTCCTTTGTGGAGAGACTCTCGAAAATTGAGAATTACTGGTAACAGTTCACACAAAAATATCCATTAAAGAGACAACTGATTACATAAATTTTTATCTGGGATCATTTACATTAAAAAAATTATTGAACAACAATTTACAAAACATGGATAGGACAGTGAAGTTAAAGCAACACAATTTGCATATTTAAATGGCTATGCTGTACAGGATGGTATGTGGCAGTGGAGGATAAATGGTTATGTGAAAATCATGATGGGATTTTAAATGGAGATACTTTGCTAGAAATTAAATCAATTTCCTAATTATAAATGGACAATGATAGAATAACTCTTTTTTTTTAGGCAAATATGATGTTAACATTGTAAAGAGTGAAAATAGAAATGTAATAAAAGTTGAAGGATTTTGTTTACAAGTTCAATTAACTATGTTTTGCATAGGATTGTGAAAGTTTAAACTTTTTATCTGGCATAATGGAGACGACTTTGTCAGTGTTAAATATGATGATCATTTTACGAACAATCAGATATCGCACCTTCTTGAACTGAATTAGAAGATGATGGTATCACGTTTAGTTAATGAATTAGAACAAGACCATATGACATTATGTAAAATATTTTTTAAAAAATTATGAACTTTAAATTGGTATGAATAACGTCTGCTGTGCTTTTGCATGACACTTCATATTAAGTGTGTACTTAATAACATCTGACCACGGCACTAAAGCAATAAACAATTCATGTTGGTAAGTAACAACCCTTAATTGAACATTGACACGTCATAAATCAAAATATGCGTGAATTGAATTATTCAATTATCTTCTGAATCTCTTATAAGATGTTATCTAACATTCGCAAGTGCAGCACACACAATGTGCCATCAAACACTGAAATCATGAGAAATGTGTAAGGAACTAAACGCGCATTCACTGTGGATTTTTTGTGTTTCTCTTAAGAATTCTTTCGATATATTTATTTTTTTAGTTGTTTTTTTTACATCTACTACCTGTTCCATAGTTTGCGTTAACATCCATTATGAAAATAAATCTACAGTCGAGAAGCACTAATGTATGTAAACATAAAGCAGCTGATACTGCGACAGAGGAATTCGCAGGATTTATTGGCTAAGGTACCACGTGACAGAGAATGGCAGCACCCGTGAAAGTTCACTTGAGTGCCAGATAAATCTCGCTAAGAAATATAGCCATAGAACACAACTGATCTTATTATATATTCTCTAATTGTTTGTTTTTCAGCACTTGAGGTTCCACTGTGTGACAATCAATACAAATTATATGTTAATCTAAAATACCTTCAAAGATGACTAAACGGTTCATGCGGAAGGTTCACCAGCATATTTTTTAGAGACTGGACTGTAAACAAGGCGACATGCATCAAAACAGATTCCACGTCCAGATAAACACCAAGGCATTATTATTCACTGTGTACTGTCGCCGAAATACAAACATATAACCAAATCATATGCTCCTATTCTCAAGAATAAACAATTACTTTAAAATCCCTTTAAAAAATACATAAATGTAACTATTCTATCACCATCAAAATAACAGGAAACAATGTTCTAAAAATGCATTAGAACTACATTCCAACATCCGTGGGTACTGAAATGGATGCGCTAATTGTGACCCCATTCCATATCCAGTATCGGGATTGACATTGTTCTATGGCTCGATATATCTGTACACAAGGTAAGGATATTAGAAGCTGACCACTTAATTAATCATCAAATTTTGTTTAAAAAATCGTTAAAGAATTTCCGACCTGGCAGAAATTACCAAAGAAGCTTCTCACTTTCTCATAAAAATGGTCAAAGTATGTACCATCAGATTGATCATATAAGAATGGAGTTGTCGTTAGCGAGACATGGTTAGATTGATTAATTCAAACAGAAAATATTTTAATATAGGTTTTACAGGCACAAGTTCGCCTTGATTGTAATAAATATGGAGCAATATATTTGTCAGATGGGAATTCCCTTTATTTAGTGATTAATTCCTAGCAAATCTTGAAAACTTTTTAGCTGAAATAAGACATGATAAAAGACGACTAGTACATCAGATTGTTTTATTTATAACCAGAATCAATGGTTGGATAGAACAAGTAAAACAATATGGTCCAAATATCGTCACATTAGGAGACTTCAAGGACGACCTCATGATGTCCATCGAATGTAAACAAATTCGAAATATGATGAATACATTTAATCTATACAAATCAATCAAAAGACATAAAGGAATTACTAATAGTGGTTTCTGGCTGAACGGTTTAATACTAACGAATAATATATTAAATTGTTAACAACCACGGTTATGTTATAATCACAAAAGTGTTTATTCTTTCTTAACCTTTATAACTCGATATGCATGTTTGACAACAGATTTAAAAATAAAGTTTGAGATTATCGGTCAGCTTAGCATACCGTGTACAAGATATGATGGATACACTCGAGTCCTAAACGACGAAGTGTGTAATATACACGCATGCGTTCTGCTATTCCTAAATAAATACTAACATTTCGTTCTTGACATCCTTCCTGGATGCACAATAATATTGGAAAATTAATTCGACAACGGAAAATAATCACTGCTTGGATGAAATAATTTTTCTTTACACTGGGACAAATTATGATAGATCAGAAACAAAGATGGATTCCCTAAAGTGGAGTATTTTGACAATCTAATAAACTGCAAGATAACAATATTAGTCTAATCGTCTGCAGTGATAAGGACAACTCATTTCTGAATGAAATTAAAGGATCATACTATTTAATTCTGATACACAATCACCAATATTACCCTTCTAGTCCTGATCAAAGCAAACGTGTTCAATAAATGCTAGTAGTATTATAAAGAGAGGTCTGAATTCACTCGATAGTCTACCTTGTCATCAGAGTTAATTCCAGATTGCATTGTAATCTGCTATAACATCGTCATCACACAACACAATTCTTTTGATGACTTGTGGGAGACTATTGAGTGTGGTAATCACATCTTTGTATGCATTCTATTGTTGACGATGATACATTTATTCTTATAGTTTACATACAAACGCTATGGAGAATTTAGACATGTCATTTATATATAACCGTATGTAAAAATAGATTAGATTGCGAAATGCTGAGCCCAGGTCCATTTTTCAGCTGTTTAATCTTATCCATAGTGGACCTTCAATTTTATGTATTCATTGGGATTTCTGTCAGAAACTGATCATCGGCATTAAAAATTAACATTCAAGTTAACGCAATACTGCAGGGCGGTGATAGTTTCCCAGCCTTTATTAAACATGTTTAGTGATGTCTTGTGCGCTTTTTAATTCTTGTCCTTTTGAGTGACTTGGCCTAAGTCAAGATTATCTATTACTTCTCCCTGAGTATATAACGGGCAATTGAAATCTTAGCATATATGAAGTTTAGAGCAGCCTTTTGCTTCAGATTTTTTATACGGACGTTGTCAAAGTGATTCCTTTCTGAAAATATTTCAACTATATTTCAGTCGATATCTTTGGAATTTATGATAGATTGTGAACATATCAATTCGCTCACTACTCAAGTTGAAGTTGATCACTGGTGCTGTTTTTTTTTCCAATTCGAGGCATTTCCCTATCTATTGCTATATCGGTATATAATGTATCTTTATACATTGACAATAAATGGAACATTTTTTGATGCATTTAATCACAACATGAATGCATAATGCACCTACTGCTGGAACAGATGATCGTTTATATCGACAGACAACCCACATATTAGTCTCCTATTCCCCAACTGTCGATCGGAACCCAGTAACGTTTGGTTCTATCATTAAAGGCCCAGATGCAACTATCTCCACATTTTGTCATAGCTATAACTCAACATTCATTTTTGTTTGATATATTCCTGATGGGTTCAGTATTCCTACTCTTACACACACACAGACACACACAACCTGCATTTGTACAGACAGCTACCCAGTACTTAATAATTCTAAAACAATGCATCGGTAATAGAAAACTAATATTATATAGGTGGTGGCATTAGCTTTATCGCAACAGTGGCGAAATCAAGTTTAAAAATACTTGTGTTCCCCATTCTGCTTTTGCATATAATATTAAAACGTGTAGTTCTATATTTAGCATGTTATGACCCATTTCAGCTTTATTCTTTGTTGTACCTCCCTCCTTATATCCCACCATCAGATTGATCAGATCTTAACAATGGAAGACTGTATAGACTAGCATTGCACGTGAATTCTGGACTTTTGTTGTTTTGAAACCATAAATAAAATGACAGTCTAAAACTGTGGTTAGACTGCTTCCAGATTTGATTGCAAGATTGCCAAGGTCACGGAATTCATTTTTGAGTGCATAAATAAACACTATACAAAGCAGAATTCAGCTTCTTTAGACGTGATGATATTTAAACGTGTTGTACTCTGCACTGATTGCGCCTAACTGCACCACTTTTGAGCTGGTTCCTCAGTGTATACTGAGCATGATTTACTGACCTAAGGGATTCTTGTAGACTTTGAACAATTGCCAGCTATTTGGTTTTAATCCACTGAATTATATCATAGGATGTGGGTTTAACAATCACATAGTCAGTTCGCGCCCTGGAGGAAAGTGCAGATTTAAAATTATTAACTTATTCATTTATTATATATAAACATGACAAATTGTTAAGGCTGAATCACAAATTAACACTTTTTTGTCATTCGCTGATTGGTTGGTCGCGCGATGATTATTATCACTAAATCTAGTTAATTAAACAGTTATAATTTAGACGAAAGTTACATCTATTACCAGCTGTCTGTGTTTACATAACGTCGTGTTCATCAGTTATTTTGTCCATTATTCAAATAGCAATATTTTAATAGCATTTTCTGTGTTATCAATGATCACAGCACATCTGATTCCCTCAGCTCACACAAACATGCAATTCATTTAGTCTATCATGCTTATATGCTGTCATTAGATACTTGCACAAATGCTTTTTTTCTCACGTCATGATTTATACCGATACGCTATGCACCGTAATAGATGGATAAATTCCTAGAAACAGGAAAAAAAAACAGTGGTAGACTTAAAAGTGAATTTCCAAAGGAAAATGAAAACTCATAATGAAAACATTGACGTCATTCTTCGATGTGGATCTTTGTCCTTAAAATTGATTCTGTAAGAAGATTGTTTTTATCTCAGTGAGCACGTGCTCCATACTAAGTAATATAAGTATGAATACATTTTAGAAATGAAGAAACAAAACTGACAACATAGAGACAAATGCATTGTATTTTCATAAACGAATCACATTAAATGAATGTTCTGTAATTTGTGCGTGTTGGCAATATTGCATTCTACTTTCGCAAACAGATGTTATACAAAAGTTTCGATTCTCACTAACTTTTGGGTTTTTTTAGTCGACAATAATAATTGCACGACTACTTTGTCTTTTTCTGACTTGATTGTGAATGTGATGACAGTTAAATTTGCTACTTACATAAGCTACACGCGTCCAAACACTAATGCACAGAGAATCTGCATCTGTCATTATAAATATAATTTGACCACTCTTTCTGTACATTAAAGTATAAAGTAAATATCATAAACTTCTACCACTCATTTGGTGCATTTTTGTCATACTATTAAAACACCTCTCCTTAAGCAATAGTTAAGAATATCGACCGAACTATTTGAATAGTTTAGTAACATTTCTTACAGAGTGGTATTTCTCACAGCTAATTCCAGATCAGTAGAGGTTTAACAAAAGGAATTGCAAAGAAATATAGAATAGAGAGCACACTTTCTTCTTGATTCTAGTTTAGACAGGTAACCAGGGACGATTACTGATGAGAAGGCTGTGTCAATGGTCCTTCGTACGATTAGGATGATCCGAGAATTTGTTAGCAAAAAAGGTTAAATCAAATCTGTTGTTAGAAACGCTTGTTTTCATCAATCAAGAGCAAACGTATAATATAATACTTTAATCAGACTACCAACTTCAGCTTGTATTTCAGTTGGATTGTTATGTGCCCAAATAATGATCCATTGCAGCAATATACATGATAATCTTGTACTGAATCTTTATTTATTTCGTGTTTGTACTAGTCGAATCGATACATTTATCTGGACTTTTGCTTAACATAAATGTATAAATTTTCCAACTATTATATTCCATAATATGTACTCATTTGAACATTATAAAACGAGTCTTTCAGATGTGTTGAGACACAGTTTTAGTCTGATTTACATTTCCTTTTAGAAGACACAATAGCGGTAACATCAACGATTCCTAAAGGTATCAACGACATTATTTCCAGAGCTTCACAATATGCAAGCAGGGAATAAAAACGGCCTTTAAGCATTTAATTGCCAATGCAACGGTTGAGGATTTCCTGAACGAATATTAGGCCTATATATTGCGTGTAATCTTACGCATCCCTTCATCAAGCGAACGAAAAGCTAACTCCAATCATCTCTGTATATCTTGTCTCTTAACCACGTATAGTTATCTAAGACCAACGTTTCACAACAATTTAATGTCATTTGAGTTAAATCGCTCAACGAGAAGCCATGGGTAGTAATTCTTTTAGGTTTATTGATCGATTGATATAACTTAAATGTAATCGTGATATTTGTAAAACTTCTACTTTGCTGAATATGAGGAGGTATTCCTTGAAATTCTCTAAAACGATGATATGTTGACAATATTGTTTTATTTGTTTAATTAAAATTTCTACT
Source organism: Potamilus streckersoni (assembly GCA_016746295.1). Lineage (NCBI taxonomy): Eukaryota > Metazoa > Mollusca > Bivalvia > Unionida > Unionidae > Potamilus > Potamilus streckersoni. Next base: position 2,757,091 of record JAEAOA010002171.1, read on the forward strand.
AAAGTTTTATTATTAAATCGGGGTTTATTTTTTAAAAAAAACTTCCAATTAAAAGGTTTCATACGTGACGTCTTGATGCAGCCAAAATGTTTTAAGAATTTTCATTAAATTAATTCGTTCTCGTACATATATTTAATTACCATTTTCAACGAAAAAACTACACCAACTCAATGTCTGCTGCAATCAAGTCGGATGGTAATTCAGACTTATTTATTTGGGTAATTTACGTTTGAATTCATCCATGTAACGACGTCTCACTGACAGTAATATTATCGAATACGGTTAGCTCTATGCTCATATGATCAATAATATGATACTTTTAAATTTGTGTAACATAATGAAAGGAGTCATTTCAGACATTTTGCAAAATGGAGATGCCATTGGATCACCAGATGCTGCAATGTTACGATCTCGATCTGATAACGGGATATAGCCTAAAGTACAGGAAAAATGGCATACTAAACTCCTTGGACTACATTGTTACCAATCAAAATTCAAACTAGTTATGTTTTTTTTTCTCCTTCTACTTTATATACCAAATACCATTCCCGCATTTTTTGTATATACAATCTGAGATACGTTTCCTTAATCTTGGATGCCTTTCCAATGGTCTATGGTGGCTATATGGATTTGCATTTCGAATGGAAGATTATGTATACTGACTTTGAATGGAGCAGCAATCGGTAAGGTTGTCATACTTGGTAATATAAGTGGAATGAAAAGTGTAATATAAGTGGAATGCAAAGTGTAATATAAGTGGAATGAAAAGTGTAATATAAGTAGAATGAAAAGTATAATATAAGTGGAATGAAAATTGCAAGCAAACTTCAGATCAACACCATTGTATTAACTTAAAATGTTTTGAGAATTTCTACTTTCAATTTTATGAAGGGATTTAGCTTGAAGCCGACATGTCTAGACTTTTTCATTAAGATATTTGGTATCGGCTCCAAGCTATTAACAGATTGATCATCTTGTTTCCATTGTACAGTGAAATATTTATTTTCCAACTATTCATTTATTTTTTAAAAATATGACATTTTTGTATAGGTCATCGCGCTTATTTCAATACATTACTCACTGACGACTTTCGAACTTAGCGACCTATTTATTTTCTTATCATGACATTTATTATGGATTTACGTAGAAAACTATTAGTAAAAATGATTTTTTTTATGAGACTCTGACTTGGTCATATATTTTATATTGGACGGTCCATATGCATTTATTCTAAGATAGCCAAATGTGTTTATACATGTGTTTGGCCCATTTCTATGCGTACTGGCTTCAAATAAATTTATAGCTGAAATTATTAAAAGCTATTATATCAAAGCCGTCCGCCTGAATGGATTATTGTCGTAACTAACCTAATTCGTTTGACTTGAAAGTATTTTTGCTACTTTTCGACTCCTGGTGTAAAGCCTAACTATACGATTATAAGAGCTAATCTTTAAGTTTGGGAATCTTAACGATTGCGTCTATATCCCCTTGTTATACAAGTTAATCTGCCCTCTCCTCCTCCCAACCCCACAAAGTGATACATATTTGTAAAATAATGTGGTCGGGTAATTTCCTAGGCAAGTTCGTCATACTTGATAAAATATGTGTAATCAAAATTCTACAAGGAAACTTTAGGACATCAATATTGTATTTACTTAGCGTTTTCGAGAATTTCGTCTTTCAATATCGTGAAGGGACTTGGCATGATGCCGACGTCTCTAGACTTTTTCATTGAGATATTTGGTATTGGCTCGCAGCTATTAGCAGGTTAATCATTATTTCCATTGTTCCAGGAAATATTTATTTCCCAACCATTCACTAGTTTTCAAAATATGACATTTTCTATACAGATCATATTATCTCTATACATTACTCACTGACGACTTTCAAACATAGTGACATATTTGTTTTCTTATTATGACATTTTATTCTATGGACTTAGGTAGAAAACCTTTAGTGAAAAGGATTTTTATTTTAAAACCTTGTCATCATCATATATATTATATTTGGACGTTTCATATGCGTATTTTCTAAGATAGCCAAATATGTTTATGCATGTGTTTGGCTTATTTGTATGCGTACTGACTTCAAATAAATTTGTATAGATAGTTCAATTGTTCAAAAGCTGTCATATCAAAGCCATCTCTCTGAACGGATTATTTATGTAACTAACCTAATACGTTTAACATAAAAGTATTTTAATTGGTTTTCAGCTTCTAACATAATGCATAAGGAGACGGTTTTATGAGCAAATATATTAGTTTGGACTATTTTAAGATTATTAACGATTGCGTCTATATCCCCTTTTCATACAAATTAAACTGCCCTTTCCCCTTCCCCCGAAACAAATCACCGAGTGATTCATATTTGTGAAATATTGTTGTTTAATGTCCTAGGATAAACATCATCTAAGCTGCTCTTCTTTACCTGCATTAATTATATAAGCTGTCATTTAAAATTCATAATTTAAAATAGATTTAACAAAATATGTTAATAGGATACTTGGTGTTTTAAATATATTATTTATAATATATAACGAATAATTGGCAAAAGAAAACATCTTATATTATCCATATATGAAAAGTGTATTAAAATTTTGTCTGTGATTGTAGATTGTAATAACTATTTGTAATCTGCATATTATATGGCTAATTTATGTCCGTCATTGTATATTATCTTTTAAGTTAATGATCATTTGCAAGCAACATGTAACTGAGTTCTGGATGTTGTTTTCCTCTTGGAAAACTATTTTATTTTGATATTCTTCAGGGTTATTCGCTAATATTTGAGTAAACAGACATGATCTTCTTAACAGTTTGGGTTATTTTTCAATCATGATAATGTAATTTATTTCAGAAACGATTATTGCAAAAAAGATCAAGTAGAGAGGCAAAAAAGGTTATTTACCGCAAATAAACGTATTGTTATTTTGAAATCTGTCTAGCGGAAATAATATTTTTTATCGTTTTGGTTATGTTTTGAGAGGAGTTATTTATTTACATTATTTATTGGAATTACATAGTGATTACAAAAATTTGGACTCTAACACTATTGTTGGATTATTGTGAATTTATTCAAGAACATTCTGGAATATATAATTGTGATAGATCAAGATTCTGCTTGCATCAAATCATCCAATCCTATTGTCACATCAGAACATTCAGTTCATTCATTCGGAACACAGTGTTTGAACGTCTGACAGACCGTTTCCCTTTATTTTGGACATTAAGTATGATGCTGGAAGTTTTTTAAATTTTCGCTTTTGTATTCAAAATAATTAAATTGTTTATTGAAAATTACTGAATTCTTTTCTTACGCTTTTATACGCTTCTTAGTAAAAAACCATTTTTAAATAAATTAAATTAATTAAATAAGTTGTTGTAGTTGTAGTTCTTGTAGGGTTTAACGCCATTTTTCAGCACAAGATATGCTATACATGGCGGCCAGTATTAATGGTGGAGGAAGAACAATGCAAAACTTAGGAAGAACCCACCAACCCACGAGAAGCTACTGGCAGGCTTTCTTTCTCACTTGCCCACGTTAGCCGAGTCTGGACTCGAAATCACGTACAGAGGTGAGATGGCAATGATCTGTAATTAAATA